>OX371181.1:6998130-7598130 GCA_947310635.1 Leptodirus hochenwartii
CCTATTAATTAAGTTCCTTAGTTCCTTATATTTTTTCTGTCCTGCTTCTGTGTTTCCTATTTTAATTTTCCTTCTTGCTTCAATCATTTCCACTATTTCTTCCGTGATCCATTCCCTCCTACCTGCCCTTTTCTTTGTGCCTAATACTTCATTTGCTGCTGTAGTTAACCCATTTCTGATTTCCCTCCATTCGCAATCTATGTCGCTCCTTGATGTTCCATTAGCCATGATTTCTACTTTCTGCTTGTATTTTTCACATACATCAGCTAATTTTAACCTATCGACATCTACTCTGACCTGTTTGGACTTCTGTAATTTCTTGAATTTGACCTCTGAGTCCAGGACTACTAAATTATGGTCACTATCAATATCTGCTCCAATATCTAACAAAATTTAACTATATCAAAATTTATTCGTTTGATATTATTAGTAAATGATTTTTGTCCTTTTTTATATAATACTCCTTATGTTATCGATAATGAGCTTATCACCCAATGGTAAAAAAAAATTAAAAATATAAAAAATATTCTAAGTCCCATTCTGTTCACGATATGCACTCATCTATTGTGAGGTACAAAAATAAATTCAAGTTTATAATGAATATAACATATGTTTTTTGATTTATTGTACCTTTCCTCAATTAATTTTCAAGAATAGATTTGTGGAAGCATTATCCAAATTGAATGAATAATTTAATTAATTTTAACCGTACATAAATTTTGAGAATTAAATATTGTTTATGCATAATTTTTTGTATAATTATTTGTTAATAATAATGACAAGCGACGTATAAATTACACATAAATTTTACAAAATCAGATATTAATTATTATATTGTAAATAAAAATAAACAAATAAACAAAAACAAAAAATAAACAAAAATCAAATACGATTATATTAGCAAATTGGGCAGAGAAAATTCGCTTTTCTTTTTCGACAATCAAAATTCTAAAACGTCCATAAAAACAAAATTTCCACGTAACACAGAACAGAACAATCGTGTGAACGTGTTTGCAAATTAATTTAGGATTCTTTCTTCCGAAAATCAAAAATATACTTAAGATATTACAAAAATTTTTGAGCACACCTAGAGATAGGTATTTTGCGCCTAGTAGTTAGGTAGTCGGTGTACTAAGGTTTATAAAATGTTAATCCCCTAGGTAAATTGCGCTTAGACTGAACAAATGATTGAAAGAAATAAAGCTGCACAGAGTTCGAGAGAAATTTCATTGATTTTAAATTATAAGTACAAGTAAATGCATTTTACAAGTATAGTACAAATAAAACTACAAAGTTTTAAAATTTTGCCAACGTTTCGATATATTTTATACCTTCATCAGGGCTAAAATGGTACAATATTTATTTACACGTTAACATCTATTTTATATATCAACAAACAATGCGAAATATGTTTTCAAACATACAGAATATTGAGTGTCCATAAGGTGTGCATATCGGCGCAATTTACTAGGGAGATTAACGACCGCTGAAAGGTGCTGAGCTGAATTTACCAAGGAGATTATAGCGCAGGTATAATTTAGGCGCAAAATACCAACACTGGATGTTATATATTTATCAATACGTATATTAAGCAAGTTTAGCGATACGACTATTTTCCTTTAAGGCACGAATTAAAAACATTGATTAATCTAATTACCTTATTTAGAATTATCAATTGTTATATATTTATCAATACGTTTATTAAGCAAGGTTAGCGATACGACTATTTTCTTTTAAGGCACGAATTAAAACATTGATTAATCTAATTACCTTATTTAGAATTATCAATTTACTATTGTTAAATTAATTACTTTATTTAGACTTAGCAAATACTATAAAAGTATTTGACTCCACAAGAAATGTAACCATTTAGTACACAGACTTTAACATTGTCAGTTATTCTGTGGTTCCCTTATATATAAAATTGAATATAAAATATATATTGTAATCCATGAAATAAAATAAAGTTTTTCTTAAGTTTAAAAAGAGAAAACTTAAGTGGCGCAGTCAGTAGGATTTTTTGAAGGAAACCAAAACACTAATATTGGTTTAGGTCCTTTTGTCTCTACAATTAATCAAAAATAGAACATCATAAACGCATAACTTAAAAAGTTGTTCCTGTCATTCATCGAGCTTATTATCAAACATCTGTTCCAACTGTGGTCCAATTCCTGGAAGGAGAACAAAAATCGTCAAATTCCTTGGGTGAGATCGACAGTGAGTCCAGAATCAACAAAGAAGAGAAGGAGTCGATTGGTGAAGACAACAGCGAACGTTAATCAAGAAGAAAGAAAAAAAAAGGAATCTAATGAAGATAATAATAATTTTTATGTAAGTCAAATATTGTTCACAATTTTATTGCTTTATATATATATGGATGATGGTAATAATTTAGATAATTTAAATATTGAACCTCACGATTTTGAGAATATCGAATAATTTAATAAATATAAATCAAAAAAAAATTTAAATAACATGGCTACTTTAAGAGATCAATTAGAAACCATTTCAAATTACGATGGTAATGCTATCACAATTGCAACATTCATCACAAACTGTGAAGATATTTTACATCAACTAGCTAGAAATCCCGATAACCCTGAAAATCGTAATTTTAATTCATTTTTATTACGTCATATAAAAAATAAATTAGTTGGAAGAGCAGCCCAAATCGTTGCTATCAGACATATAAACACTTGGGATGATTTAAAAAAGCTTTTATTAATAACTTTTGGAGACCAGCGAGATGAAGATTCTCTTGTTAATGATATGTTAATGTTAACTCAAAATGGCAATGAATCCGCCATAGCTTTTGGTGAACGCTGCCAAGATATAAGAAGCTTATTAATTGCAAAATGTTCATATGAAGAACCCATTGCAGAAATTCGAAATGCAAAAATAATATTATATAATAATTTAGCACTGAAAACATTCATGAGAGGACTCAAAGAATCTATGAGTTTAGTAGTTAGATGTAGGGACCCAGATACTCTGGAAGAAGGCATTAAAATTGTCTTAGAAGAAGAAAATCTCAACTATAATCGGAACAAGAAACAAAATATTAATTCAATTCACTCCAACGCAAACGTTAATCCAACAATACGTCAACAAGTTGGTCAACTCATGCAACAACAACAACCTAGATTCAATCAAAATAATAATTTTCAAAACAATTACCGAAATCCTCAAAATCAATTTCAAGCTAACAATCAAAATTCATTTAATCAAAGAAGATTTAATACCCCTTATAATTTTAATAATAATTTTCAAAGACCATTTCAACAACAACCATTTTTTAACAATCAAAATCATAATTTCAATAAAAATTTCAGACAACCAAATGTTTTTAAACCTAATAATAATAATAGGAGATTTCCACCTCCTATACCAATGGAAGTAAATAGCGGTAACATCAGACACACTAATAATTCCAATCATAATAATACTCGTTTTCATCATAATCAACATCCAATTCCAATGGAAACGTCTACATTTAATACAAGACGTCATAACCTCCATTATCAAGATGTTCAACCATCAACATCTAATGACCAGAATCAAAATGATGATAACCTTGAAATAAATAAATCAGAAAATTTTCCGTTAGTTTTTCAAAGAAACTTCCCGAGATAGTCTTACATAATTCAAATGTATCATCTCTACCATATATTATTATACCAGAAACAAATTCCAAATTCATGTTAGACACAGGTTCTACGAAAACTTTAATAAATCCAAACTTAGCAGAAAAACATTATTCAAATCTAATTGAAGACGATCCTTTTATAATTCGTACAGCTCATAAAACAACTTCACATGGTTATAGTTTAACCAAACCAATTTCAAAAATTTTTAATAACACTATGTTTCATAAATTTCACTTATTTAATTTCAATCCTAATTATGATGGATTAATAGGAGTCGATTTATTACAAAAATTAAATGCAAAAATCGATTTAGAGAATAATTCATTAGTTACACCTTTTGCAAATATACCTTTATATTTAGAAAATCAGCAAATCACAATTAAAATTTCACCTAGATGTGCGCAAATTGTTCAAGTTCCCGTAGATAAAAACATTAATTATGGCTACATAAATTATATTAATTTTGAGAGAGGATTAGAAATGCCATCAGCACTAGTAAAAATTGAAAATCAAATGGCTACCAGTGTCATAACAAATTCTACAGATATTGAACGTACGATAATATTTAAAGATTCAATTTTAATTGAAGAATTAGATCCATTAGAAAAAATAAATATCAATCATATTACAAATTCATTTATTCCAAACAGAGAATATGATAATTTACTAAAACAAAATTTAAGAAACATACGCTTACAGCATACTAATTCTGAGGAAAATGATCAAATACGACAATTATGTTATAATTATAGAGATATATTTTATTGTGAAAAATTGCCTTTATCTTTTAATAATCAAATAAAACACCAAATAAACTTATCAGATAATACACCTATTTTTACAAAAACATATAGGTATCCTAATATTCACAAACAAGAAGTTTCAAAACAAATCAATACTATGTTATCTCAAAATATTATTAGACAATCAATTTCCCCATGGTCAAGTCCTGTATGGATAGTTCCAAAAAAATTAGACGCCAGCGGAAAAAAGAAGTGGCGTATGGTCATCGATTACAGAAAATTAAATGAAAAAACAATTAATGATAAGTATCCTCTACCCAACATTATTGATATCCTTGATAAATTAGGAAAAAGTCAATATTTTACAACACTAGATTTAACTTCCGGCTTCCATCAAGTCCAAATGGAAGAAAAAGATATTGAAAAAACTGCTTTTAATACTGAAAACGGTCATTATGAATTTAATAGAATGCCGTTTGGTTTAAAAAATGCCCCTTCCACTTTCCAGAGAGTTATGGACAATATCTTACGAGGGTTGCAAAATGAAATATGTAGTGTATATTTGGACGATGTTATTATTTTTTCAACATCTCTTCAAGAACACATTTCAAGATTAAAAGAAGTTTTTGAACGTTTAAGATTGTCAAATTTCAAAATTCAACTAGATAAGAGTGAATTTTTAAGAAAAGAAGTTGCTTATTTAGGACACATTATTACCCCTGAAGGTGTAAAGCCAAACCCTGATAAAATTTCAGCCATTACTAAATTTCCCATTCCAACTACTCAAAAGGAAATTAAAAGTTTCTTAGGATTAATTGGTTATTATCGTAAATTTATCCAAGACTTCGCTAAATTAACTAAACCCATAACACAATGTTTAAAGAAAGGAAAGAAAGTAGAACATTCAGTCGAATTTATTGCAAGTTTTGAAAAATGTAAAGAAATGTTAGTTAATGATCCAATTTTGCAATATCCAGATTTTAAGAAACCTTTTGTTTTAACTACAGATGCATCAAATTTAGCCATAGGTGCAGTCTTAAGTCAAGGAAGTCCACCTAATGATTTGCCAGTTTCATATGCTTCGCGTACACTTAACGAAAGTGAAACTAAATATTCTACTATAGAGAAAGAATTACTCGCTATTGTTTGGGCAACTAAATTCTTTAGACCATATTTATACGGTAGAAAGTTTACCATATACACAGATCACAGACCATTGCAGTGGCTGTTTTCTTTAAAAGACCCTCATTCGAAATTAGCCCGTTGGAGATTACGGTTAGAAGAGTTTGATTATGAAGTCATATATAAAAAGGGTAGTTTAAATACAAATGCAGACGCTTTATCAAGAGTTGAAATTAATCCAACCGAATTATTGGACATAGATACTGCTTCAATAATTGTAAATTTAGATGATGATGATATAGATCAAATGCTTGAAAATATTTGTGAAAATACTGAAATCCAAAATACCCCAGAAATTCGAGACTTAATAAGATATATTGATAATGATATTGATAATACAGTTCATACAAATATTGATATTGAACCTAATCAAAGTATACCAATTTCAGAAGATATTATTAATAATAAACCTAGACAAATATTTATTACAACAGTTTTGACAAATCCAAAACAACCAATGGTAGAAAATCAAGAAGGAAAAGTTATTATTAAAGCCTATATTAGTCAAGATCAGAATGAAGAAGAAATATTGAGCTTGTTAAAATCTTATACAGAACCTAAAATTACAACTCATTTGTTTATTGATACCGAAAAAATGTATAAAGATATTTGTGGTACATATGTCAACCACTTTTCAAATAATGGACCTATTTTAATACGATATTTAAAGAAAACACGGAATATTAATGATATAGAAGAACAAATAAATTTAATTATCAACCACCATGAAGGAAAGACTAATCACCGTGGTATTAATGAAACCTTAGCAAGATTAAGAAAAGATTATTATTGGAAAAATATGAAAGATAGTATTAGTAATCATATAAATAATTGTGATTTTTGTAAAAAAGCAAAATATGAACGAAATCAGCCAAGTATTCCTATGGTACTTACTGAAACCCCTGGAAAACCTTTTGAAAAATTACATGTAGATACCTTTACTATTGAAGGAAATAATTTTGTTACAATTATAGACGCTTTCTCAAAAATAGGTCAAGCTTATAATATAGTTTCCAAAAATGCTGTAGAAATTGCAGATAAATTACTTCATTATTTTCAACATTATGGAGTACCCTCAAATATTACAATGGATGGAGGAAGCGAATTCAATAATGAATGTGTAAAACAATTGTTACAAATGCATAAAATAATTTTTCATATAACAACCCCTAAACATCCAGAATCTAATGGACTTATTGAGCGATTACATTCCACAATTATTGAACATTTTAGAATACTAAGACAAACTTCAAAAGAATCCCCTATTCATTTAATGAAATATACAATTATTGCATATAACAATACGATACATTCTGTTACAGGATATACTCCACTAGAAATATTATTAGGACATACTGAAAATAGAAATCCTTATGATTTATTGTAGAATTTTAATTATTTTCAAGAATATTGTTTAAATCATAAAAATAAAATGAAAACTACTTATAAACTAATTCAAGAAAAAATGATAGAAAAAAAAGAACGATTATTAAATCAAAGAAATAATCTATCTGATGTAAATAGATTTAAAATTAATGATACAGTGTATGAAAAGAATGTTTCTAGAAATAAGACAAACAAAAAATATGAAGGTCCTTTTACAATTATGGAATTATTACCAAATAATACATGCATGATAAAAGATCATAATGACATTTTACGGAAAGTACATCTTAGTAATTTGAGATTTCCTCCAATTGTTTCAGATCCCTCTTCGTCGGAATAATGTCTACTAAATTAAATATTACTAAAATTATAAATAATCCTGGTTTATTACCATGCAAATTAGGAACTACTAAAATAATATCTGATACTTGGACTCTTGTACAAGTATTTGATTTAAATAAATTAAAAACTGAGTTTGAACAATTAACAGTAAATTTTATAAATATTAAAGAAATATATGACAATACTAATGTCACGTTATCAATTCAAAATGATTCACATAATTACATTTATTTAATACAACATTTAAATGAGGAAATACAACAAACGTTTTTACAAATTTCTCCAGTAATTTCACGTCGAAAGAAAAGAGGAATAATTAATGGATTAGGTAGTATTATAAAAGCAATCACAGGTAATTTAGATCAAGAAGACGCTATCAAATTGAATAATGAAATTGAAAATTTAAAGGTTAATCAAGTGAAATATATTAACTCACAAAAGCAACAAATAAGCCTTACTTCTGAAGCAATTACAAAATTCAATAATACTATTCATAAATTATCAAGCAATCAAGAGAATCTTAAATCAAAAATACTCCAATTAGAAGTAACAATACATCAAAGTAATGCAAAAGAATTAATTACGTTATCAGTAAATACTGTATTTATTCAACTAATTGCAGCTTTAAATTCAATATTAAGATTATTGGAAAAAGTACAAACCGCTATTACATTTGCAAAATTAAATATAATGCACCCATCAATTATTGATCCGGTACATTTAATTAATGAATTAATCAAAATACAAAACCAATTAAATGAGAAATCATTACCATTGCAACCAGAATTGAATACAATTATACCTTTTGAAAATCTTATAAATATAAGAGCTTATGTTTTAAATACCAAAATCACATTTCTATTAGATATTCCAATCGTAGAAAATGTTGATTATAATTATTACCATTTATATCCATTACCCATTTCAAGAAATGAACATTCATATGAAATAATAATACCAAAGTCAAAATATTTGTTATTAAGTGAACAATATTATGCTTCAATAAATAAACCATGTAAAGAAATTATTCCAGGAAAAATGTTATGTAATTCATTAAACACTTTTTCAATAAATAAAGAAGCACCATGTGAAATACAATTACTTACAGTAACTGGAAATTATAATAATTGCATATCAAGTAATTTCTTAATGAATAAAGAAAAAATTCAAAAGTTAGAACGAAATATTTGGATTGCAGTACTTCCTAATAAAACTAAAATCCATATAAATTGTAATAAAGAAAAAGAAAATAAAGAATTGTCTGGAACTTATACGATGCAAATCCCAAAAAATTGTTATATTGATATAAAGGGTATTAGAATTGAAGCTCATGAAGAGAAAATACCTACTAAAATTGTTCAGATTCCAGAATTAAACTTTAATCATATTAAAACAACTGATACACCAACTTTAGGTACATTGTATTTGAAAGATATTAATTTAGATGATACACAAATTATTAAAGAAAATTTGCATAAATTATCATTAGATTTAGACAAAAATGTTAATGTTAATATGCTACGAATCCCTAGTTTATGGACTATAATTATCTATTTAATTTTAATATGTATTGGATTTTTTGTATTGTATAAATATCGTATATTGTTGTCACCTAAAACCCTGAAAACTAAACATCATGCAGTGTCCCAGGAGGAACCCATAAGCCTGGATACAATTCGAATTACTGCTCATTAAAATATTTTAAAATAAAGTTAAAAAATATTGTCATTCATCAGTTTTCAAATTAATTACCCAGTCTTTGTTTTAATGGGGAGGTGTTATATATTTATCAATACGTATATTAAGCAAGTTTAGCGATACGACTATTTTCCTTTAAGGCACGAATTAAAAACATTGATTAATCTAATTACCTTATTTAGAATTATCAATTGTTATATATTTATCAATACGTTTATTAAGCAAGGTTAGCGATACGACTATTTTCTTTTAAGGCACGAATTAAAACATTGATTAATCTAATTACCTTATTTAGAATTATCAATTTACTATTGTTAAATTAATTACTTTATTTAGACTTAGCAAATACTATAAAAGTATTTGACTCCACAAGAAATGTAACCATTTAGTACACAGACTTTAACATTGTCAGTTATTCTGTGGTTCCCTTATATATAAAATTGAATATAAAATATATATTGTAATCCATGAAATAAAATAAAGTTTTTCTTAAGTTTAAAAAGAGAAAACTTAAGTTGGAGATGGGCAATCGCGGATCTAAGATGCTTCCTTGTCAGGAAACAAACATTATAATTCGGACACTAGAGGTTTTTAATAACACTTCAATAAACACACACTGTTTCTCTGGATATGTACGAGAATATACAGGGTGTCCATTTATAGCAAAACATAACAACAATAATCAATCTTAATATATATTGTTTATAGATATTAATTATTTTATATACCAGATTTTTGTTACATTGAAAAGATGTTTATATTTAAAATACATTACCAATTTTAGTACTTGAACGAAATAATTTTAGCAGTGCTCATACATACTGATACATACTTACTTATTATGCAAGGCGCATTAATAAAGAAAAAAATAGTGATAATAAAAAATGTTAATTTTCTTTTTATATATTATATATGCACGTGACGTAAATTTTCAAAATCTGTTTACATTAAATACTAAAATTTTAAATTATTTAAAACGTCTATAAATCCTAGTTGACGATTAAGAAAATAAATTAAATCAAATTGAATATGAAAATAATTATACAAATTTTTTATGACATGCACTAAAAACAAATTTGTGAAAAAATCTTCTCAAATGAATTGCTCCTTGATATCTTAAAAAAAATTTTGCTTGAAATTTTTTTATATAAAATCTTCACGATAAAAAAGAAAATAAATCAAATCAATAGAAGAATAAAAAAAAAAGAATACTTTAGAAGAATTAATATTTACTACTTGCAATATAAAGCAGATACTGTAAGTCCACATAAATACTTAATATATAAGGTGTTTTAAAGAAATTTTATATATAAATAAAAAGCCATTAACTTTCAAAATCTATTTCCATTAAATAGTAAATTTTTAAATTATTTAAAACGTTGACGGTAAGAAAGAAAATAAATCAAATCAAATAAGAAAATAATTGTATTGACACATACATAATTAAAAACTAATTTGAGAAAAGAATTTTTTTTCAAATGAATTGCTCTCTGATATTTTTTAAATACTTTTTATTGGTGGTTGGACAAATTTTATTTAAAATCTTCACTTCCTTGTCGACAGATAAAGCGAACACTATGTACAAATATTTGTAAATATAAGATTTTATACAATCAAAGACAGGGAATATTGTAGCGCCTTCTATAACTATAAAAGGTGTTTGAAGAATGAACCGACTGGAATTTTAGCGCCATCGGGCGATCTAAAATTCCTAGGAAATATTATATATACATACAATAATAAACACTTTATTTTATTGGGGATAAACGTAAAGTTAGGTATAAATTCAATATTATTATATTACAAGAGATAGTAAAGATCTCCAAGCAAAAGTGAATCACTAAACATCGCATCAACTTGCTTTTATGAATGAGAATATTTAACTAAAAATTTTCTCACGAAATTATTTATCGGAATTATTTACTAGATTTAATTTTAGTTATATTCAAAATACGAAGAATTTTTTTTTTAACATGTACTTCGAAAAGACTATTTTCAATTCGGAGATGATTTTGAACGTAGAGTCAGGTGTATATTAAAACAATTCAAATTCAATTTTAAGACAATTTTCAATTTTTCAAAAATAATTTCGGATGGTGGACAACTGCAAAAATTTGTATTAGTGGAAATTACTAATATTTTACGTTATCACCAATATATCCGACTTTTACTTGATTTTATTAATTTTTACTAATATTTGCGGCTATTTTCATATATTTACTCGTATTTCTCGCATTGACTGATATTTCTAATATTTTTCTTAGTTATGCTTCAGTACAATAAATTAACTAATTATTATTACTTTAAACAAATATAACAAATACATTTCTTCAACAAGTCTCCAATGTTTGTTAGAAATAAGTATGCGATTTTAATTTTTTTATATATTACAAGTGAAAGTTAATATTTTTTAAATATTTAAATATGTAATTTAAATTTTTATACAATTCAAATAAGTTAATTGCCAAAAATAGTTTTTGTTTGAATGAATACTTCCTAAATTAAATAAACAATCACATTGTATAGTATATCACCCAAATACCGTAACTCAAAGTATTTAACAGCTAGATACGCATTTCGAATGCTATGCCTCCATCTTCAGAAGCACAAGATAAAATAAAATAAAATACATCTGTCACTAACTGTAATTGTTACACAATTGAATTGTAACAAAAATAAATAAAGGTTTTAAGTAATTAAAACTTAAGTCTCTTTTCGAAGGTACACCATCAAACGAGGTCTTCCTATGCAAATTACCACCCCAGTGGAACATTTAGCTGATGGTCAGCAGCTTCGAGCTCAAAATAAAGGGTATAATAGAAAATTTTAAGTTAACACCGGGATTTACTCATAATATACTTCCATGCGTGTAGAAATGATATTCTTTGAGCGTCTTTAGGTACTTAGGTGCGTATTTACCATGATTATTTCAATAGAAGAATAGATTTGCCTGTTTTATGATCTGAAGTAGTTAAAAATATACCTCCTACTTTTGAAAAGTGTGATGATACCATCGTATTTATTGTAAAAACGAATATATCCTAGATATTAATATTATCTCATTGTTCTTAAATGAACAACCTATAAATATTATTAGATTTTTTGTAACACCATTTTATTACCTTTCTAAGTATATATGGTTTACTATGCCTTAGAGCATGAAGTAACAATTAAAAACCATGAATATCTTTCTAATATCTTAAGAAAGTAAATTGTTTAGGAAATCAACAGTTAGATTCAGAATGACAACGATGGTAAGAACTGTTTTCTGAAAATTACATTGTATCAAATATTGTGCAGATTGCTTAACTTAAGAATATTTAATTCCTCTATTTCGAAAATAAACGATACATATTTCTATGAAGAAATAAATGGAAAATTCTTCACTTTTTTCTATCCTAGCTTTTAAAAAAGTTTGTGGACGACTCCATTCTTTGTTTTATAGCTACGATGAAACATTTCTTAATTCATTTATAATAAGCAGAATTCTATAATTACGGTATTTTCATTACTAAACTAAAGTAATAAAAAACGTTTAATTTTTACATATTGTAAACCGTTTATTCTTAAAGATAACAAAATTATGTAAACGGTAGGTTAATAATTAGTTAAAGAGTCCGCAATCCTAAAGATTGGTTGGAAACAGCACGCCATGCCGATCTATCCTGAGCTAATCCCTTCATCTCCCTATAGCTATTCATCTCAACGTCTTCAACTATCTGACTCACATACTCCAATCTAGGCCTACCTACCCCTCTCTTTCCCTCCACTCTACCTTCTATGATCAATTGCATAATCCCCCCATGCCTAAGAATATGCCCTACTAATCTGTCTCTCCTAGGCTGTAACACTCTCCAAATACTTCTCTTCTCCCCTACTAACTCTAGTACAGCTTCATTTGTTACTTTATCTTCCCAACCAATCCTCATCATCCTCCTATAACACCACATTTCGAATGCTTGTAATCTACGCTTCTCTTCCTTTCCTATAGTCCACGCCTCACACCCGTACAGTGCTACACTCCAAGCATATACCTTCAGTAATCTTTTTCTAATACCCAAGTCAATATTTGATCTTAAAATCTGTTCCTTTTCTACGAATGCCTTCCTACCCTGTGCTATCCTACACTTTATATCTACCTTGCTTCGATTATCTTTTGTGATTCTACTGCCTAAATAACAAAAATCTGACACTTCTTCGATTCTATTATCTCCTATTGTGACCTCATTTTTCTACTGCATTCCTTTTTGTCACACCTCATCACTTTAGTTTTACCTATATTTATTTTCATGTTAAAATCCCTAGTCAATACTGCCTGCATACCATTCAATACCCTTTCTAAATTCTTTTCGCTTTCTTCCAATATAGCTATATCGTCGGCGAATCTCAACATATATATTTTCTCTCCCTGTACATTCACACCTACACTATACTCTTCTTTTACTTTGTTTATTGCATCTTCTATATATAGATTAAATAATAACGGTGAAAGTGTACATCCCTGCCGAACTCCCTTCCCTATTTTTGCTACCTCTTCTTCCCCCTCAATTCTAACTAAGGCAGTTTGGTGTTTATATAAATTAAAAATTATTCTCCTATCCTTATAATCTATACCCGTTTCTTTTAAAATTCTAATATATAAGGTTAATAATATATAAGATATTTCTGTATTGCTGTTCTGTAGCAGGAAGAGCGTTGCAAGTATTAGAGCAAGGATTATAATTGAAATTTTGGGAAATAAACTATCCCTTTAAGAAGAAGTACGGAATCTATTAGATTCGCTATTAAAGTTTCAACCTCATATAAATAACTGCATTAAAAAATCATTCATGAATTTTAAATCTCTTTACTCGCACAGATAAGTATATGCTTAGCAGAACTGTGAAAACGCGTTTGTCGGAAGAATTGGTATTATCATACTTCAACCATTGCGATGTTGTTTACGGCACTTTTCTAAACACAAGTCTCAAAAAGAAGAATACAAAAAGTGCAAAACAACTGCGTTAGATTAATATATGGCCTGCGTAAAACGGACCGGGTTAGTAATAAACTTAGTGTATAAACTTAGTCTTTCCATCTGTGTATAAAGTAAGGATTAGCTAACTAGCGGATTTAGTTAATCAATAAATACATATATCAGTTGAGCGTGAAGTGTATTTCTAAAATTTAAAATGATAGAGATAGCTATTCCTCAGTTAAGAAGAAAAACGTATGGTTGGTGCTCCTGCCAGTTAATTTATATGTGTACAATTGCAATAGATAGATACAAAATACCTTGCGTTGGACAGCAATAGTGGACAGATAAACAGAGATAAATTAAATTGAAATTTTTTGGTTACAGCAAAATAATTTGCAATATTGAGCAGTATATTATTGTACACAAAGCAATTTACATAAGTGTCATTTAATATTATGGATTTACAGGACCTTTGTGATGAAAGATTACGCTAAAATATTCATTACCATCTTAAAACCACCTTAAACATTTTTAATGTGCTATTATTCAAACCTCACCATAAGGTAAAGAAAAAAATAAAAAAGTAAAGATAAATAATTACCTTTACTAACTTTATCGTCGATCGGAATTACGTACAGTTTCAAGTTTTCGAAGTATGTAAATGATTATTGCAGTGTAACAAAGGACATGAAGATATGTAAACCAAAAAACAGATATACAAATATAATAGAAGACATATATGGTATTTCCTGTCATGTGATATAAAAGAACATAAGTCTGTATGTCTCGACTCTTACTAAACTTATTAACTGTACTATTAGAATTGCTGTCTTTCCTGACATATTGAAGGTGGCATCAGTTCTCCCTGTATTTAAAAAAGGAGATAAATTAGACGTAGGAAACTATAGGCCAATCTCTATCTTACCTTTGTTCTCTAAGGTCTATGAAAGGGCTATCTATAATCAAATTTCCAATTACTGTGAAAGTAGAGGCTTACTATATTCACCACAGTATGGTTTCCGGAATATAGAGGGACAGCTGATGCTATCATAGATTTTGTAAATAAAACTATTAGTTGTTTTGAGACTGGTAATTTTGCTATGATAATTTTCTTAGATCTTTCCCGAGCCTTTGACTGCGTGTCAAAGGGAATTACATTTTGGTGAGAGAAGCCTAGCCTTAGTGGTTCTTATCTCTCAAACAGGAAACAAATTGTAACATGCAATGGTAAATCTTCAAGTGCTCTTTCAGTATCTAGAGGGGTAGCCCAAGGGTCTGTTCTGGGCCCGCTTCTTTTTTTAATGTTCATTAATGATCTCCCACAACATGTTTGTGAATTTGCACAGTGTCTCCTTTATGCCGATGATACTGTTCTATTTGTATCAAATAGAAACTTTAACGACTTACTTGCGAATGCAGAGAGAACGCAGTTGAAGGCATCGGACTGATGTGTTACTAACGAATTATATCTAAATGAACAAAAGACTGTGAATATGTTACTATCCCTCAAATATTTAAATTATGTACATAAGGAGGAATGTAATTTCTTAGGTGTAACTATTGACCCGTCTATGAGATTTCACAAACACATAGAAAAATTAGCAGCAAAAATAAGTCTGAATATATTTGTTTTGCGTCGTCTTGCATCAAATGTTACCCAATCTATACTAAAGTATGCATATTTCGCTTTGGTAAACAGTCACATAAATTATGGTAACATAATTTGGGGAAATTGTGCTTCAGGAGAAGCACAATTTCCCCAAAAGAGATTATTAGGGGTTCCAGCGCAGAGCAATCAGAATTGTTGGTAATATTGGCTACAGAGAGGATTGTTAGCATCTGTTCAAACAACTGGATATATTAACATTATCTTCTATATATATATTTTAAGTTGTATACTTTATGCCAAAGAAAATATTGATAACTATCAGTGTAATGATGAGCTCCATGACCACCTGACCAGGCAAAGACATGATATCCATATACCTAATTGTCGTTTAACTATATCACAAAAAGTATAGAATACCAAAGTAAAATGCTGTTTAATACGCTACCGATAAATATAAGAAACTTGAGTAGAAATGAAATAAAAATAACTGTAAAGAAAATTCTTTTATCCAAATCGTTTTATAATATGAATGAATACATGAATTCAATATCAAATAGTCCATGTTCTTAAACTCTTTTAACGTGTATAAATAATGTGTATTTTACCTATTATAATTGTGACGTTTATAAAATATATTTATATATTAACTGCAATAAAGAATAAATAAATAAATAATATTATGCGCATGATTGAGCGTTAACCTTTAGATACTGGAGTTTATTTAATGGTTCTCTTACAGATAAAGTTAACTAATAGATAAGAGGGTTATCCTACAAATAAAATTTAACTGGAAGTCGAAATAGAGTTTCGCAGGTTATCTGAAAGTTTAATTTAATCAGAACTTTAACTGTTGGTGGAAAGAACGGCCCTTAGAGGTATAAATATGTCTAATCGTAGAATCCTTCACATGTCAATATTGTTTTATGAATTAATTAGATTTAAAACCCCCGCTTATTTACATATACTTAGTAAATTTGAAACAGAAATTTAAAGCACACCGCAAGTATAAACGTTTAAGATCAAATGCTGTTTATCTAGAGTTTAGGTATCTAAGATCTCGTTCAAAAATTTTGATTAGTAGAGATCTTAAATCATATATAGATCATGTAGAAAATAAGGTATTAAATAATCCTAGTGCAATTTGGAAGGTCGCTAAGAGCTGAAAGTTAATAATGACATACCTTTATACGCCGTGTGGTCTAGCGGATAATCCATTGAACGTCAATAACAAGAGTTAGCAACGTCTCGCTAGGTCAGTGCTTGGATGGTGACCGTAGCTCAGCGCCACCTATCCTCTATACTCGGTACCATTCTTAATTGGGATACAATTAACTAAGTTTTAGCGGAATAGCGAACCACTAAAGTAACAGGCTTCCTACCCTTCTCAAATGTTCCTAATATCTCCCCAAGAACGCAGATATGCTTCACTGGCTTCGAGCTGTTTGCAATCTGATCCCAATCACAAACAATAATAATAACAATAATACCTTCACAAATTACACTTCAGATGGACCAAGTACAGCAGATTTATTTTCCAAATATTTTAATTCTGTGTATATAGAACCTAATAATCAAGTGCATGATAACTTCGATAATTACAATAATATAAATTTCAACAACACGAACAATATATTATCGAATATTAACATTTCTAGAACAGATATCGAGGAAAATTTAAATGCTTTAAATATTAATAAAGGTCCAGGTAATGACAAAATTCCAGCAATCTTTTTAGTAAAAACTGCTAGTGAAATATTTAAAGCGCTCGAATTAATTTATAATAAATTGCTGTCAGAAGGATGTTTTCCAGATAAATGGAAAGTAGCGGAAATAATACATATATATAAAAGTGGGAATAAACAAGACGTGTCGAACTATAGACCAATATCCAAATTAAATATATTAGGTAAATTCTTTGAAAAACTGACACACAAATTTTTATTTAACCAGCTCCAAAATATCTTAATAGTTGAGCAACACGGTTTCTTCAAAGGGTTGAAACGAATTTAGTTCTATATACTGAATATATTTAAAAATCAATGGACAATCGCATACAAGTCGACAGTGTTTATACGGATTTTAGTAAAGCTTTCGATAAATCATTACATACTCCTTAGAAAACTCGAAATGGTTGGAATTCACGGTTCTCTTTTGCGTTTGATGTCTTCTTATCTTGAAAATACAACACAAGTAACGAAGGTAAACGGTTGTCATTCAATCCTCTAAACAGTTGTCTCAGGGGTACCACAAGGTTCTCAATTGGATCCACTGCTATTCCTCATATACATAATGGCCTAATGATATGGCCGCTTGTTTTCAAGATAGTAGGATATTATTATTTGCTGATGATTTGAAGGTATTTACAAAATTCATTACTCTTCAGATGCAATGTCGCTTCAAAATGATTTGGATAGATTGTGTAATTATTGCTCTATAAATCAACTATTTTTAAATATTAAGAAATGTATGTATATATCCTACACACGAAACAAGATTCTTATTAACTTTGAATATAATATTAATAATACACTATTAGATAGAGTATCTAAGGTTCGTGACCTGGGGGTAGTTCTTGATAATAAATTGATTTATGATGAACATGTAAGTGCGGTAGTTCGGAAATCTTGTAAATCCCTAGCATTTGTTAAACGTGTTACAAATGAATTTAATGGTATTAAATGTGTCGTTAATTTGTATAACTCTTAATCTAACATTTTTGCGTAAACGCAGAAAATATACAGATTTATTGTTTATATTTAAAATATTCAACAATATTTTATTATCACCTGATTTACTATCGATATTTTATTTAAACATACCTCAGAGACCATTATGTAATACTATAATATTTCGACCACTGAAATTTAATACTAATGCTTATTCAAATACCGCTGTTAACAGATTCTCTGAATGCTATAATTTGTACTGGAATAACTTCGATTTATTTAATATAAATTTATAAAATAGTTTATTACGATTTAAATCTTATATCAGGAATAATGTATAATGTGTAATTTATTAGTGATTGTTTTGTGACTGAATTGTGACTCAATTTCTTTTCTAATGTTATTTGTTATATAATATAATTAAGTGGATGCTATAGTGGGACTTGTCCTATTGCATCCCATAAACTGTAAATAAATAAATAAATAAATAAATAATAAAATTTGATTCAGAACGGATGTACATAATATTAATATTCGACGCAAGGATGCCATAACACTCCATAGGTAATCATCGTTTGAAAAATCATTTACATATACAATTGCTAAAATTTGGAACTCCATACCCAATAAGATAAAACTCGTTTCGAATATAACGGCTTTTAAAAATGCCATGAAATCATATCTCCTCAACAAGCAGCCACGTGAAATTAATTAAAAATATTCAATTAAAACACTGTTTCTCCAGTTGGTCTAGTATTTGCAACTATATATGCTATATATAACTTTATTAAATTTTAATACAGAAATTTCTCTTCACTACTAGTATCTTCTAAGATTTTAATGGCGTATTAAAGGTGCATAATATATTTCAATTGATATTTTATTATCGAGTGAATTAAATGTTAAATTTTAAAAATTTCTTTCTCTTTATTAATGATTTATTTGAATGAATAGTATTTTTAGTTATCTTAATATTGAATATGTTTTTGGTTATATGGAAGAGCAGACATATATCTTTTATTTAAATTATACTGTTATGAATATTTGATTGTGTTGAACATCGCCTTTTGAGTATCATACTTAAATTTTTATTATGTATAATTTTACGCTTTCTATTCTCTCCTTTTCTTTTGACATGTACTGAATACTCCATTGTATGATATACTCAATAAAGTATATATAATAATAATAATAATAAATATTTGTAATTAGATTTTTGAACATAGCATTAAATAGCTAGATGTACATTTCAAGGGCTATGCCCCCATCTTCAGTAGCACAAGATAAAATCTAAATAAAATACTTCTGTCACGAATCGAAATTTTTATATCGCGGAACTTGAACACCCTGTGCAATATTTTTGATATGAATGTTTGAAATGGTATACAAAA
The DNA here is from genome assembly GCA_947310635.1 of Leptodirus hochenwartii. Classification (NCBI taxonomy): domain Eukaryota; kingdom Metazoa; phylum Arthropoda; class Insecta; order Coleoptera; family Leiodidae; genus Leptodirus; species Leptodirus hochenwartii. The sequence continues at coordinate 7,017,752 of OX371181.1, forward strand.
TGAAACCAAATTTTTAAATTCAAATTGCAGTAATTAAACGCATTCATATCTATAGCTATAAAATTGCTATTAATTATTAAATAGAACAGAATTTTTGATTGAGAGCATAATAATACAATATTAGAAGATATAATGGGATTGGTAAATTATTATTACTTCCAATTTACTGAAAAATAGATTTCAGATCAGAAATTGTTCTTTCATAAGAATCAGATTTAGTTCAATTATTGAAAGACATGGGAAATGTTTAAAAATGAAACGATATTTTTCTTTTAATTCATTATTCAACACATATTTCTTAATTTTAATACAGATATCTTTTTAAAAGGGTGATTTTGCTAGTTATATTTATATAACGCGTCCTTGAATAACATAACAGAATTAACATATGATGCAAAATGGAAATTAGGTCAAATTTTGAAAAAAACATTAAAAATTCATGCAATATTAAGTACCACGTGTGAATTAATCAAATATTCTGTATATTCTTTATATACAATTTCTATAGGTACATAAACAATTTCTGTATACATAATTTAAAATTTCAATTTCTGTATTTTGTATATTCTGTATGATATTAATCTTAATGTTACCGTAATTTAAATGATAGTAAATTTAAACACCGTGTTGTTCAATTTCTGAAAAGTAAAGCCTTTAGACTTTAGTAGACGATTTTTTAAATTGTAATATTTCTAATATGTAATGCTATTTTAATAGGTACAACAAACTATGTATACTAATGAAGAGTTTTTTAAATTGTGTTGTCAGAATATAATTGTAAAATGTAATAATTTTGTATACAAACATGAATAAATATCTTATCTTAACAATATTGTTACAGCAATTTTGATAAGTAAAATAGTTAAAATTTGAATGGTCAATTATTTGGCGAAAATATCAAAATAGCAGCATTTGCGGTTGTCATAAATAACGAGTAAAACAAAAATATTTTATGCTTAAAATTGACAGATGTTGACATCTATGTATGGAGATACTACAATGAAAAACCTCTTCCGAAATTAATGTATTGGTTAATGGTTTTCCATAGATCATATAACTTTGGAAAAAATAAACTATAGCATATTTTAATAAAAATACTACTGTCATTTGTTATTTTTAAGTTAATTGAAGATATCGTTTGAACTATATCTAAATAATTATATACTGAAATTATTTTAGCTTTTAGCAGCGAATACTCCTGCGACCATGTCTACACCACTTTGATTTAGTTCTTCATATCCAAACTCTTCCAGTTGTTGTTTGATAGAGAGATACCACTGATTTATATTTGGGTATTTTGTTATGTCAAATTGAACGCCCTAAAATAATAATGAACATGTATTATATATTTATTATTATTTACACATTGCATTAAATAAAATATCACCCTTATACCGTGACTCGAAACATTTATAAATTGAATGCGTATTTCTATGGCAAGATCCATCATAAGTAGTACAATAATCAAACAAATAATGCACTCAACGGGATTGCTATACAATTGCGTTTTGTACTGAAGATGGGGACGTGGCAATCGAAATGTAGATGCTTCAAGTTACGATACTTTCGTGATATTGTTGTACAATTTTATAATATCGTAGCGAATAATTTACGACTCATTTTTGTAATTTATGAATAATGCAGTGTGACTTATTAATAATGACAAGGTCGATAGAAAAATCAATACAATTTCAACATGAAATTATGTCTGGAAATATAATGTAATTTACAAATTATGTGTTATTAATACTGACAGTTGTTAACCGCAATTTAACAATCTCTTTACCGTATTTATTTTTCCAAAGTTCAGTACCGTTTTCTGTTAAAATGAAGAAACTGATGGGAAATCAACGCATTTATTTGCAGCTTTCTATAATTTTTTCAACTGAATTTGAATTTTATAACAAAATCAATGACGTTTGATAGAAAGGGTTAATATAATTAATAACAAAACTGTAACTTAATTCAACGAATATTGTATAAAAATGCAAACTTTCTTAGTTTAATGATTGAGCAATTAAAAACCTCCAAAAACCAAAATCAAAAAGAATGTTATTATTAACTAAACATTGTTGTTATTAATTAGTTATTATTTGATATTATTGCACATTCCTAAAATGTTTTCACAAATGATCGTTCATTGATATTTATCTTCGTCAAATATTTCTTGTAGCTTATAATACCTATTTGAAGGGTTTAAATGTTGGGGTTTGTATATTGAGTTTTTTAAAATTTGTTTCGATTTTCAATTTTTGATAACTTATTGACAGTTGCAGATGATTATAAGTTTTCAATAACTCTTTTGATCGTCGCTATGACTGTATTTGGCGTTCATGTTGAATTGAGGAAAGCAAGATTGTTGTATTGCAACAGATTTGCAAATTATAATAATGTTTCTCGAATAATACTTTTTCTTTGGTAGTATAATTCATTTCGTTTGCTACTCGCACTTTAGGGCAGAATAACACATGCTATTTAAAATAGAAGATATACAAATCGCAATAATAATTTGAAGTTGCAAAAATGTATCTATTCAAATTCTGTTGTCAACGTCATGACAAGCTGTGAATAAATGCGTGGATTTTTCCAATATATTTTTTTCATTTTAACAGGAAACGGTAATGAACTTTAGAAGAGAAAAATATATGGCAGTAGGTTCCGTTTTAATTCCGAACAAATTACTTCTTTACTGTTTTGCTGTAAAATTTATAGGAGAGCCAATATTTGCAAATGTTTCATTTTACATGCTAATATTGGGCTTTTGGAATTTTTCGAAATTATTTCAATAGAAATTATCTGCAATTTGAGTTTTCGCGTTTTAGAAACCTCCTACCAAATGGAAATATATAAAAAGAATTATAGTAAAATTAATATAAAAATTGACTATTAGAAAACGTCCTTGTTACATCGTTTAATTTATCAATAAACTGAATAAATCATAATTTTGTAATCTTAGATTCATAAATGCAACTTAAAAATAATTATGAGCATATGAAAAAAGCTTTTTTAAGATATGTTACAACTGCCATTCTATATTGTGGACAAGAACTGGTCAAATTATTTATAATAAAACATGCTTTTCTCTGTTTTTGTCTAATGAGAGTATATTTTGTTGAATATTTGTGACCACGTAAATGGATACGTAAGGCGTTTGTTTCGCCTAGGTCTAATACGGCACTGATACTTATATGACGAGTTAGTTATTGTGAAATTCCTTATATAACATATATCATAATCTCACTTCAATTGTGGAAACAGTGGCTATTAAAGTAAAGTCTGCAATTGACAGCTTGTTATTTGCGGCGAATTCGTTGTTTTCCAAGAGCATGTTGAATAACTCCAAGGTCTCTTCCACTTTCTCAGCTTTTGCTTTGTTTGGCTTTTCCATGTCTGCTATTACTGGAAACTGCAAAAAGTTGTAATTAATTTTGTGTTTTTTGCAGTGATTAATTAAGTCTCAGAATAATGGATGTTGATCAAAATATACCATATTCTTTTAACACTGTAAAATGTGATAGTATAATAGATTCTCAACATTTTGATATTAAATAATAATTAATCGAAATGTTAAAAATACAAAGATTAACGTTTCGGTTTTTTTTTTTGATTACTGATTGATACGTACGAAGTATTGTAAGAACTTTGGGTTCAAAGTCGTCGCATCGAAATAGAGCATTTGGTCAATCATAGCTTCTTCTCTAGGACTGTTAGGCTTTAGATCGTCTGTCTTGGCATGCTGATTAACCAAATATCTCAAAATGGCACGACTTCATATGGAATTATAATAAATATGTTATTTTATTTCGTAGAGTATTAAAAAATATATATACAACGATATGAACCTATAACATATATTTAACAATTTGTTGAACATGTACTAGTATTTTAAAAATTTTCACTACGGTGTTAAATTATAATATAGAATATCACCCAAATACCGTAACAAGCATTAAGTAGCTAGATGTATATTTCGAAGGCTATGCCCCCATCTTCAGTAGCACAAGATAAAAACAAAATAAAATAAAATTTTAATTCATTTCAGATTAAATAGAAAGGATAAAAGTGCTGCAGCCGAGCATGATTTTGAAACAGGTCATCCTATATAAATTAGTTCACTTAAATTATATAAAAGTGTTTTGAATTCTTCCGAGTTAAATGCTTAAGAAAGTATGTACATGTATAAATATAAATCAAATTTAATGAACTTAGATTCAGGTCCAATTTCATCTTGTCTATTTAATTTATTTAATAAGAACTATTTTCAAATTAATTTTCATTTTATTTATTTATTTATTTTTGGTTATTTTAGAATTCACAAATCAATATTTTTTGCTGTTACTTGTTAGTTTCGTTAATTATTGATTTATATTGTTTTAAAAGATTTATAGGTCATATTATATGCCATTTTTGAAGTACTTCTGTCATGTTGACTTATTTATTTAATAGTATTTCAATCACGATTCGTGACAGCGGTATTTTATTTAGTTTTTATCTGAAGATGGGAGCCTAGCCCTTGAAATGTACATCTAGCTACTTAATGCTTTAAGTTACGCTATTTGGGTGATATTCTATACTATGTACTAGTATATTTGGAAGCTTTCATATAAGATCACATTATTTATGAAATAAATTGTAAATTAATTAAACCCACCTTTCAAATAGAATTAGTCCATTGTCGCATAATGTAGGAACGGAATGCTGTGGATTCATCTGAAATATATAATATAATTAATATATATTTATAAAAACTGTCACTACGGTGTTAAATAACTGTATAGAATATCACCCAAATACCGCATTTAATAACTAGATGCGCATTTCAAATGCAGTGGCCATATATTCAGTAGCACAAAACAATTAAAGTACCTTTGTCAATGACTGTGATTGCTACACATCTAATAGAAAGTCAACATGACACAAGTTTTTAAATATATATGATATAAATAATATGACCCATAAATAGAATAAATTGATCAATTTGTTCTATTATTGTGCTACTGAAGACGGGGACATAGCCTTAAAAATGCGCATCTAGCTACTTATTGCTTCTTACGGTATTTGGGTGATATTCTATACTAGTATATAGTTTTTTTTTTTTAAATTATCACTACGGTGTTAAATTATAATACAGAATATCACTCAAATACCGTAACAAGCATTAAGTAGCTAGATATACATAGCATAGGTATGCAGGCAGTATTGACTAGGGATTTTAACATGAAAATAAATATAGGCAAAACTAAAGTGATGAGGTGTGACAAAAAGGATGCAGTAGAAAAATGAGGATCTCAATAGGAGATAATAGAATCGAAGAAGTGTCAGATTTTTGTTATTTAGGCAGTAGAATCACAAAAGATAATCGAAGCAAGGTAGATATAAAGTGTAGGATAGCACAGGGTAGGAAGGCATTCGTAGAAAAAGAACAGATTTTAAGATCAAATATTGACTTGGGTATTAGAAAAAGATTACTGAAGGTATATGTTTGGAGTGTAGCACTGTACGGATGTGAGGCGTGGACTATAGGAAAGGAAGAGAAGCGTAGATTACAAGCATTCGAAATGTGGTGTTATAGGAGGATGATGAGGATTGGTTGGGAAGATAAAGTAACAAATGAAGCTGTACTAGAGTTAGTAGGGGAGAAGAGAAGTATTTGGAGAGTGTTACAGCGTAGGAGAGACAGATTAGTAGGGCATATTCTTAGGCATGGGGGGAATATGCAATTGATCATAGAAGGTAGAGTGGAGGGAAAGAGAGGGGTAGGTAGGCCTAGATTGGAGTATGTGAGTCAGATAGTTGAAGACGTTGAGATGAATAGCTATAGGGAGATGAAGGGATTAGCTCAGGATAGATGGGCATGGCGAGCTGTTTCCAACCAATCTTTAGGATTGCGGACTCTTTAACTAAACGATTTTTTTAAATATTTTGAGGTGAAAGTGGCAAATAACTCGCAACTACGAAAAAAAAAAGACCATAGCCAAAGTTAACCGCATAATTTTAAATCTTTAAATTTAAATGAAGATATTGAAGATTTTTTAATGTCCTTAAATTTAATTCTAATGTTCCTTTTTAATGCTTCATTCCATTCTGATGATTACAATCCCCTTAAAATATAAAATGTTTTATGGGTATTTCCTATTTTTTAAATTATCACGACGGTGTTAAATTATAGTATAGAATATCACCCAAATACCGTAACTTAAAGCATTAAGCAGCTAGATGTACATTTCGAATGCTATGCCCCCATCTTCAGTAGCACAAGATAAAAACTAATTAAATACCTCTGTCACGAATCGTGATTGATAAACTATTAAATAAATATGGGGGCTTAGCCCTTGAAATGTCCATTTAGCTACTTAAAGCTTGTTACGGTATTTGGGTGATATTTTATACTATGGTATTTCCTATAGTCACTCATAAATCTATTGTACGAAGCGTTTGCAAACGAAGCATCCGTCATAATGTAATAAGAATTTAAAAATATGAATATTATAATTTCCTGTACTTAATAATTAAAAATAAACAATAAACTAGAAAAATAAACAAAAGAAAACGCATTTTTCAAATATCTTTTGTTTTCAATTCTTATAGCTATTTGATTTTCTATGGATTTACATTGAACTACCATGAAGTTATTTAATTAAATTTTATATTATGTTATTTGATCAGTAACGCTAAAAACTTCAGCAACATCAATAACTTTGACTTAAAATAACATACAATTTATGTTTATTTATTTATAAATTGGTTTGAAATTTTCATATCATTTATTTTCAATATTTATTTTCAGAAGATATGTAATTTTACCTTTATATATTCCTCGTTCATCTGTTCGCCCTGCATGATGTCGACCAACTTCAGATTGAGATTTATTCCCAGATACCTCGCCAATAGTAGTACGGATCTGCAAGGCGCACTTCCAGGGAAGTAATATAGATCTAAAGTGTGCCCCATGCTTTTGGTTCCTTGTTTGTCGATGATACCGCTATAGATAATTTGACGAAATTGTAACATTAACTTCGTTATTTAATTTGCCTCGATAGTGTTAAGAAAACGAATAGTTTAAGAATGGAAGCAAATACACCTTAATACAGGTTTCTTCGTTAAAAGAAGGGTAAATGAAATTATTGTTATTCATTCGTAAAAATAAGGATTATTCGATATAATTGATAGGGTCGAAAATTTTATAAGGAGAATAAAGATATATTGAGGTTTGCTAAGGACCTTTAAAGAAACAAAAGAGAATTTAGAACAGATATTAAATAATTTATACAAATTAATAATTAATACAATACGAAAATAAATAAAAGTTGCACCAAAGTGATGAAGTGTGACAAGAAGGATTGCTGGCGAAAGACGAAAGTTAGAATAGGAGAAAATAGAATATGAATTATATGAATATGAAGTATCAGATCTTTGTCATTGTTATATAACTTGTTATACAAAGTTAAGAATTACAATTACACTAATAATTACACAATTACAATTTTGTAGATTTAGAAAAGGCATTTGATAATGTAGATTGGGACATAATGTTTAGAATTTTAAAAGAAACGGGTATAGATTATAAGGATAGGAGAATAATTTTTAATTTATATAAACACCAAACTGCCTTAGTTAGAATTGAGGGGGAAGAAGAGGTAGCAAAAATAGGGAAGGGAGTTCGGCAGGGATGTACACTTTCACCGTTATTATTTAATCTATCTATAGAAGATGCAATAAACAAAGTAAAAGAAGAGTATAGTGTAGGTGTGAATGTACAGGGAGAGAAAATATATATGTTGAGATTCGCCGACGATATAGCTATATTGGAAGAAAGCGAAAAGAATTTAGAAAGGGTATTGAATGGTATGCAGGCAGTATTGACTAGGGATTTTAACATGAAAATAAATATATGTAAAACTAAAGTGATGAGGTGTGACAAAAAGGAATGCAGTAGAAAAATAAGGATCACAATAGGAGATAATAGAATCGAAGAAGTGTCAGATTTTTGTTATTTAGGCAGTAGAATCACAAAAGATAATCGAAGCAAGGTAGATATAAAGTGTAGGATAGCACAGGGTAGGAAGGCATTCGTAGAAAAAGAACAGATTTTAAGATCAAATATTGACTTGGGTATTAGAAAAAGATTACTGAAGGTATATGTTTGGAGTGTAGCACTGTACGGGTGTGAGGCGTGGACTATAGGAAAGGAAGAGAAGCGTAGATTACAAGCATTCGAAATGTGGTGTTATAGGAGGATGATGAGGATTGGTTGGGAAGATAAAGTAACAAATGAAGCTGTACTAGAGTTAGTAGGGGAGAAGAGAAGTATTTGGAGAGTGTTACAGCGTAGGAGAGACATATTAGTAGGGCATATTCTTAGGCATGGGGGGATTATGCAATTGATCATAGAAGGTAGAGTGGAGGGAAAGAGAGGGGTAGGTAGGCCTAGATTGGAGTATGTGAGTCAGATAGTTGAAGACGTTGAGATGAATAGCTATAGGGAGATGAAGGGATTAGCTCAAGATAGATCGGCATGGCGTGCTGTTTCCAACCAATCTTTAGGATTGCGGACTCTTAACTAAAAAAAAAACTAATAGGAATTACTCTCTTTCAAAATCTTCCTATTTTTTCTGCCTACCTCATATAATATAGCATAATTTTATTATATATAATACATTCGTGTTTAATAAAATAACCTACCAAGCTATCTATTATTGAATTCATCGATTTTCGATTTTGATAATATTTTCCCAAAATTACAATTAAATCCTATATTTCTTAGATATAATTTTATGCATTTTAACAGCACCAATGAGAATGTATATATAGACATTGCAAGTCCATATAAAAGAGAGAATCAGAGGGGATTCACATTTCCACAATTTCATAAGTCAGGATGTGCTGCACTCTGTTGGTGATATATAAATTATGGTTGTGTTGAAATATTTAATATCTAGGATAAATCCTGCTTGAATGTATCTATTATAATAATCTAGTTGATTCAAAAGCCACAGCGGTACATGCGCTGTTCGCATTTTCTTTCGTTTTTCATCGGGTTAGTTCGCGGACGAGTTCGGATAATCAATAAAAAAATATTTATATTTCCAGATTATATTCATTTACCGCAACCAACATGATCAAATAATACATGATTTTTGTATAGATTTGAAGAATTATGATCAATTCATGTATGCGACTATTATATATACATTGTCATTGTCAGTGATATCAATGATAATGTATACATAGACGTTGCAAGTCCATATACGAAAACGAATCAACTTATGATTTCAAACGGAAAAAGTTGAAATTATCGTCGAAAAAAGTGAAAAAGGGGTGTATATATATACCTTTGTAATATTTCGATTTTTCGTCGATTTTGGTCAAAGTTTAACAAGTGCCCAAAACAATGCAAAATGAATATAAATCGTCTTAAAACTCTATTTTACTGATTTCCGGTTCTAACGGAAAAAGTTGAAATTATCGTCGAAAAAAGTGAAAAAGTGGTATATATATACCTTTGAAATTTCGATTTTTCGTCGATTTTTATTTTAATATTTTTTGGCAAAGGTGTAGTGATGACTGCTTATAAAATCATGTTTTGTCGGTGTCGGAATGGTCTCGGCGTTAAGGTGTCGGCTGCCACCGCTAGGGTCGAACGTTCGATCCTATTTACACAGGATTTTACAATCCTGTGTCAAATTTCTTGTAAAATATATATGTAAAACGCTTTTCTGTAAGGTTCCTACGATATATAAAAGACAACACTACAAGTAGTAAGTACAAATTTTCTTTATGAAGGAAATGCAATTTCCTTTTTATTTTTTTTTGCTAAACAATTTTTAAATTTATTATTATTATTTTATTTATTTATTTATTTATTTTTGGTTTTTAGATTTCACAAACCAATATTTTTTGCTGTTATGTGTTAGTTTCGTTAATTTATAATTTATAATTTGTAATTTGCAATTTGTAATTTGTATTGTTTTTAAAAGATTTATAGGTCATATTATATGCCAATTTTGAAGTACTTCTGCATGTTGACTTATTTATTTAATAGTATATCAGTCACGATTAGTGACAGAGGTATTTTATTTAGTTTTTATCTCGTGCTACTGAAGATGGGGGCATAGCGCTTGAAATGTACATCTAGCTACTTAATGCTTGCTTAAAACGGTATTTGGGTGATATTATATATTTAAACTGAAAATTATTAAAGATTTTTTAGAAAATAAATTGAAGAGTTGTGAAGGTAGTAAATTGTATACTTCTTTAGGTACAATTATTAATACTTCTTTAGGTACAATTATAAAGAAATTGTAATGAGTGACAGAAGTGACATATTTGTTGATGACGGAAGTTTAAGTTACGAATTGGGCATTTTAAAAATTGTTTTTGATGGAGTGTAAGAGGAGGAAATTTAGGAGTGCAAGTTAATATATGGCTCGCATATTTATTAAATATGCATTGTAACTAATGCCAATGATAATGTATTTTATCGAATTTTATCAATTCGATACATTTCTCCCGGGTTGTGGAATGTTTAACACATTTTAATCATTGTTTTGATGTTGCTGATGTCGAACAGCTGACCGTGTTCGAACACAGTAATCGAATGATTGATTGAAGTCGATTGGGGACGCAATGCGCGTATTGAATTCAATTAGCATATTGCTTATGGGGAGACAATGGCGCCACACTAAGTGGAAAATTGTCAAAATTTCGTTCCTGTGTATTTGGTCAATATACTAGCGCAATCTTCAGTTATCTTCACCAAGTTCTCGTGGGGAAGATATCGACAGATGTCGCCACATGAAAATCAACCGCTTAAAGTTGATTCGTTTTTGTATATGGACTTGCAACGTCTATGTACACATTGTCATTGACAGCACCTATTTTGAAATATTCAAAACACATCTACCATCATGAAAACATTGCTTTCAAAGAAATAAAATTTAATTTCTTGTACCTACATTGTTACTTATTATATGATCCATTATCAAATTAACATTTATATTTTTTATTAATTTATGTTTCCCACATAACTACCAAATATAAATAATTACAACTATTTTTGTTTTACAACTATTAGTTAGTTAGTTAAAGAGTCCGCAATCCTAAAGATTGGTTGGAAACAGCACGCCATGCCGATCTATCCTGAGCTAATCCCTTCATCTCCCTATAGCTATTCATCTCAACGTCTTCAACTATCTGACTCACATACTCCAATCTAGGCCTACCTACCCCTCTCTTTCCCTCCACTCTACCTTCTATGATCAATTGCATAATCCCCCCATGCCTAAGAATATGCCCTACTAATCTGTCTCTCCTACGTTGTAACACTCTCCAAATACTTCTCTTCTCCCCTACTAACTCTAGTACAGCTTCATTTGTTACTTTATCTTCCCAACCAATCCTCATCATCCTCCTATAACACCACATTTCAAGTGCTTCTAATCTACGCTTCTCTTCCTTTCCTATAGTCCACGCCTCACACCCGTACAGTGCTACACTCCAAACATATACCTTCAGTAATCTTTTTCTAATACCCAAGTCAATATTTGATCTTAAAATCTGTTCTTTTTCTACGAATGCCTTCCTACCCTGTGCTATCCTACACTTTATATCTACCTTGCTTCGATTATCTTTTGTGATTCTACTGCCTAAATAACAAAAATCTGACACTTCTTCGATTCTATTATCTCCTATTGTGATCCTCATTTTTCTACTGCATTCCTTTTTGTCACACCTCATCACTTTAGTTTTACCTATATTTATTTTCATGTTAAAATCCCTAGTCAATACTGCCTGCATACCATTCAATACCCTTTCTAATTTCTTTTCGTTTTCTTCCAATATAGCTATATCGTCGGCGAATCTCAGCATATATATTTTCTCTCCCTGTACATTCACACCTACACTATACTCTTCTTTTACTTTGTTTATTGCATCTTCTATATATAGATTAAATAATAACGGTGAGAGTGTACATCCCTGCCGAACTCCCTTCCCTATTTTTGCTACCTCTTCTTCCCCCTCAATTCTAACTAAGGCAGTTTGGTGTTTATATAAATTAAAAATTATTCTCCTATCCTTATAATCTATAACCGTTTCTTTTAAAATTCTAAACATTATGTCCCAATCTACATTGTCAAATGCCTTTTCTAAGTCTACAAAAGCTATGCAAGTTACCTTTCCTACCCTATTTCTTTTTTCTACTACCGTTCTTAGTGCTAGAATCGCCTCTCTCGTCCCTCTGTTTTTCCTAAAACCAAACTGATCTTCTCCTAGCCTTTCCTCTACTTTATTTTCTAATCTCCTATAAATAATCTTTAACAATATCTTCGATGCATGTGATAGTAGGCTAATGGTCCTATAGTTCTCACACAAATTAGCTCCTATTTTCTTCGGCATTGTTACTATTCTACTACGCTGAAAATCCTGTGGTACTTCTCCCTTCTCATATATTTTACAAACTAACCTGTATAATCGCTCCTGCATTTTTTCCCCTGCGTGTTTTATTAATTCGGCTGGTATCATATCAATCCCCGCTGCTTTGTTATTCCGTAAATCATTTAATGCTCTATGAAACTCTGACCTAAGTATGCTAGGACCTAAGTCATCCTCATCTATCTGTTCCACATTTTCTAGCTCCTCCATGTCCTGCCTACCTTTATATAAATCTTCAAGATACTCCTTCCATCTTCTAGCTTTTTCCTTATTTTCTGTGAGTTCCTTACCCTGCTTATCACATATAATGTTACCCTTTGGTTTTACTTTAGAAAAATGTGACTTAATTTTCCTGTAGCCCAAATCTACTTTACCTCTTCTCATATCCTCCTCAATATCCTCACAATTTCCTTTTATCCACTCTTCTTTCGCTAGCTTGCATTTCCTATTAATTAAGTTCCTTAGTTCCTTATATTTTTTCTGTCCTGCTTCTGTGTTTCCAATTTTAATTTTCCTTCTTGCTTCTATCATTTTAATTATTTCTTCCGTGATCCATTCCCTCCTACCTGCCCTTTTCTTTGTGCCTAATACTTCATTTGCTGCTGTAGTTAACCCATTTCTGATTTCCCTCCATTCGCAATCTATCTCGTTCCTAGATGTTCCATTAGCCATGATTTCTACTTTCTGCTTGTACTTTTCACATACATCAGCTAATTTTAACCTATCGACATCTACTCTGACCTGTTTAGACTTCTGTAATTTCTTGAATTTGACCTCTGAGTCCAGGACTACTAAATTATGGTCACTATCAATATCTGCTCCAGGGTAACTCTTACAATTCTTAATCTGGTTCCTAAACCTCTCTTTAACCAGTATGTAATCTATCTGATACCTCCCTATATCTCCTGGCATTTTCCACGTATATATCCTGCGCTTGTGATTCTGAAAAAGCGTGTTTGCTACCACTAGCTTATTCCTAATACAAAACTCTACCAATCTATCCCCTCTATCATTACGTGTTCCTATTCCATATTCTCCTACTATTGGAACTTCCTTTCCCTTACCTACTACGGCATTCCAATCTCCGATTACAATTAGATTATCCTGTCCTTTAACGTTTGCTAACCTAGATTCAATCTCCTCATAAATGGATTCTACCTCCTCATCATCGTGACTTGAAGTTGGCATATATACTTGCACTATAACTGTGTCCGTTGGCTTCGTGTCTAATCTAATAGTTATAATTCTATCACTAACTTGGCAATAACTCTTTACTCTACATCCCAACTTTCTATTCATTATAAAACCTACACCGGTATGCCCATTATCTGATGCTGTGGTTATTAATCTATATTCTCCTGACCACGTATCTACTTGATCTTTCCTCCTAACTTCACTAATCCCTACAATATCCAGTCTAAGTCTCTCCATTTCTAATTTCAAATTCTCTAACTTTCCTATCCTATTCAAACTGCGTATATTCCACGCTCCGACTCGTAGAATACTCGATGAAATCGATCTCTTGCCCGCCCCAGAATCCGAGGGCTTGCCTGCTACCGAAGTAGCAGGATGAGATTAATTAAAACAACTATTACACAACAGAAATATTTCTATGAACGTAAAATGTTAGTTCATGATATTACTATAATTAAATTAAACTGTGCTATTTCAAATTTACACTCATTTAGTGTTTATTATATTTTTATCATATAAAATATTATTATATAAATGTCTATCAATATTTCGCCGCTTTGAATAATTCTTTGAAAAACTAAAAACATGAGATTATTTTATATTTATATATAATATAATATACGTTTAAATTTTTATCAATTATTTGCTGTTTTTCGTAGAGAAAATAAATTGGATTTCTGAAAATAAAAGAGAAAATTGATTGAAAAAGACATTTTCAGTAAATTGAAATTTTTTGAGGTTGATACGAATTTTTAAACTTTCATAAGTTAAAATATCAAAAAAAAATAAAAATTAGATACCAGAAACGATGCACTATTTTCCTTGAGATTTGGATACATTGAACTCTCATTTGTATTGAAAGCAGATGTTTTTACTTCAGCTCTAAGACTAATAATAATAGTAAATTAGACTTACTACATTTTAAAGTTCGAAATTACCTATGACGTCATATATAAAAAATTAATAATATTTATATTAGTTTTACCATATTATAATGGGCTCTGCATAATTTATGGTAATTTTTCTGATTACCTTGAAATTTTATTTCATTTTGTTTTACATCACAATGTTAGCGTTCCTGAAGGGTCCCGAGCTTTAAATACTTATTTATATATTGCAACAATCGAAATATTTGCATATGAATTAATTTCCATTTCCCATCTGAATGGAAATAGCATTTTTTAGTCATGAATTTCATGTCAGCAATTTCAGTTTATATTGAAGCTAACAGTATTGTAAAAGAATTAATCGAAAACAGTATCGAATATTATTTTATGACATTGTGGAAGAAAAACTGTTAAATCAGCATTTATTTTCAAATTAATTCGATTGGATATTATTTTTTAATTAGTTATTTTGATCATAACTATATACTTTAATTTCTGCCGTGAATGATTAATATATAATATATCGAATTAATATATAGGAAGCAACAAAAAGTGGCTTATATTTATGTTAACATTCTGCCATATTATTATTTTCAGAGTAATATGACAAGAATTTTATCAATATTGTTAAAGCAGTTTTGATAATTCAAATCATTTTGTTATTATATTTGATTGTTCAATTATACATATATCTAATATTATTGTTAATTTTTATATAAATTATTTTTGTTTTTTATTCAATTCTTGTATATTATATTATTAATAAATTACAGACAATTATTCGACAATTTGATTGTTTTTTTTTTTTGAAATTCGACATCTATTAATTTGAAGAAAACGGGTTTCAAAATACGGAACTAATTGAAAGTTCTGTTTATTTTTTATATATACTTTCTAAGCAATTTGGCCCTTCAGCCCTTTGGTCACAAAAATTGTATATACTTGTACTTCTTACAAATAATCCTTCTCATGAAGAGCTAATATTATTTCTTATACACCAAAAATATGTACATATTTATATGCTTTTCCCAAAAATAATGTAGAGAACAAGAACACAAATTCACACAAAAACAAGAAAATAAGAACAAAATATTCAAGCAAAAATAAAGTCAACTGTTGAAAGTAAGATAAGAACAAGACAAAACGACTGGATAAATGAAGATATCTTACGTAGGATAAAAACAAAAAAGATATTGTACAAAAGGCATATAAGAAACGAAAACGACACAGAAAATAAACGAAATTACATAAATTATAAAAATCAACTGAATACGGAAGTAAAAAAAGTAAAAGGACATTTCCTCCAAAACAAACTAAGTTTGGCACAAAAAAACCCCAATACTATGGTATCATATCAACAATGCCTTAAAGAACGAATATAGCAACAAAAAAACACTATCAGTTGAAGAATTAAACCACAACAATATATGCATCACAGGCAAGAAGAAATTGCAAATTGTTTTAATAACTTTTTTACCAATATTGGTCAGTAACTAGCAAATGCGCTCCCACCAATCCATGACATATTAAAGGACGAATTAAACGAGGAACCAGTTGAGTCAACGATATAGAACTTTGAAAAAACAACGGTAATTGAGATCAAATCAATCATTATGGAAATCGGTAAGAATAAGGCACCAGGGCCAGACGGTATCATCAAAGAGGATTTAATGCATGATATAGAAGAAATGTCAACGATTCTATGCGAACTGATAAACGATAAATGACAAATGATGATGATTACAGCATTAGTGCTGTAATGGTCATCATTACAAAACTTAAAAAAAACTGTAATATTTACTTTACTGAATGAAAGTAGATAAAATCAATATTTAAAATACCTCATTTGACATCCTCGGCAATAATGTACAGTAACCTTGAGCTACTAAACATCAATCAAATTAGTTATTTAGAAAATTGCAAACTAATTTTAATAGTTATAAATACAGTTTCATTTTAACTCGGATATATATACGATAGGTACATGAAATAGACAAAAAGTACATCTGAATAGTGTAAGAAGTAACAGAGGACATAACAATTTTATTTTTAAGGCCGTGCAACAATATAACAACTTACCAAACGAGACAAGAAATGTCTCAACAATTGTGCAATTGAAAAAAACTGTTGACATTATATATAAAACAAAATATATTTTAGAATTAGAATATTAGAATAGATATTTTTAGTATCTAGAATTTATTACTGTTGTCCAATATTAGAATATTATTAGAATATTATTAGAATAAATATTACTAGTCCTTGGACTTTTTTTATTATAGAATCTGTAAAAATAGTTTAGCAGACCACTATTTTCAATATTAGATTCTTAGAATAAGTTTTTAAATTTTATTTCACTATTTTTTAAATTATCACTACGGTGTTAAATCATAGTCTAGAATATCACCAAAATTATTTTAGTTTTTTAGATTTTAGATTTCACAAACCAATATTTTTTGCTGTTACTTATTAGTTTCGTTAATTGTTAATTTGTATTGTTTTAAATGATTTATAGGTCATATTATATGCCATTTTTGAAATACTTCTGTCATGTTGACTTATTTATTTAATATCACGATTCGTGACAGAGGTATTTTTATTTAGTTTTTATCCTGTGCTACTGAAGATGGGCGCATAGCGCTTGAAATGTACATCTAGCTACTTAATGCTTGTTACGGTATTTGGGTGATATTCTATACTTTTGTTTCATTAAATTAAAATTAGACCAAAATCAGACTGACTGCTTGATGCCATGCCTAGCAGTAGTCAAACCAACAAGTATTACAAGCCGTGTTATATAAAAAAATAAAAATAAATACTCAATTTCAAAGATAAAAATAAAAACCAATATCAATCATGGATGAATTCTTACTTTTGTTGCGTGGATATGGGCACAACGGTATCTGTTTCCATGCAATTACCCAGCTTGCCTGATCATATGATATCGTGGTGCTAAACGGCAAAAGACACGGAGCACTAAGCTCATAAAAGCGGTAGGCGGTTGTGAATAAAGAACACCCAAAGAGTGTTGACACTTGTGCTTTCTTATAGCGTTACGAACACCGTTGACTACCCCAACTGGAACTGTAGCGGTAACTGAACCTACACCAAGGCGATAGTCTTTGTTATAAACATCCAAGTGCGAAATAATCGTGTACATTACCACATTACCAATATTAAGGCTACTTCACACTATGCATCGATTCCGCTATCAGATTTGTTTGTTTGGTATAAGGTAATTCATTAGATTTAATTAATGAAATAGTGTACTTCCTTTTGCACAAATTAAGTTTACCTAAATCTGTTTATTTAATTTTTGTCAAAAAAGCTTGAACGAGATATATATATATATATATATATATATATATATATATATATATAATAAATGTTATTAGATTATGAGTAGAAAAAAGAAATCCATAATCTGATATATATGGAAAAACAATGTAGTGTTAAAGAGCCTTAACCGTAGCCACGGAAACTAATCACGTAAATCGATACAAACAATATTGGAACTAGTAAAAAAGATTACTCCACGTACCAGGAATGTATTTCATACTTGTAACGAACAAGAATTTTTCATGTTACATCCATTCCTTCAATGGATTGTCTAGTTGCCGTGCAACACTCATTGTATTCTATACGATTGCTTATTACTTACAAGTTTGATACATGTGTTGTTATATGACATTTATAAAATATTTGCCACACAGGTGTGTACTAGTTCACATTCAGTCGTATCTGTCCTATTCTATTTATTATCGTTGAAATTATTAATAGGAAATTCGATCTGGGTCTCTTTAAATTAGATATTCCATTATAATTGAATTTAATTACTTCATATTGAGAATAATAGAGTACCTTGAAATGTAGAAATGGTCTTCTATTGAGGCCATGTCTAATGATATATTAAGTCTTCCATGTCAAACGATGGCCTTTTTTCTAGTTATAGTTTTTAAACCAAGATTTCATGAATTATTTGTTATATATATATTTTTTCTTATTATCACTACGGTGTTAAATAATAGTGTTAAAGGATCATTTCAGATTAAACAGAAAAGATAAAAGTGCTGTCGCCGAGCATATTTTTGACTAACTCACATCTTATTCAAATTAGTTCACTTAAATAACTTAAAAGTATTTTGAATTATTCCGAATTAAATGCTGATGAAAGTATATACATGCATAAATCTAAATCAAATTTAATGAATTTAGATTCAGGCCCAATTTCATCTCGTCTATTTAATTTATTTAAATAAATTAAATAAATGCAATAAACAAAGTAAAAGAAGAGTATAGTGTAGGTGTGAATGTACAGGGAGAGAAAATATATATGCTGAGATTCGCCGACGATATAGCTATATTGGAAGAAAGCGAAAAGAATTTAGAAAGGGTATTGAATGGTATGCAGGCAGTATTGACTAGGGATTTTAACATGAAAATAAATATAGGTAAAACTAAAGTGATGAGGTGTGACAAAAAGGAATGCAGTAGAAAAATGAGGATCACAATAGGAGATAATAGAATCGAAGAAGTGTCAGATTTTTGTTATTTAGGCAGTAGAATCAGAAAAGATAATCGAAGCAAGGTAGATATAAAGTGTAGGATAGCACAGGGTAGGAAGGCATTCGTAGAAAAAGAACAGATTTTAAGATCAAATATTGACTTGGGTATTAGAAAAAGATTACTGAAGGTATATGTTTGGAGTGTAGCACTGTACGGGTGTGAGGCGTGGACTATAGGAAAGGAAGAGAAGCGTAGATTAGAAGCACTTGAAATGTGGCATTATAGGTGGATGATGAGGATTGGTTGGGAAGATAAAGTAACAAATGAAGCTGTACTAGAGTTAGTAGGGGAGAAGAGAAGTATTTGGAGAGTGTTACAGCGTAGGAGAGACAGATTAGTAGGGCATATTCTTAGGCATGGGGGGATTATGCAATTGATCATAGAAGGTAGAGTGGAGGGAAAGAGAGGGGTAGGTAGGCCTAGATTGGAGTATGTGAGTCAGATAGTTGAAGACGTTGAGATGAATAGCTATAGGGAGATGAAGGGATTAGCTCAGGATAGATCGGCATGGCGTGCTGTTTCCAACCAATCTTTAGGATTGCGGACTCTTTAACTAACTAATAAAGACTATTTTAAAATTTATTTTAATTTTATTTATCTTTAGTTATTTTAGGTTTGACAAACCAATGTTTATGGTTGTTACTTGTCAGTTTCGTTATTTATTAATATATATTGTTTTAAAAGATTTATAGGTCATATTATATGCCATTTTTGAAATACTTCTGTCATGTTGACTTATTTATTTAATAGTATATCAATCACGATTCGTGACAGAGATATTTTTATTTAGTTTTTATCCTGTGCTACTGAAGATGGGGGCATAGCCTTCGAAATGTACATCTAGCTACGTAATGCTTTAAGTTACGGTATTTGGGTGATATTTTATATTAAGATTATACTTAAATATTGTATTATCTTTGTACCACAATATTTAAGTATAATCTTAGAACTTCGAATTAAACTATTATTTGTTAACACTATAATATATAAAAATAGGACGAAGACAGACAGATTAAGAAGTTGTTATAAAAGTTTTATCACATAAGAACTCTTCAATGCTATAGTAAGATTTTCTCAGTAGGTGTAATCTTAGTTTTATTTTAAATGATTTATAATTAAGCTTTCGAAGAGATCTTGGCATCTTGTTATATATAAACTTAGACATATACATAAAAGAATTCTTATAGAAAGTCGAATTTGGCTTGTTGATATATATATTATCAGCGTGTCTCGTGGAATAATTGTGAAGATCGCTAGCTAAAACAGAAGCCTGGCGATACTTATGAGCATAACAACAACTCTCCAGCAAATAAATATCAGCAATGTGAGTATTTTAATTTTTAATCATGAAAAATTGGACGAAAATGTGCTAAAAAAGGAGCTTTAGACAAATTTCTAACAGCACGTTTTTGTAATATAAATATATTTTGAAAGTGCTCTTTGTAACTATTAGCCCAAAACATAATACCATAGCGTACATGAGATTCAAAAAGAGCGTAATAGACTTTAGTTCCAGATTGTAGATCTAAATCATGCTGATCCTTCTTATAGCATAACAAGCAGAAGAAAGTTTAGGGTGTAAGCAAGTGACGTGGTGAAGCCAGTCAAGTTGATTGTCGATATTTAATCCTGAAAATGTAATATTATCCTTGAATACTATATTGTAAATATTATATTAAATACTATATTAAATACTATATATAATGTAGATTGGGACATAATGTTTAGAATTTTAAAAGAAACGGGTATAGATTATAAGGATAGGAGAATAATTTTTAATTTATATAAACACCAAACTGCCTTAGTTAGAATTGAGGGGGAAGAAGAGGTAGCAAAAATAGGGAAGGGAGTTCGGCAGGGATGTACACTTTCACCGTTATTATTTAATCTATATATAGAAGATGCAATAAACAAAGTAGAAGAAGAGTATAGTGTAGGTGTGAATGTACAGGGAGAGAAAATATATATGTTGAGATTCGCCGACGATATAGCTATATTGGAAGAAAGCGAAAAGAATTTAGAAAGGGTATTGAATGGTATGCAGGCAGTATTGACTAGGGATTTTAACATGAAAATAAATATAGGTAAAACTAAAGTGATGAGGTGTGACAAAAAGGAATGCAGTAGAAAAATGAGGATCACAATAGGAGATAATAGAATCGAAGAAGTGTCAGATTTTTGTTATTTAGGCAGTAGAATCACAAAAGATAATCGAAGCAAGGTAGATATAAAGTGTAGGATAGCATAGGGTAGGAAGGCATTCGTAGAAAAGGAACAGATTTTAAGATCAAATATTGACTTGGGTATTAGAAAAAGATTACTGAAGGTATATGTTTGGAGTGTAGCACTGTACGAGTGTGAGGCGTGGACTATAGGAAAGGAAGAGAAGCGTAGATTACAAGCATTCGAAATGTGGTGTTATAGGAGGATGATGAGGATTGGTTGGGAAAATAAAGTAACAAATGAAGCTGTACTAGAGTTAGTAGGGGAGAAGAGAAGTATTTGGAGAGTGTTACAGCGTAGGAGAGACAAATTAGTAGGGCATATCCTTAGGCATGGGGGGATTATGCAATTGATCATAGAAGGTAGAGTGGAGGGAAAGAGAGGGGTAGGTAGGCCTAAATTGGAGTATGTGAGTCAGATAGTTGAAGACGTTGAGATGAATAGCTATAGGGAGATGAAGGGATTAGCTCAGGATAGATCGGCATGGCGTGCTGTTTCCAACCAATCTTTAGGATTGCGGACTCTTTAACTAACTATATTGCGTGTATATATTACTAGGGGTATATCGTCAATATTTCTCTGTTTGATTATCATAGCAGAAATTTTCTTCGTATTAAGAGATAGTTTATTATAAATAAACCAATTATTTAGAGTATTTAAGTCGGTGTTGATATTATTAATATACATAAGTAGGTCAGCTCAGGGAACACTGCAAATGATTGTTGTGTCATCAGCAAATAAAGTAAATTTACCATAAATTGAACAATTGCTGATTTAATTAGTGTATACAACAAATAAAAGAGGGCCCAGAACTGATCCTTGGGGAACGCCGCGCTTGGATAAAACTGTGTCAAATAATATTTTATTTCCAATACTATCTGTAATTTGAACTGATTGACTGCGTCCGCTCAACTATGATCTATAGTTACCGAATAAAATTATTATCCTTACAGATGTGATAAATAAATATTCTATGAGGGTTTTTAAAGACAAAAGCAATGAATACTAACTGTATATAGTTATTTAGTTAGTATTCATTGAAAAAGCAACAAATATATTTTTTGAATGAAGCACATTTTTAAGGTGAACATTTTTCATCGTTGTTTTCTTATATATTATACGGAATTATTATTACATTAGCCGCCAATAGTATTGGAGTAAGGATTTTTAATAATTTTTGTGGAGATAAGAATAGATTTATTTCAATTTTTAATTCTATATTTAGAATATGAAGAAGTATAAGAAATAATATTTCTAATAAAAAAATCGTTCTTTGTACAAGGAATATATATATTCTTAAATTAAATAATTTAGAGATTAAAAAAGCGATTATCTAATATTTTTATTTCATAACATTGTTACCTTAAACATATGGACTCTTTAAATTTCCTATTGTATTTCTTTTTAAATGGTTCACCATCACCTATTTGTGTTAGAAAATTATCATTTTTAACAGCTTGGTATAGAACGAGTATTATTAAATCATTTGTCTAATTTATAATAAGGTGCGAGGGAATAGAAAATTAATTAAAATAATTAAATAAGCTATATATATAGAGAGAGAGAGAGACTGATTGTGCAACATACAAGGTGATATGTTTTATATTTTTTATCTTTGTGAACATTTTCTTGTATAATTAGAGAAAATAGCTGTATAATGAAAATATAAATAATACGTTAGATACAATAATAATATGCGGGGCTTCGCAAACTTATGTAAATATTTATTATCTTTTAGAAACAATTGATTGTAGATTACACTGGTTATTTCTAATGATGCTTAATTGCGTTTGTATAATCGCAACTTATATCCGAAGACTGGACTGTTAACGAATTTCATATCATGTCGTACTTCCTTCAAACTTTTATAACCGCAATCCACTTTAAATGCTAGTAGAATGCAAGAAATAAATGTCTTTACGTTCATTTTCGTATATTTATATCCTAGAATGACAATGAATGTATTAGATATACGGAAATAAAAGTATGTGTCAATAATACGAGTGTTGTATTCAGGATGGTTGCAAAAATTGATAAAAAACATGTAATACATCTATATGCATTCTTTATTTAATATTTTTAGGGGTTTATGTATACTAATCTCGAAAGTTAAACTTTGATAAATGAAATAAGCAGGTGATTTCGATTTCATAAAACTGGTTTGTTTCATCTTGAATGAACTATAGAATTTACTTTCATAAACTGCTCATCAATTTGTCACTTTACCTTAGGCTTGGAATTATGTAACTTTAATAAAGGTGCTCAATTGATGAGCGTTATTAAGAATCTGAGAAGATCATATATCAACAAATTATGAGCATAATCAAACAAATGAATACATGATTAAATCAGCTTACCAAGACAATTTCTAATGCCCCCAGAAAAAGCTAAGTAGGTATAAGGTTGTCTTTTGGCCACGTTATCTGGTAAAAATCGGTCTGGGTTGAAACTCCAAGGTTCTGGCCAATAACTGGGATTCATGTGAAGATTATGTATGCTGAGGACTAAGATTGCACCCATAGGTAACGTTACATTATCTAAAAATGTCAACAACGATGTATAATTTGCATAAATAGTCAACTTACAGTAGTCAATTATTTTGAAAATGGAGGTAAAGCTTCGATGTTAAGATCATGCAGTAAATATTATTACAAATTGCAAGACAATCTGTAAATTAGTATTTTATAACACGTATAATGTACAACGCAGTTGTATAAATTTAGAGTTTTATATTTAAGCCTTTATATTAATATTTCAAATTAATTTGATTTCTTTTTGAATTTTCAAAATCTGCTTTAAACCTTAAGCTTAAAAATAAATATAATGAAATTATTTTAATCTAATAAATAGAATCTATTTTAAATTATTTCAAATTATAATTTACGTGTTTAAGGCAGATACGATGAAATGTTCAAATTTCTTTAATTATAGTGCGTAGTATCAGAATCATTTAATAATTCGAAGTTAATAAGGAAACGGATGATAAATTTAGTATCAACTTTATAAATAATAATAAATTTGTTATATAAGATTTGTAATGCATCCGCACCCGTGATTTTTAAGTCTTCCGTAACTTCTCGTGAAATATTTTGAGCCGCAGGAAAAAATCTTAATGTCTCAAGTACAACACGCTGTAAATATTCTAGTTTCGGTAAATCTTCTTTCGTCATCTTTCTGTTATTGCCAATGACTTCCATTATCTCTTGATACACGCGTTCCTATATAAGGTGAGTAAGAATAAAAATCGATTTTAACTTCATACCGTGAAGTGCCCATGCACCACGATCAACGAGTACATTTATATTTTGCAGAATACGCGTACCATTTTTTTTTAAATACCGGATATCATAAGAACTTTTAAATATCTCTATGGTTAAAGAAAAGTAAAACCCTACGAAAAGTTTGTTTAGTAGTGGTGGCCCACCACGTTGTATCTAAGCGTTTATATATATAAGTTTGGCTTTGTGCCAGTGGCGGTTTCTTTCGAGGCCGCACGGCCGCGCGCCCCTCCTGAACATTGAGCGCATCACCGTAGATTTATAATTGTATTGTGATATTTTATCTCGGCATTATTTTTCCTAAAAGATAAAGCTTGCGTTGCGATAACACTCAACACAACACGGTGTGGCAGCGAGCAAGTATAAGTTAAGTGCATATGCAGCCATCCCATCTATTGCAAGCGGTAGAGTGAGAGCAACCGTATGCAGTATATCATCTGTTTCTTCGGTTCGCGTAAGAATATATCGTTGTTTTAAGCTATTTCGCGCCATAATTCTTTAGCGTCCCAACAGAGAAGCCTAGTCTAGTATACAGGAAAATTGATATAGAATAGCCAAATAAGACAGTTGCACTGTTCTGTGTAGTTACGTATGTACGATTTTGCCACGTGTTTCTCCAAGAATATATTTATTATTATTTATTATATCTATATTATTTTTAAGAAATGCGCCCCCCCTCGATTGAAATGTCAAGAGCTTTGGGGCCTCTTTTTAATATTCGAATTGTCAATATTTTACACATAGTATTAACTTAACTAAACTTTAATTTTCACTTAATCAAGTTATGTTTTTAGTTGGTTATATAGTGCCCAAACCCAGGGATTGGTTGGGTGAAACTAGATTGAAACAGCACGCCATCTGTCGATCTATCCTGAGCTAATTTCTTCATCTCCCTATAGCTATTCATCCCACACGTCCTCCACTATCTGACCCACATACTCCAATCTAGGTCTACCTACCCTTTTGTTTCCTTTACTTTACCTTCTATAACTAATTGCATAATACCCCCATGTCTAAGAATATGACCTACTAGTCTATTTCTTCTGCGCTATCATACTTCAAAAATTTCCAAATGCTTCTTTTCTCCTCTTCCACGGTTTCTAACACGGTTTCACTTATCACTATATCTGCTCTTTCCAATCATTATTACCTTCCTATACCACCACATTTCGAATGCTTTTATTCTACTTTTATTTTCCTTTCCTTCAGTCCACGTCTCAGTGTTACACCCATATGCTTTTAAAAACCTTTTTCTAATATTCAAGTCAATATTTGATCTTAATATTTGCTCCTTTTCTACGAATGCGTTCCTACCCGTGTGCTGACCTCATTTTATGACTTCTTTTCTTCGTTATCGTTGGTAATACAAAAACGAATATAATTCTTATTCGATTCGGTTTCGAAATAACGGTATATATTGAGTAACTAGAGATACAAGCAAAATTATGAACATATCTCAAAATATCGTGGCAGGCAGCTCGGAACCATTCGGCTCTCGGTTTACTACTTCGTGTTTTTTCAGCTGTTTTACATATCTATTAACGTATTACTTACCTGGACTTCAGGAAATATTCCTAGGCACATTAGTACATAGTTGATTGTAGTTGATGTAGAATCAGCACCCTAGAGTAATGATTTTTGTATTGTTTGTTTAAATTTACATTACAACATATTTGGTAAAATTTAAACAAACATACCGCTGTTAAAAAATGTACAATTTCATTATGGAGCTCATAATCATTGAGTTTGTGTTCACCGATTAGTGTTTTCAAAAAATGTTTTGGATCTAAGTATGTGACGAAAAGAAATACATATATAATTAGTTATATATAAATATTACGGATTAAGTTGCCGATTAATTGAGAAAGATAATCTTAGTTCGGCATTTTTTATTTCATAGATTTTGACTTACGGTCGTTCACATATCCATTTTTGCTAATCTCATATCTATTTTGTTTTATTATCTGAAAGTAGGAGCAGATAGAATATATTAATATGTATAAAAACTTGTAGTCACCTCTTCTGTTGCCCTGGAATATCGTTGTATTAATTTCCTGCGTTGAAATCCTTGTGGACTTATTTTAAAAATTGGTTCCATATATGTCCAAATCTTTACCAGATGATTTGTTATGAACTGTTGTGAGCTACAAATTAATATTTTTTTCATTTCATGTCGTTTACTTTAATATATACAAATATTGGCTTATCTACGAAACTATTTTAATTAAGAGGAGATATTGCTAATGCTTTTCCGATTTAAAATTTGATGTAAGTGTAAATAATTATCGAACTAAATAAAAATACATTTTAAAATTTCGTTATAATGTATGTATTTATTCATCACAAATCACGTGATTTTAGATATTTATTTTTCTGAAATAGTAATGCTTAAAAACTCTATAGAATGTGAAAATCCATACTTACTAATTAAATAATGTACACAGTTCTATGCTAAGTTTAGTATTTGGAGGCACACCAAATAAAACTTCTAAAAAATAAAGTATTCGTATATAATTGTTAATTTGCTACTACAGTGTTAAATTACTAGTAGAATATCATTTTATAACTAGATACCAATGAATACTAACTACAGTCGAACTCGGTTATAACGTCATTCCAGTGACCGAGCAATTTTCACTTACTAACCGAGGTGACTTATTATCCGAAATAGGGAAGGGATACAAATTTAATGAATTAGATTTTTATTTGAAATTTATTTCAATAATACCTTACATTTAAAACTTTTAAACATTAAACATAAAAAAAAATCGGTTATCATTGTCTGCTTTTTTCTAGAATTCCAAGTTTTGGTTTCTAAATCCTCTTCTATTTTATATAAATTGTCTAAATGTAGACTTTTTTCTTCATAATATGTAATTAATTTAAGAACCAGTAACAATGCTTCTGAGGTGGTAGGTTTTGGGTCTGGAATTATCTCTTCTTCTTCTTCTTCTTGCTCGTCGTCTGATTTTTCATTTCTTGTCTGTACGTCTCTTACTAAATGGAGATCAGACATTTCTCTAGTCGTTAGAAGGTCTTCATCCATTTCGATAAAATTTTCTAAATTATTTGAATTGGGAATATTGAAAGATTGTAGCCAATGCTTCAGAGGTAAATCATCTTCATCATCAAAATGATGGTCGCATAAACCCGCATGCCGGAAGCAGTTCATAATTGTAGCACCGGTGACGTCCTTCCAGGTTTTTTTTCAGAAATTTTACAGCATCAAGTAGAGTTACTTTGCTCAAGTTAAAGTTTGCACCGTCGGTTTCCATCATTTTCAAGACCAGTCTTTTTCTGTACGCACATTTCAGGCTTCTTATTACTCCTTGATCCATCGGCTGTAACATCCAACACTGGTTGTGTTTGGAGGCAAAAACTTCAAAGTTATTAATTTCAATCCTAGTATGCAAGGATGAGCTGGACAATTATCCAAAAGTAGAATAATTTTTCTCTTTGCTATTTTGATGTCCTCTTCTCAACGTCGGATTTCTTTTGCAAATAACTCGCTTGTCATCCAAGACTTCTTATTGGCTTCATAGGTCACAGGCAAGCTTTTTACATTTTTGAAGCATCGTGGGTTTTTTGAATTGCCGATCACTAACAAATCTTTTTTTTCAGTGCCGCTTACATTAGCACAAATAAAAACAGTGTTTCTTTCTTTTGGCAGTTTCCGACAATGCATTTTTCATATTTGAACTTTAAAGTGTGATCTGGTGTCAGCTTAAAGAAGAAGGCCTTTCTCGTCCCCGTCGAAGATGTCTTCGTCTTTAAAAATTTTCCGCATTTTGAATACTCGTACTGGTGATATTTAAATTGACGTCTTTGGCTTCGCCAATCATTTTTTCAAAAATTATTTTATGCCGTTTTTTCAAACGGTCTATCCATGCCGGGGAACATTCAAATTTTTCTATTCCCAACAATTCAGCCAATTTTCCAGCTTTTACTTGGAGAATAGGTCCGCCTACCGGTAAATTGAGGGTTCCTTGTTGTTTAAACCTGTTCAATAAAGCAGCATCTACATCCTCGTAAGTAGGTTTCCTCATACGCTTCACACTTTTGCTTCCTTCATTTTCATTGATTTTATTTTGAGCCGTCCATATTGAACCCACCGATGAGTTTATTTAGTTAAAATGCTTACACACTTCACTTTTCTTTACACTGCCTTTTAACATATTCACCACTGCCAGTTTTGTTTCTAAGGTTATTGCTTTACGCTTAAGGCTTGCCATTTCGTTCTCTAAGAGTTCAAACTCAAAACTGATTTGATGTTTCAGTTTGCATTTTGCTCACAAGCTATTAAACAACCTAATTAGTCGGTAATTAGCAGAAAACCCGTCTATTCTCCTAAACGGATGAAATCATAATGTCGTCAACATAATGACTTAAGCGAGGTATGATGACTTATTATCCGAAGTCATAAAACATAGAGTATATGAGCCTTGGGTTGGGACCAAGCCATTTTGACTTACTAACCGAGTTGACTTATTAACCGATGACTTACTAACCGAGTTCGATTGTATAAATATAGATAGTATTCATTGTAGATACGCATTTCGAAGGCTATGCGACTATCTGCAGTAGCACAAGATAATACTTTCCTGAATATGAGCATATTATGGCTAACAGTGGCATCGACATAAAACTGCGTCAAATATCATAATGTTTAATATTATTTGAAAATACACCCGAGATTACAATTTTTCCATTATCTAGTGATTAACGTACCACAGACCAGTTGCACCATATTTGTTTCAACAGAATGGTAAATGCAAGTTTCCTCATTGTCCTTAGCATTTTTCACTATATCCTCAGTTTTTCCAACAAGTCTTTCAGCGCTTGCATACATTTGATCAAAGAAATTTTCTATCATATTATGGTTTAACAAATTACTAAGAACTCGTCGATTATGTTTCCAAGTGAGATCTGCGAATTTGATTGATATAAAATTTATGATTACTTTATTTATCTACATTGCATGTCGAATAAGGAATATTTTCAATTTTTATGTGAATAAATGCTATTATATTCATTTGATCAATATATTCTAATTGTTCACAACGTGAACAAAAATAAACGTTGGAAAAATAAATCACGACTGATTTCGAACATGCATTCTATGAACAGAAAGGCAGAATCGAGCTCATTTTATATTTTTGTTGATTTTATTTCGTCCTATTATGAATATGTCATGAACCAACTGAGATATTGCATGTGTTCAATATAATTTGGACAAATGTATATCAACTAATTGATTGCCATAATAAAAAAAACAACGTAATATTTCCTTTCAACTAATGTACTTCAT
The DNA here is from genome assembly GCA_947310635.1 of Leptodirus hochenwartii. Classification (NCBI taxonomy): domain Eukaryota; kingdom Metazoa; phylum Arthropoda; class Insecta; order Coleoptera; family Leiodidae; genus Leptodirus; species Leptodirus hochenwartii. Next base: position 7,047,640 of record OX371181.1, read on the forward strand.
TCTTACTCTTTACTAAGCCAATGCCATCGGGAGCAAAAGGTTTAACATGATAATAGAGTAATGATTTTTCAAAACTCTTATTACTATTTAAAATAATTTCCAAGTCCTTTGCATTGCAACAGCTTATTATTAAATGCCAACCCATCCAAATTTTATATAAAAGGCCATACTTTTCATGATATCGTTGAATAATTTTTACGACATCTAGAAAGTGAAGAAACTGTCTTTAAAATACTTAAGATATAAAAAATAATACATATGAAAACAGTAAAAAAAATCATTCACCCTTGAAATCCTCATCAATTTTATATAACATAATATAGCATTCTAAAACTTCTATTCTACATTTTTGTTACTTTCCCATTGTGTACACACTTCTATATATTTTTTTATAAATATATAAAATATATTTTATATCGTAATTTCCTTCTATTCTGTGTTAATTTACATTTTTTATTTAACTTACAATTGATTTATTTTCTAATTCAATTTTTTATTTTTTTCTCGTCTCGTCTGTCAGTACCAATATCTTTTATAATTTGTGCAATATTTTTTTTGGAACACACCAATTTTGTTGAGATCTGTTTCAATGCTCATCCAGGAATTCCTCAATGGCAACATTCACAACGCCCATGGTCTTTATAAAACGGACACTTCCTCTAGTTCATTATTTCCTATTATAACTTTAAACTTTCGACAGCTTTTTTATCGTGTCCAGTAATTTCTGATTTACTTAGATTAATTTTTATATCGCAATCTTTAGCCAATACTTTCTGTTCATAATTTAATACCCCCTTAAAGAATTTCTTCTTCTTCGTTCTGCTAAACTCTTGTTTTAAAATATAAATTGTCTTTATTTTATACCGTTTATCCAAATTGCAAGGGCAGAACACGTGCTAACATCTGAATTTAAGCACTGTTCGTGCAGAAATTTAGAAAATCGACCGAGGAATAGATTTAATATTTTCACTTTTTCACAAATATGTCTTAATAATATTTTCTAGATAAATATATTAAGCATTTTCACCATATTCAACGTAGGAAATATTTACGATTAACATTAACAAAACATATGACTTACCTTCTGTATTTTTAATATGGAAACCAGCATAAAAGGCTCCAATTAAAAAAATGTTGGAAGGTCCTGTTATTCTCCATGCAAATACAATCATTCTTATCTTTTTATAAATCCATTTTAGATTGAAGAGGAGTATAAAAATCGTCAATAGAATGAAGGAAACCTTAAAAGACTCTACTTGTATCAACATTATAACTTAAATTTCTAAGTAATAATATAGACTTTATTCGTAAGTCTTATTTGAATGCATCAAATGTTTCTTAAAACTAGTATTCAAGCATAGTATATATAGTATAGTATATAAAACTCATTCAATCACCGATGGCGTATGTACTGGGAAAAGTGCGCGCAAATTATTTTATGTATTGTTAAAAACACTTATTATTTCAATTAGTTTAATTTTTTAATTTATATTAAATAAGAACATAATGACAAGAAATTCTAATAAAACTAATTAAAATAATTGCTGCATTTGAGTGGTTTGTATTTTTCGATATAATCTTTGCCTATATAAAACGTTATTATTATAAAATATCCCGAAAATACTAAAAAAAAAATACTAAAAAAAAATCATCGAGGAAAAGAAGAACTATATGGATTTGAAGAATTTTTTTAAAAGTACAAATTAAAAAAATATGTATATGTATACGTACCATAACATAAAATTTGATAAAATAACGTAATATTAATATGGATTTTAATTTACATCATTATGCACAATTAAAATGATTGTTGGCGATTAAAGTGTCCACGTAAGTTATTATAATCATATAATTATGTGTTGGACATTACCTATTTTACAAATTATCTTGTGTTTACCATGATTTTTATAATTTTCTTTAAAGTATATCAAAAGAAAATATTTATGTTCATTTGAGCAACAACAGATATATGTTGTTGTGCCATTTTCTCCTCTTCAAGGTTTTTCCTGGAATTAAAATTTACATCTGTTTCCTAGTTCCATTTTCTGTGGAACTGGTAGTCTGATAGAAACGTGCAGATTGTGGGTTGCCTTAATTGCAATTTTTCAAACAAGATAATGACAAGATAATTGAATATTTATTGACTTAAAAATAAGTCAAAAAATATTTTTTATCCTTAATAAACATGAAATATGTGCATCAGTATATACTTACAATTTAATCATAAATTATAATAACTAATAATTTAAATTATAAATTATATTAAATTATAACTTTACAAACTTTTTTTAGAACATGAGACCGCGGAGTCGAATCCCAGATGGGGCCAAAAGTTTTACAGAAATTTAAAAATTGTATCGAATTATTATAATATTTAAAAAATTATCACTACGGTGTTAAATATTAACTACTTAATGCTTGTTACGGTATTTCGGTGATATTCTATATTAATATTATAATATTAATGAGCGTTTTTTTTTTTATATCGCAAGAAAGGTTTAAAAATATGTTTTCAATTTTTCCTATCTTTTTTGTCAAACAAACATTTAATAACACAAACATTACGAACATTATCATCATTTTCTCAAGGCTTTTTGTCAGAAGTATCTAAAAGAATTTCACGCATTTTTCTACAAATGAAAATTTAACCAATTAACATCTAATAATTATAAACATTGTTTTTGCATTATTACAACCATTAAAAAATCTATGAAAAAATATCGAAATACTTCGATTTTCAACGATTCAACTTTACCAACGATAAACAATTCGCTGTTTTTTTAGACCGGTAGTGTTAATTGATTAATTAAATTAATTATTTTTAACCAATGTGTGAGGTAATATATTATACTATACTATCATTATAGATTCATTTATACTACTTAAGTAAATACATCGAAAATTACATCAGACAAAATTAAGTTATATAAGTTATTTAAATATTTAATATATAACAAATAAAAACGATTTTTCAACATTGGTAATTTTTTTATTACTATAATGTATCATTAACAATCCGTCCAACTCGTTATTATTAGATAATTTTTGCAATGGAATCAATTTATCATATTTTCGTTCGAGAATAGTCAATGACTCGTAAGTAGTGTATAAGTGAAAAGAATAAATACAATGGGTATATTCTCAGTTTAAAGATTGTTAAAGGTGCCAATTACTGTGAATATTAGTTAACATATTTTTAGAGCAGTGAATTGTATTTTAATAAATGGATTTCTCGAAAATAATGACAAATGAAACATGGTTTCGCCCAGAATTAATTAAAATATGAAATTTCTTCTAAATCTTTCAAGAACCTGGAAAATAATACCATAAATCCTTTTTGATGTTTCAATTTGAATAAAATAAGGACTACACTAAAGCAATAGTATTGCGTCGATATAGGGGAGCATTTTACGCCCTTAATACTTACATTGCACTTAGGTAAAGGTTATAATTACAAACGGGATAAATGCAACATTTTCAATAATATGTTCACAGTCTTATTCCCATTTTCTTCCGTACTTTTATTACATGCGTTATGCCATTTTTACGATTAATTTGATTTAAAAAATAAATAATCCCAAATAATTCAATAAAATAAAATCACCAAATATTAAAATTGTATAACATTGACAAATTACATTTTGTTGCTTCGCCATTGGATTTTTAACCATATTACTGATATAGATCGATATTACTATTGATTGATTAATATAACCATGTTTCATAGGAGCCAATTTGAAGATAATTACTTTGTGCTTTCTCTCTAGAAACTTTTCAAAAGTTTAGAAACAATACTATTAATAATTAAGAATCATTTCATTGTCCGAATCGATATTCGATTGTGAGTTTGCCATGTCGCCAGAATCGTAGTTTCAATTAAAATTAGTTCACAAGACTTGCCCACAAATTTTTTATCTTTTCACACATTGCGGCGTCGATTTCGTCGTATCCGTAGTTTTGTAGTTCGATTTTCATTGTATTATACCAGGCGTTTATGTTTTTATATTTGGAAATATCCACTGCTGTCGCCTAAAATTATTGAAAAAGTTAATAAAATAGGATGGTTTTTGGTGCTAGAGGAAAACAATTTAAAGTTTGCTGGGTTGCTTCGGAGGGTAAACAAAAAATAACAGTTGATAGGACGTGTCTCTGCAAAGGACTCTATGGGTTGAGTTGTAATATAATTTTACAACGTTTGAAACAATTTTAACTTATATAACAAAAATATCCGAATAGAACAATTACAAAAATTCCGAGTGGTATCCAAGAGATTGAATTAAATAAATAAATAGGTCATATTATCAGATACAAGGATATTATATAACATGTTGTATAATAAAAAGGTGTAGAGAAATTGTATGTCAGATAGTAAGAGGAAATAGGACAAATACAAACAGCAAAAATCGATTAATCGATTAAGTTACCCATTCAAGAATAGCGATATATATTTTTATTAATCGATTAATCGATACCACCTCGATCTTTCGATTATTCTAAGGATCGATTAATTTTTAATCTGGCTCGATTTCGAAAAAATATACAAATTTTGACGGCACTAGTTAATACATCATTGCAGGCTGTAAAAGCGAGTTAGTTAAGAAAAGATAATATCTGTACCTCAGCTGTTGTAATGCTTGTCAAGAATGATAAATCAGCGATGGTCATTGTGTCTCCAGCAGCAAATTTTTGTTTGCCAAGCATATCGTCGTACAGTTGCAAAGAATTTTGTACGTTTGCATAAGATTCCATGTTTGGCTTCTGTTTTTCAAATATTACTGGACACTAATAAAGAAGTACAAAAAATACATGCTAGAAATGAGTCGTCGGCTTTTACAACGAAGAAGATATAATCATAAAAAATAAGTAGAAAACACGACAATAAAGGGTGGAGCCAGCTGTAACAAAATGGTTCACATATAAAATTTAGAGTTTTGTATTCTGGAAGCAATTTTAACTGTATAGGATGTTCCATTTAAAACATTGTATATAGGAACACTTTAATTTCATATAAAATATATGCTAGTATAAATAGTTCTCATAATTTTTTTATTGTTTCGATATTTTTCCCAATAGATGTATACTATGAATTTATGGTTTATACTTCATTTATTTGATATTTAATGATATTCTAATCAATTGGTAAGCCATGCTAATACATGATTTTTTCAATTTTTAATAAAACCACTAAGAAAAAAAGATCATTTGACTTTCAATGCACATACATACTCTCAAAAGATAACGTCTTTTATATAAAATCCTGGTTTGGTGGCTATGAAATATGAATCTAACGAGTTTGCAAGAGGGAAAATCAGTAGAAATAATATATAAAATAATAACATAAAATTGCGCAACTCATCTTGTAATCGCTACAGAATAGCTTTATAAATAAAGCTAAAGTAAATGCCACAAGTAATTTCATTCGAAATTCTTCTAATCCTACAAAAACTATGTGGAACATTGTTAATTCTTATTGAAACGCCAAATGTAATATTTCGCAACCGGTCATTGATGCCAATACTTTTAATATATATTTCTCAGATGCAGCAAATGACATTGTTAATACGGGTGCATGTAAACTCCTAGACGAACTCATTAGACAAGAATATGAGGGATTAAAACACGGTGGAATTCCTATACGAACCCCCATGTAGTTAATACCCCTAATTACAGGGTAATGATATGCATTAGTATTGCAGAATGCTCGGTAAAAACAAAAATCGGTAAGACGCGTCGTATCGCCGGCTATAAATATTCATATTTTAAACGCACTTGTATTACTCGTTTTTGGCCCTTCTGTCGAGTGCTTCTGTCTGACTATTTTGTGACCAGACCATGGACATTTACTACATGTTTAGTGAAAGGCAGAAACACTTCTAGTAGTTGACAACTGCAAATATTACAAAAACCATACTTCCAAACAAAACATATACACATGGCGTTGTATACAAAAAAATTGTCAGGCGAAAGCATACACCGTTGAAGAGACAACAGAAATCTCAAGTTGGACGATTGCATCTTGAACCATAACCACACCGAAGAAAACCACTTACAAGTCAGGCGGCAAGTACAAGAAAAAGGCCATGCAGAATATATGCGAAAAACATGCTAAAATTATAAGAGGCGAATTATCAAAATTGGAAAGTGAAAATGAATTGACTACTACAGATTTGAATCTAATTCGAAGAAACATCCACAACGCAAGGTCCCAAGTATATGCGACACTGCCAAAGACAAGATTAGAGCTAAAAAATTATGTTAATGCCCTTAATATAGTGACTTACAGAAACGAAGCATTTCTCATGGATAATGACTTCTTCAATGAAATTGTAATATTTACTTACAATTCAAACATCGAGACCTTAATGAAATGCAGTACAGTGTATATGGATGGAACCCTTCAATACTGTCCAAAGTATTTTTATCAATTGTATACCATCCATAGTTTACTGGAAGGCATTTATATTCCATCTATATTTTGCTTGCTCCCGAATAAAAGTTACGATATTTACAATATTCTTTTGACGAAGATGAAGCACTTAGGAATAACACCTAAAGTGTTTTTTGTCGACTTCGATGTGGCTGTTCATAAGGCCATACAAAATATTTATCCGGATATTGATATTCTGGGCTGCAATTTTCATCTCGGACAAGCGTGGCACCGACAAAGTCAAAAGTTGAATCTTTCCAGACATTACCTTGACCCGAAAGATGATGTCGGAAAATAGCTGACCTACATTTATGGGCTACCATTTTTAAATTCCGCGGAAGTAGGAGATTGCCTTGCCGAAGATCTAATGGCATAGAAACCGGAAAATGAACAAATCTATAAATTTTGCGACTATTTAGTGGATAATTACATCGGAGAGGACAGCCGTTTTCCGCCAATCATGTGGGCGAAAGGAGCTGCGGATATGTGCCGGACGACAAATGCTTGCGAATCATTTCATTCGGATTTAAACTCCAATTTTAACAGCCCGCATCCTAATATATACATTTTTCTGGAGGTTCTAAAAATGCTTCAAGTAAAAGTCCATAGTGCAAAAAGGAAAATTAAAGCCAGACGCAATAAAAGCTCGCAATTAAAAAATGAATATATCGAAGAAAAACTGCTGCAGTATAAAGAGGGCAAGCTAACATGATGGGATTTTGTAAAGGCCGTAACCTAAAGGAATAGGACAGCTGTTGTTATTATTTGTATTGCCTAGATTTTTGTCTTACCGAGCATTCTGCAATACGAATGCATATCATTACTCTGTAATTAGTGGTATTAACTATAGAGGGGTTCCTCGCGGAGTCCGTCTTGGAATTTACCTATAATTAGGATACAAGGATTATTTGGTCTAGGAGTTTACCATCACCGGTTAATACTATTCGTGCAAGTGCTGTTAAGCCAATTAATACTTTTACATATGAAAACATCTCAGAAAGCAGCTTCACTTTCAAAGAAGTATCACCAAATGAGATACGGAATGTGTTAATGTCAATTAAGAATAGTAGAACGAAAGACTACTATGGGATGTGCTCTTACGTATTAAAAAAGCATGTAAACATATACGTCGAACCCTTAACCACGCTAATAAATTGGTCAAAACAGGACGGTGATTTTCCGGATTTATTAAAAATTGCTAAATTTGTTCCTATATTCAAAAAGGTGATAAAAATGATGTTGCAAACTATCGGCCTATCTCAATCCTGCCTATTTTCTCTAAAATATATGAAAAAGTACTATATAATCAAATCTTAAATTACTTTGAAAGTAATAATATATTCTATGCCGCGCAATGCGGTTTTCGTAAAAATAAAGGAAGAACTGATGCTCTCATCGAATTTGTGAATAAAACCATTAATTGCTTTGAACTGGGGAACTACTCTATGGCAAGCCTTTTGGACCTTTCGAAGGCTTTCGATTGTATCTCACATAGAATTCTGGTTGACAAGTTGAAGTTTGGATATAACTTTCACGATCACAGCAGCCAATTAATTAAGTCACATTTATCTCAGAGAGTTCAATTAGTTACCTGTAATGGCAAATCATCATCAACTAAACAAATTGAGAGGGGAGTACCCCAGGGATCCATTTCAGGGCCGCTCCTGTTTCTTATTTTCATTAATGATTTGCTTAATTACATCAATCATTTTTCGGAATGCTTATTATACGCTGATGATACTGTACTTTTATCTTCCAATTCAGATATACATGCTGTAACTAGACTTTATCTAAAGGCACAGTCTGCAGCCAAGGAATGGTGCATCGCAAATGAACTTTGCTTAAATGACAGTAAAACTGTGAATATGATTTTAACGTTAAACAAAGTCGATACTGTTCAAATTGATCAGGTAAAATTCTTAGGCATTTACATTGATACCTCTCTCAGTTTTGATAAGCATATTGGGGATGTAAGCGTTAAAATAAGTCGTAATATTTTTGCAATGCGTTGTCTATCATCTACTGTGTCGTCATGTGTTTTAAAATTCGCCTACTTCGCTCTTGTCGATTCGCATTTATCTTATGGCCTCATAGTCTGGGGTAACTGTCCAACAGTTAAAAGACTCTTTGGCCTTCAACGTAGGGCTACCGAATAATTGTTAATATTGGATATGGAGAGGATTGCAGTAAATCATTCGCTAGCCTTAACATTTTAACATTACCTTGTATGTATATATTGAATTGTATAACATATGCTAAGGAAAATATTAACAGTTTTACTTTGAACTCTGATATCCACGAATATTCTACGAGAAATAGATTTGATATCCGTATTGATACTTACAGACTAACTAAATCTCAGAAGAGTTTAATGTACAAATCCAAATCGTTTTTCAATAAGTTACCCGTTCGCATCAGAAATCTACCGAAGGATGTTTTGATACGTGTAGTGAAATCATTTCTGATAAAGAATGCGTTCTACTCAGTTGATGAGTTTTTAACTTCTAGGAGGTAGAATCCATTTATGAGGAGATTGAATCTAGGTTAGCAAACGTTAAAGGACAGGATAATCTAATTGTAACCGGAGATTGGAATGCCGTAGTAGGTAAGGGAAAGGAAGTTTCAATAGTAGGAGAATATGGAATAGGAACACGTAATGATAGAGGGGATAGATTGGTAGAGTTTTGTATTAGGAATAAGCTAGTGGTAGCAAACACGCTTTTTCAGAATCACAAGCGCAGGATATATACGTGGAAAATGCCAGGAGATATAGGGAGGTATCAGATAGATTACATACTGGTTAAAGAGAGGTTTAGGAACCAGATTAAGAATTGTAAGAGTTACCCTGGAGCAGATATTGATAGTGACCATAATTTAGTAGTCCTGGACTCAGAGGTCAAATTCAAGAAATTACAGAAGTCTAAACAGGTCAGAGTAGATGTCGATAGGTTAAAATTAGCTGATGTATGTGAAAAGTACAAGCAGAAAGTAGAAATCATGGCTAATGGAACATCTAGGAACGACATAGATTGCGAATGGAGGGAAATCAGAAATGGGTTAACTACAGCAGCAAATGAAGTATTAGGCACAAAGAAAAGGGCAGGTAGGAGGGAATGGATCACGGAAGAAATAGTTAAAATGATAGAAGCAAGAAGGAAAATTAAAATTGGAAACACAGAAACAGGACAGAAAAAATATAAGGAACTAAGGAACTTAATTAATAGTAAATGCAAGCTAGCGAAAGAAGAGTGGATAAAAGGAAATTGTGAGGATATTGAGGAGGATATGAGAAGAGGTAAAGTAGATTTGGGCTACAGGAAAATTAAGTCACATTTTTCTAAAGTAAAACCAAAGGGTAACATTATATGTGATAAGCAGGGTAAGGAACTCACAGAAAATAAGGAAAAAGCTAGAAGATGGAAGGAGTATCTTGAAGATTTATATAAAGGTAGGCAGGACATGGAGGAGCTAGAAAATGTGGAACAGATAGATGAGGATGACTTAGGTCCTAGCATACTTAGGTCAGAGTTTCATAGAGCATTAAATGATTTACGGAATAACAAAGCAGCGGGGATTGATATGATACCAGCCGAATTAATAAAACACGCAGGGGAAAAAATGCAGGAGCGATTATACAGGTTAGTTTGTAAAATATATGAGAAGGGAGAAGTACCACAGGATTTTCAGCGTAGTAGAATAGTAACAATGCCGAAGAAAATAGGAGCTAATTTGTGTGAGAACTATAGGACCATTAGCCTACTATCACATGCATCGAAGATATTGTTAAAGATTATTTATAGGAGATTAGAAAATAAAGTAGAGGAAAGGCTAGGAGAAGATCAGTTTGGTTTTAGGAAAAACAGAGGGACGAGAGAGGCGATTCTAGCACTAAGAACGGTAGTAGAAAAAAGAAAGAGGGTAGGAAAGGTAACTTGCATAGCTTTTGTAGACTTAGAAAAGGCATTTGACAATGTAGATTGGGACATAATGTTTAGAATTTTAAAAGAAATGGGTATAGATTATAAGGATAGGAGAATAATTTTTAATTTATATAAACACCAAACTGCCTTAGTTAGAATTGAGGGGGAAGAAGAGGTAGCAAAAATAGGGAAGGGAGTTCGGCAGGGATGTACACTTTCACCGTTATTATTTAATCTATATATAGAAGATGCAATAAACAAAGTAAAAGAAGAGTATAGTGTAGGTGTGAATGTACAGGGAGAGAAAATATATATGCTGAGATTCGCCGACGATATAGCTATATTGGAAGAAAGCGAAAAGAATTTAGAAAGGGTATTGAATGGTATGCAGGCAGTATTGACTAGGGATTTGAACATGAAAATAAATATAGGTAAAACTAAAGTGATGAGGTGTGACAAAAAGGAATGCAGTAGAAAAATGAGGATCACAATAGGAGATAATAGAATCGAAGAAGTGTCAGATTTTTGTTATTTAGGCAGTAGAATCACAAAAGATAATCGAAGCAAGGTAGATATAATGTGTAGGATAGCACAGGGTAGGAAGGCATTCGTAGAAAAAGAACAGATTTTAAGATCAAATATTGACTTGGGTATTAGAAAAAGATTACTGAAGGTATATGTTTGGAGTGTAGCACTGTACGGGTGTGAGTCGTGGACTATAGGAAAGGAAGAGAAGCGTAGATTAGAAGCACTTGAAATGTGGTGTTATAGGAGGATGATGAGGATTGGTTGGGAAGATAAAGTAACAAATGAAGCTGTACTAGAGTTAGTAGGGGAGAAGAGAAGTATTTGGAGAGTGTTACAGCGTAGGAGAGACAGATTAGTAGGGCATATTCTTAGGCATGGGGGGATTATGCAATTGATCATAGAAGGTAGAGTGGAGGGAAAGAGAGGGGTAGGTAGGCCTAGATTGGAGTATGTGAGTCAGATAGTTGAAGACGTTGAGATGAATAGCTATAGGGAGATGAAGGGATTAGCTCAGGATAGATCGGCATGGCGTGCTGTTTCCAACCAATCTTTAGGATTGCGGACTCTTTAACTAAGTAATGATTGCCTAGTTTTTAAGTAATTGTTTACTTCTTAATTGAACTGTGTTGTTATACATTTTAAATGTTTCTTTATTATGACGTTTGTAAAATGTGTATTTATCTACAATAAATGCTTTGCTTTGGTTTCCTTTATAATTATGACTTGCCATGGACAAATTTTTCGTTAGACTTATACAATAGCTTAGAAACTTAAAAATAATAACTATATACGATTTTTTTCCAACTGGCGAACGTCCGCGCACCGATAACCGCTGCACAGATAGCAACAATCAATAACATATTCAATAGAGGGATGTTTACATGTGAACGCTTTAGAGGCTGTGCTTACTCCAGGGCTATAAGATGAGTACGCATACCCTTGCAGCCGCGGACATTCGCCAGTTGGAAAAAAATTACCAATATATATCTACAATGCAATATTTGCAAATATTTGCAATTCCAATACTTACCATATATTCCTTTTGATTATGGAATAAAACCAACGCGTCGAAATATAATTGTTGATCAACAATGGCGGCTTTTTGAATATCTTTCGGCATATATTTCCCTTCAGTGTCATATTTGTTAGCTAGATATCGCATTATTGCTCGGCTATAACAATAACATAAGTTATATGAATAATATTTTACAATTATTTAATTTAACATTGAAGTAAAATTATTATTACCTTTCATATAAAACAAATCCATTATCGACAAGAGTTGGAACTTGATGCAATGGATTTAGCTAAAACAATATTAATAATTTCTTGAAATTATTAGAATTTGTAATATTCATATTAGAGCTTGCATATGGAGTTATTTTATGTTATTTAAGTCCTTTTTTTTACAGATTTCTACTTTATTTCAAATTCATCATCTATTTAACAAACAAGCTCTTCAAATTAATATCGATCATTAATATCGATAAAGATTATATAAGATAAAACATAACTTCCTACGAGTTATATTGTCTAAGTCAGAATGAAAAATAGAATTTTTAAAGCATTGATGAAGAAGACATTAACTGTGTCCAATCAACTTTTTTGTAATATATATTACCTAAAAAAATACCTATTTAACTAAATACCTAGTTAACTAAAAAAATACCTATTTAAAATTTCTTAAAACATCTGTTTATTTTCATGAATAATTGTTCAGATTGATTTCATGAATAAAATTTCTAATCAATTTTTTTTCTGCAAAACTTTTGAATAATTTTACTCGTCAATTTGCAAACCATTGCTCATAATTTAAGAATATTATTGGACTGTAGCCTAGAAGCCATTTAAAAAAAAAACAAATGAACGTTCATAATTAAAAATTACCTTTATATATTCTTCAGTTAATTGTTCTCCATTGAAAAGGTTTATGGATTTCAAATTCAAAGTGATACCAAGAAGTCGAGCTAACAAGAGAACCGATCGTACCGGTGGACTCGTAGGACAATAATATAATTCAAGACCAGACATTTTAAGAAATAATCTGAAACTGATAATTAATGATTTAAAAAATTATCACTACCGTGTTAAAAAATAGCATAGAATATCACCCAAATACCGTAACTCAAAGCATTAAGTAGCTAGATGTGCATTTCGAAGGCTATGCCCCCATCTTCAGTAGCACAAAATAAAAACTATATAAAATATTCTATACTATTATTGAACACCGTAGTGATCATTTTTAAAATATTAAAGCTTGACAAATCATTTCTATTTTACAATATGGCACGTACCTTATATATTATGTTTGTCGAAAAACGATATATAAACTGATGCGAAATTGTAGTAAATTTTCAGTTTTATAGGTCACTTTCACGCGGTGCATTTATTGTTTTATTTAAATAATTCATTATGGTCCACGTAATATTTGCAGAATACTGCGTATTTAATAATTTGTTCTCAAGGATATTTTATGGCGAGTGATATTTTAGTGTGTCATATCCGAAGCACATAATTATTTCATCTTCTGTTTTATAGAATAGGGATGTTGAATGATATACAGGGCGGAAATTGTAAGCTTTGTCGATACGTAATTAATTATAATTATTGGTTGGAAATAGCGCATCTTTTGATCTAGCCTGAGCTAAGTAATTCATTTCTCTATATCTCTTCATCCCACATGTCCTGTACTACAGACTTACATATTCTAATTTGAATCTACCAACCTCTTCTTTTCCTTAAATCTTACCTTCTGATACTAGTTGCAATATACCTCCAAATCTATAAATATATTATTTGTATTTTCTTATGAAATAAAATCGTCAATTTTATATAAAAGAAATTATCAATTGTTGCATACATGGATTAAATTTTCTTATTACTCATTTGTGAAATATTGTTATCAAATGGCTTTCAAATTTAAACAAAATATTTTCGAATCTACGTGATAATACATCAAAAATACTGTACCAGAACTGAAAATATCTCGCTTGATTTTTTCACAATTTTTTAACTCAGTATGTGAATATTCATGCTTTATTGTATTTTAACCAAATATTCTTTGTAAATATAATTTTCAAAATATGGCTGTACTTACTCTATTCACAAATCAATTTTTTTTGAAGATTTAAAGTACACTAAGGAATGAAGATACACAAGGAATGAACATTTTATGATATTTTGAAGTTTCACAATTTGTATGCTCAACAGTGAAATTTCATATATTTCATCTATAATTAACTATTATTTCTTAAGAATGCTCGGATATAGAGTCGAATTTGTAACCGTAAACAGAAATAATTCGTCGATGTAGGCCTCATATATTTTAGTAGCATTTTAGCTTCTCAATTCAGCCAAAATAAAAATTATTTACCAGATAATAAAGAAACGCAAATCTTAACTTCCTAATTTTAATTCAGGACATTTTTTTTGAAGTGAAACTTTTGAAGTGAAACTTCTATAGGCGCGGTAGGGAAAATTGGCCTCGTCACGAAAAGTGAAACACGCTACGCGCATGCGCCACATGTACTGTGTGTATACGTAGCATAAGGCAACCAGTAGACGCTTGCGTATTTTATTATATATTACACAAACACAGCTTAATCTTTTAGCTAACAATTTACATTTTGTGAAAAGTGAAATGGAGAACAAGACAAGTACAGACGTAGTGCGAGCCTTTAGAGAACGGAAGAAAGCGAAGATACCGCCATGAAAAGTGCCAAGAAGTACCTTGGAAATAAGTAGAGAGTATCGAGCCAGGCAAAGGGCGTTAAAGAAACACGGTGGACAACATAACCTTCCAACGACCTCAAATACACTGGATGAATCGATACCGTCGTTAAGTGAGGACACAGTGAGTGGTATAGGGAATTCGAATGCCACTGATTCAGGCATGCCGTCTACATGTGAAGATACACGCAGTGTGTGAGATCAACGAAATGAATCTGATACAGCTGAGCGAGCCATCGGCAAATAGAAATGCACCCACTAGAAATGAACCCATCCTCTGATTATCAAAAATATGTCATCTATCATAAATATTTTTTAGTTTTCCTCAATTATGTGTATGATTGCAGATGCGGCCATGTAAATGAAGACGATAATAGTCAACTTCTTATTTACCAATTTGCTAAATTTATATAACTTCTTATTCAATTTATTAATAGATAAATAGATGAATTTGGTATAAAATAAATGAAGGAATTAACTCAGGATAGATGGCGTGCTGTTTTCAACCAATCATTAGGATTTAGGACTATCTAACGAACTAAAAATAAATTCATAAGACGATAGTTTAATAAATCCATAATTTAGTCAACATTCCGATAGCTCTCATATATTATTCTCCTCGCAAGATTATTATAAAAAAAGCAAAATTTCGTTATAACACAATTTGAGAATATCACAGAAAAATATGTAACAACTGTCAGTATATTAAATGTATCTAATTTTTAAATATTCATAATTCGTGCGAAATTTTCTGAATTCAAAACGACTAATTTACAGTAATATTATACTAGTAAGAACAAAACAAAATACAATGATATAATATGTACTTCATTAGTTAAATTTAAATGTAAGAATTCATAAATGAAATGCAATATGTGTCCTTCAACATTTCGAAAAGGTTTTAATAGGTTTTTTATAAGTAAATAAGTTTTTAATAATAAACGAAATTTATACCATTTTTTTCAAAACATCTTACTATACTTATTTCAATATGTCTAAAATAACATCGGTAAAATTGCGGGTTATGAATTCTCTACTTGCAATTGGTAACACCAGTAACATTTAAAACTTGTATTCTTCCCTATTTCATATAAATGCAAAAACCATAGATAGTTTTATATTGAAAATTAGTATATAGAATTATCTAAAAAATAACATATATCCACAAATTTTCGTGAATTGTTGAATTCTAAGTGTGGTTTTGTTGTCAAATTTATTACAGCAAATGAACATGTCATATTATAAATTGACTTTAGAATTGTCCAATATTTTCTAAATTGCAATGATAAGTTTTCTTCTACCACCACTCAGTACATAAAAGAAATACAATGTAACTAGCAAAACATGAATATTTTATATTTATTAGAAAGAAGAACACCAGGTGTCATTGCTGGTATTATTATTTTGAAATATATATTTTGGAAGGTATTCACATTGACGCATGCACGGTGGTATTGTAAGCACTTTAATTATTCAATAAAATTTAAATCTATAAAACAGGTATATATAATTATTCCTCCGTCAAGAATTGTATTTTAATTTATAATAATTAGAAGCCAATTTAGTGACAGTATGGTAAGCTCCTTTAATAGCACAATTTTCATTAGAATTGTATATTTAGCTAGGATTGATAGAATAAAAATAGTTTTCAATTAATTTTCGGAATATATATTAAGAGTTTATCGGGTTAATATAATTTACTATTAGGGCTTCTTCATTTTGTTAATTGATTGATTATTTATTTATTTTATATTAAAAAAAGAAATTAATTTTCAAAATTTGTGATATTTCATAAGATCCGGCTTATAGTTATGAAATTTTAAATTCTAATATTCGCTGCCGGTGATCAGAAAATATGACGAATTGCCATTGTCATGGAGGTAATGGGCGATGAATTAATTGCAAACAATCATATTTTTGTACTTTTTGCATCTTCAATAAAACAATTTCATTCTGGAAAACAATCCATGAAAAATAGTTTCCGAATTGTATTTTATAGCCATATTAAATGAATGTTAATGCTAGATGGGTTACATTATTTATTTATTATGAATTATGCAAATTATAAGTGTGTTTAGTTTTTGCAACAAAAATTATGTGATAAATTTACAAAAGATCGATAGTGAAAGTGGTGTCAAAGCGTAATTACTTAATATTTGTGTAATTACTTAAGATATGCCATGCTTTTTTCAATGTTATTTTTCAAATAGGCACGCAATACGCGAAGTAAACGATTTTTCAATTTTCATTTTTTTGCCAGCGCTCTTGGAAGTAGCAAAAACTTTTTTATTTTTGCGAATTTTTCAAAAAATCTCTTTCTTGTGATTTTGCTGTTACAGATCAGTATTTGGCTATATGAATTATTTTTATATCTAAATAAATTTTCACACCTACACTATACTACTCTTCTTTTACCTTGTTTATTGTATCTTCTATATACTGTCAGTTCTCGACTTACGACCACCTCGACTTACGATCATTCGCACTTACGACGAAAAGAAAAATCGTAAAAAAAATCCGTTGTTATGAACGGCATATGGAACAAATTCTTAAAACGGTATAATAACAAGATGAATTTTGATAGGGAAGAGGAAGTAGTTTAAAAGATAGCCAATATTATTGTACAATTTGTTCAACAACTTAATCTATAAGTTGACAATGAAGATATAATTCAACTTTTGGAAAATAATGTTGAGGAACTCACAAACCAAGACTTGAATGAGATTGAGGAAGAACGAGTACGGATTTTTTTTTATAGAAGTTGAAAGAACTAGATAAACTCGAAGAACCACCCAAAAAATATGTGCTAAAAGACATGGCTGAATCTTTTAGCCAAATCAGTGATGGAATTCAACAATTTGAAAATATGGACTCAGACACCGGTAGATCTTCGAAGGTACGCCGCCTTATTCAGCAAGCACTTGTCTGTTATAACGAAATTTATAAGGAAAAGAAACAACAAACTATACAAACAAACCTGGACATGTTTATAAGAAAAACGAGCACTATCACTGCAATCGCTGAAAAATCTCAGGAGTCACCAGTAGCACAGATGATGGAAATACTCCAGAATAATTGTTATAAATATATTATGTATGTAATTATTTACTTATATATAGTTAACAATTGGCAATCAGAAATAAAAACTATTAACGTACCACATACCTTTTATGTCTATTATTTCTAATTATTATTTTGTATGAAATTCGACTTACGACCATTTCGACTGACGTCCAAGGTGGCGGAACTGAACCCCGTCGTAAGTCGAGAACTAACTGTATAGGTTAAATAACAATGGCACAAGGGTGCCTCGTGCTGTGCTTTGTATCGCGCTTACCCCTCTACTAACGTACGCCGGTAACTGCCATCGCATCACAGAATCAGAATCAGATAGTAAGTTTGCCGGTGGTCGTTGCATTGTTGGTTGGCTGAGTCGTCTGACTCGTATGATGGTGTATTCAAATATTTGTGAATTTGTGATCAAGCACTCATTAAGATGGCTTCATCAAAGAAGAGAAAAGTATACGCTGAGAGTCATACATTTCAAGGGAAGTGGACTGACGATATTTTTTTTGTAATGCAGAAGGAAAAACCTCTTTGTTTGATATATTTGGAAACTATTTCGGTTTTGAAGGGATACAACTTAAAAAGACATTACAATATGAAACACGCTAATTACAACTGTTACAAAGGTCAACTGAGAATATATAAGATACAAAATTTGAAAAAATGTATATCTTCACAACAGATGCTGTTGCGCAAACATAATAATGTACCTAACAACATTGTTCGCGCAAGCTTTATTGTTATCGAAAAAATTACGAAGCACTCAAAACCATATTCTGAAGTCGAGTTTGTCAAGGAATGCTGTTGTCTACTGCTGTCACTAAAATACTCTGTCCTGAGAAAAGCAATGAATTTGAAAAGATAAGTTGAAATGGCCAGTGACATAAAATTAGACATTAAGAATATCATTGCTCTTGATGAGAGCACAGACACCACTGATACCGCTCTGTGATCTATATTTATCCCCTGAGTTGACGCCAATTTCAATTGTACGGAAGAATTGCTTGCTCTCTAACCAATGAAGGATACAACAAAGGGTGAAGACATTTTCCAGGGAGTACAAAATGCTTTTACTAGATTCGACCAAAAGTGGGAAAAGCTGAGCGGAATATCTACCGATGGGGCTCCATCAATGATTGGATCAAACAAAGGAGTTGTCCAAATAAAATCAGAGTTATCTGATAACAACATTGATACCGAAGATTTGTCTGTATTTCACTGCATTATACACCAACAAAACATGTGTGTAAAATTAATCAAATTTGCACATGTGATGGACATGATAACTTCTTGCAAAAATTTCATTAAGTCGACGGCGCTAAACCACTGTCATTTTCAAGAATTTCTAGATGACGTCTATTCCGAGCATGAAGATCTCACATTTTACTGCGAAGTGCGTTGGCTAAGTAAGGGGAAAATGTTGAAGCGCTTTTATGATTTGAAAGATGAGGTATCTATTTTCATGGATATGAAAGGAAAACCTATTCTGGAGCTAGAAAGCAAACCCTGGCTTTGTGATCTTGCATTTTTTGTCGACGTTACAACTCATTTTAATGAACTCAATACTAAGTTACAAACTCAGGACCAGTTGATTCATGAGCTTTATAGACACATCAAATCATTTCAGAATAAACTTCGACTCCGGGAAAGCCAATTAAGGGAAGGCAACACTTACCATTTTCCCACACTTGCGAACCACAACAATGATTTTAATTGCGAATCGTTTGTGGATGCGTTGAAATCTTTGAGTCAAGAATTCAACACTAGGTTCCATGATTTTAGAAACCAAGAAGTAAACTTGAGAATTTTCTCTTCTCCATTTGATGTTGATGTCGAACTAGGTCCACTTTCTTTGCAAATGGAATTAATCGAACTACAAGAGAACCTTGTTCTGAAGACAAAAGTCAAGGATATTACACTAATTGACTTTTATAAAAACTATTTCCCCCGTGGCAAGTTTCCAAACCTGACAGCTTTCACTCAGAAAAAAACGACGCTATTTGGAAACACCTATAAATGCGAGCAACTTTTTTCAAGGATGAAGTTCGTTAAATCCAAGACCAGGACGCGTATTACTGATGCGCACCTGGAAAACACGTTGCGAGTTTCAACGTCCGCAGTATCCCCGAATATTGACCATCTTGTGTCAACCATAAAGACGCAACAGTTGCATTAAAAAGTGCTTTTTATTTAGAATTTTATTTTATTTTATTTCATATTTTTATCAAATTTATGATGGGTTTTCATATGAAGTAATAAAGGGATTAAACTAATTAAGATTTGTTCATTTTTATATATTTCCATATATATAAATCCTAAAGAACTCCGGCCCGCGTAATATTTCTAATTTCTAATCCGGCCCATAGTCCTGTCGAAGTTGCACATACCTGCTCTAGACAGTACGCAATAAAAAATAAAATAAAAAATAAAATATATTAAATGCATGCAATATTTGCTACTAAATACATTTATAGTAACTACCTAATGCAATACATCTGTATTATGATAATTACAGAAAATTTTAATGAAGATTAATCATATATTATTTATGTAAATATTTACCATTTATATTAACGAAGAAAAATTGTGCCATAAATATATATGTAGAGGAAAAACAATGTTAAAATTATTTTTAAAGTTATCACTGGATTATGCTTGTTCATAATTAAATATACACTCTTTTATTAATTTAAATATACATCTTAAATTTATTATACATACTATGTCGCTGATTTGGCTATTTTAAGATGTATCTTTATATATAATAATTACAGTAAATTTTAAATATAAAATTAATATGAAAAATGAAGTAATATGAAAAATTGAATTATTGGACGCACAGTCATATTAGCAATCCATAAAAACAATTAGCTTACATTCTTATTAAAATAAAAAAATATGCACATAGTTGTTTATCTTACAGTACGTTAATTTTACTAGTCATTTATCTTAACTCCAGCTATCTAATACGCTAATATTTTAAATGCAATATCCCACGTTAATTTTTCTTTTTGGCATCTTATATTCTACGCTGAATGACAATGTAACAATGGATTCGATATTATTTTACTTGCATACGCGTCTCTAACTGTTCCTTGATCACAAATATTTCTTGTAAACCTAGTAAAAAGAATGACTTAAGATCCGTTAATTCAGAATTAAGATAAATGACTGCTTATAATATACGTATTTATATTATTCTGATTGAAGTAAATTTTACAGAATTGAGCTTTAGGATACATTACGTGTAGATTTAATGTGCTGTAAGATAAATGATACAATACAATCTTAATATATTGTAAAATATAAGATAAGTCGAACTGAAACGATACAATATTTCTAAATAATATAACATAATATACCTCTAATTAAGTAGACTTTGTAAAAAATCCGTTGGAAAAATTGGAAAAATGATTTGAAAAGTCAACGTATATAAGTATCATAAAAAACTTGTTTTCTTGTTCAGAATTCCGATACATTAATTTATAATCCATAAGTTTATATTAGTAATAAAGCTAATCCCCTAGATTATAAAAAAAAATTACGAATTCGTAATTTTTTCAATCATTGCTTGTAAGAAAATTATTAATAAGTATGTGAAAAAAGAGTAAAAGTCTGCTGATTAAAAAAGTTTATATAAAATATATTTGAGATTAAAAAAAGTCCTTTTGAGTTTTTCAATGTCGTTAAGGGTTAAAAATTTGTATGCGGGAAATTCACAACTTTAATATAATGCAAAATAAAAATATCTAATCAACGTTTTCATTTCAGTGTAAATCTTCTATTCTTAAACTCTTAAGAACAGAAGATTTACATGTATATTCATACATTCTAATCACTTTTATTAAGACTCTTCTTAACACGAAGAAATTTAATGAATTCAAATTAATTGTGGTATTTTATAATATGGAAGGTATAGATTTCAAATGGTACATCCTTTTAAAACGATTTTTTAAAATGATATTTACTAATTGGTCAAATCGTTTTCTTTTGTATGAATTTAATTTACATTTAATAAAATATATGTGTTTAATAAAAACAATAACTTCTTCTAAATTCACCTCAGTGTCATTATATGATAAGAATAGGTAATCACTAAATCCACAACTTATTTATTATTCGAAATAAAAATCAATTCACTTACACTCCTTGTCAATTTATTCCTCTCGCATGTTTCCACCACCTAGTAATTAATAGATCGCTGAAGACGTTGATATTTACCGATGGCATCATGAACGAAATTTGCTGCTGTAGCGATTTTGTCTGGTGTCATAAGGGCTCGAACAGTCTCTTGGTCGATACCACCTCGCAGACCGCTGAATGTGATAGTGCAAATGGGTGTTAAAGAACAGACGGCCGTTGTGAATATACCGCCCACTACGAGTAGTGCAACGCCACCTAAGAGGAATAGTCCGACTTTGGCGAAGAGTCGCAAGGCTGCGGCCAAGACGTTCTGTTGGACAGAGAAAAGGGTTAATTGAATTGATATATCATTTTTTTCTTAATTAAATTGATATATCATGCAAGGATGGTACATATAGAAAAGAAACACTAGAAATAAAGTACACAGACACATGTGTATTTCAGTCACTAAGTCTTCATCGATATTGGTACTATCAGATAAAATACTTGTAATATCCACTGGGAGTGCTATACAATTATATAGTGTTAATGGACATCTTATATCTAAAATGTTTGAACTTATGAGTTTGAGGAATATTATTATTATTATTGTTTCATTAATATTATTCGCCACTGCATTAAATATGTAACTATCAAATATACCTAAATATTAGTATTTAAATACCGTAACTTAAAGCATTAAGTAGCCAGATGTACATGTCGAAGGCTATGCCGCCATCTTCAGTAGCACAAGATAAAAACTATATAAAATACCTGTCACGAATCGTGATTGATATACTATTAAATAAATAAGTCATTTTTTAAGTACTTCTGTCATGTTGACTTATTTATTTAATAGTATATCAATCACGATTCGTGATAGAGGTATTTTTTAATTAGTTTTATCCCGTGCTACTGAAGATGGGGGCATAGCCTTTGAAATGTACATCTAGCTACTTAATGCTTGTTACGGTATTTGGGTGATATTCTATATTATAATTTAACACCGTAGTGATCATTTTTAAAACATAAATATTGTTTAATAGGTAATTAAATATTTTCTTTCAAAATTTTACGTTTCATTTTTATACCAATTTTATAAGTACTTAATCTATCATTACTTCCAACTTATGTTAAAAACCAAAATTTCATTCATAAAAATTATGGAATATATTCTTTTTATATAATAATTTTATATAATTATTATGGCATTTATTTTTGACATATTCATTTACCTTGTACATTTTTGAGATTCTCTCCGTATTCGATTAATGCGTTAATTGATCATAAGTTTCATATTACAATCTTCTATGGAGCTCACTAATTTCATTACATTTTATTAGCTTCTTATAAATTGTTTAGAATTAAATAATTTATTCGTTTCTTTTTATACTAGTATTGCGAATACTTTTTCGGATTATTTTGGTTCGGTATTTATAAAGTCTGATGTTAATCATAATATGGATTCCATTGCCACGGTTAGTCCGGTTGAGATGAACACGATGTATATTGATACAGAGTCAGTAATGGGTTTATTAACACACATTGATATTAAAAAGGGACTTGGTGAAAATAATATACCAGGTATTTTTATTTCCAACGTTGCCAAGAGCTTGTGTAAGCCGTTAATTAAATTATTTAATATATCTATTGTAACTGGTGCCTACCCGGAGAGATGGAAAAGAGCAATTGTAGTGCTTATCTTCAAAAATGGGAATAGAAACCTTGTTCAGAACTATAGACCGGTCTCAAAATTAAATCATTTCTCAAACATTTTTGAGAAACTTGTTTACAATTGTGTGTTTCATAACATTAAGCAGTTGATATCACCTCATCAACCTGGATTCTTTTGTAGTCGTTCTGTTGATACCATTTTAATATTTTATGCAGAATACCTTGCTAAATCACTTGATGCTAGATTACAGGTCGATTCGATATATACAGATTTTAGTAAGGCGTTCGACAGAATAAATCATAAAATATTACAGCATAAATTGTCTAAAATTGGTATAAATAGAAAACTACATCGTTGCCTGGTATCTTATATAACGAATTGTACGCAAGCAGTTAAAGTCAATGGATTTCACTCGAAATCTATCACAGTGACATCGGACGTACCTCAAGGCTCGTATCTAGGGCCTTTATTATTTAATATCTTTATTAATGATTTGGGCACCTATATAAAACATTCAAAACATCTTATGTTTGCCGATGATCTTAAAATGTTTTCACAAATAACCAATGAAGCTGACTTTATGAAACTTCAAGAAGATATATTGTCATTACTGGATTATTGTAATAGCAATGATTTGTTCATAAACTTTAAAAAATGTTATTCTATATCGTTTACAAGAAATAAACAAATGCTTTCAAATGTTTATACTATTGACAACAGAATAATGAAAAGAGTGCAGTCGATTAAGGATCTTGAAGTGATATTCCATTCGAAGCTCCTCATGCGTGATCACATTGACCACATTGCTCAGAAATCATATAAGACGCTGGGATTTTTGATAAGGAGTGTACAGCTTTTAAAAATATTCTATCAATACGGTCTCTGTATTATGTACATGTCTTCAGCCATCTTAAATACTGCTCGGTCGTATGGAACCCTCAGTATAATACTTGTATTGACCGATTAGAGCGCATTCAAAATAAATTCATAAACTATTTGGATTTTAAGACTAAATAGAATTCGTTAATTATAATTTCTCCTACAGTCAGTTTCATTTAATATCATTACGACAATTTACAGCGAATAGTGACTCGACATTTGGTTTCAAAATAATAAATTGCCGTATCGATTGCTCAGAACTGCTTTCGTTAATATCTTTCAACATACCAATCAAAAGCACTAGAACTGTTCAACAATTACGATCGCAGCATTTTAACACGTATTGTTACCAAAATTCTGCAATCTACAGAGTAATTACAATATTAAATTATCATTGCTCTCGAATCGATTTTTTTAATGTAAACCTTCAAAAATTTAAAAATTATTTACGCTCAAACTACTAATATACATTTAGTTATTTCTATATATTTTATCTTGAACTGTATCACTGATATCACAAATCTTCTTTTTTTGTGCATAAAATTTATCATAATGAGGATGACGTTATGGGCTTCCGCCTGTGTCATCCCTAAACTTGTAATAAATAAATAAATTAAAAAATACTACCTACACTGCATATATTACTGATCAAACATATTTGGAAATTTTCAAATGAATTTCGCATTTTTACTAATTTTTATTTAACTAATTCACTTGCTACGAGTAATTTCACTTTTTTCACATAAATAAAATTTGAAAACATTCATTCGCTTTGCGTAATAAAACTGTTACAACATATTGCCTCAATGCTAACTTACCAGCGTTTCATCTGGCTGGTATAAGTCTCTATAGATTGTTGAAAGGACTGAAGAAAATAAATAAAACACGTTGCCTTCGGGACTGCAGCTATTCATTCTGTTGCGCATATAGTGAATGATAGTTAAACGGTCTGAATTGAATTCGGTAAAATTTCTCGGATAGAGCGACCAATATTATTTCATAGTGTAACACAGGATGGCTATGAGGTGCAGATTATAGGAAAGGCAGAAAAATGTAAGATAGAAGCTTCGAAGTGGCTATCAGAGGACGAAGAAAATTGGGTGTGTAAATAGAGTAACAAATGAAGACATGTTACAGTTAGTTAGTTAAAGAGTCCTCAATCCTAAAGATTGGTTGGAAACAGCACGCCATGCCGATCTATCCTGAGCTAATCCCTTCATCTCCCTATAGCTATTCATCTCAACGTCTTCAACTATCTGACTCACATACTCCAATCTAGGCCTACCTACCCCTCTCTTTCCCTCCACTCTACCTTCTATGATCAATTGCATAATCCCCCCATGCCTAAGAATATGCCCTACTAATCTGTCTCTCCTACGCTGTAACACTCTCCAAATACTTCTCTTCTCCCCTACTAACTCTAGTACAGCTTCATTTGTTACTTTATCTTCCCAACCAATCCTCATCATCCTCCTATAACACCACATTTCAAGTGCTTCTAATCTACGCTTCTCTTCCTTTCCTATAGTCCACGCCTCACACCCGTACAGTGCTACACTCCAAACATATACCTTCAGTAATCTTTTTCTAATACCCAAGTCAATATTTGATCTTAAAATCTGTTCTTTTTCTACGAATGCCTTCCTACCCTGTGCTATCCTACACATTATATCTACCTTGCTTCGATTATCTTTTGTGATTCTACTGCCTAAATAACAAAAATCTGACACTTCTTCGATTCTATTATCTCCTATTGTGATCCTCATTTTTCTACTGCATTCCTTTTTGTCACACCTCATCACTTTAGTTTTACCTATATTTATTTTCATGTTAAAATCCCTAGTCAATACTGCCTGCATACCATTCAATACCCTTTCTAAATTCTTTTCGCTTTCTTCCAATATAGCTATATCGTCGGCGAATCTCAGCATATATATTTTCTCTCCCTGTACATTCACACCTACACTATACTCTTCTTTTACTTTGTTTATTGCATCTTCTATATATAGATTAAATAATAACGGTGAAAGTGTACATCCCTGCCGAACTCCCTTCCCTATTTTTGCTACTTCTTCTTCCCCCTCAATTCTAACTAAGGCAGTTTGGTGTTTATATAAATTAAAAATTATTCTCCTATCCTTATAATCTATACCCGTTTCTTTTAAAATTCTAAACATTATGTCCCAATCTACATTGTCAAATGCCTTTTCTAAGTCTACAAAAGCTATGCAAGTTACCTTTCCTACCCTCTTTCTTTTTTCTACTACCGTTCTTAGTGCTAGAATCGCCTCTCTCGTCCCTCTGTTTTTCCTAAAACCAAACTGATCTTCTCCTAGCCTTTCCTCTACTTTATTTTCTAATCTCCTATAAATAATCTTTAACAATATCTTCGATGCATGTGATAGTAGGCTAATGGTCCTATAGTTCTCACACAAATTAGCTCCTATTTTCTTTGGCATTGTTACTATTCTACTACGCTGAAAATCCTGTGGTACTTCTCCCTTCTCATATATTTTACAAACTAACCTGTATAATCGCTCCTGCATTTTTTCCCCTGCGTGTTTTATTAATTCGGCTGGTATCATATCAATCCCCGCTGCTTTGTTATTCCGTAAATCATTTAATGCTCTATGAAACTCTGACCTAAGTATGCTAGGACCTAAGTCATCCTCATCTATCTGTTCCACATTTTCTAGCTCCTCCATGTCCTGCCTACCTTTATATAAATCTTCAAGATACTCCTTCCATCTTCTAGCTTTTTCCTTATTTTCTGTGAGTTCCTTACCCTGCTTATCACATATAATGTTACCCTTTGGTTTTACTTTAGAAAAATGTGACTTAATTTTCCTGTAGCCCAAATCTACTTTACCTCTTCTCATATCCTCCTCAATATCCTCACAATTTCCTTTTATACACTCTTCTTTCGCTAGCTTGCATTTCCTATTAATTAAGTTCCTTAGTTCCTTATATTTTTTCTGTCCTGCTTCTGTGTTTCCAATTTTAATTTTCCTTCTTGCTTCTATCATTTTAACTATTTCTTCCGTGATCCATTCCCTCCTACCTGCCCTTTTCTTTGTTACAGTTATGTGGCAAAAAAGCATTCGTGCTATTATTAGAAGATTAGTACTCTTCTAAGGGTGTTAACAAATGCCGTAAATATGAAAGAAATCTTGAAGCATTGAATTTCGGACCTAGCATAATCAAGTTGAGTTACAAGTAATTGAGAATCTTTATTGGGGATAGGAAACAACTACTAAAACAACCATAACTTATAATCAGGGAAGTGACTACGGTCAGGTTATGTTGACGAGAACTTTCAAGATTCTGAAAGAATAGTTTTGAACAAATATTAAGAAGAATTTGAACAAAAATTTCGCTTTAAGAGACACTGCAGTGGGATTTTTTTTAAGTTAATGCTTCTTGTTTTGAGAAATACTTCATCAATCAATTTTCATGCGGTAACGATTTTACTTGTCTCGGTAATAATAACGATTAGAATGTGATATGACATTATCGCTGATTCATAAAATTAATATTATTAAAGTTTTTTGATGTTATATTAATTATAATCAATTTCAAACAGAAATCAGCGTTCAAAATTCATATATGGGCGTAGAAATATTTTATGAATATTTTTTATATATATTTGGACTAGACCCATTTTTCGATTTAGGAGTAAATCATATCTAGACTAAACATAAAATTCGGAAACAGATTAAAAGCTCGACAGTTGTAACGTAACATATTATATGAAGCCGGGGAATTCAAAGAAGGGATACATCTGAAACAGAGTTAGTCATTCTGGGATGTTAAGCGTGACAATATTATATGCTACATGCAATTAAAACTTCAAGAAATAATGCAACTATGGGAAGTTGGATATGCGTCGAGTAGAGAGCTAAAGCAACATAAGTATTTAATCCGCTGGAAATATGTTGCGAGGAAATGGTTAAAAAACCTCTCGTGTTAAACCAAAGGATATTTTCAATTTTTCAATTCAAAAAGTAATTTATTAAACAACATAATTTCAAACTATAATACTTCTTATAACAATATTATTAATTAATATTGACGTATCATAATGGACAAGTAATTCATTAAAAACGAACGTTGATATTAATTAATAAATATTAACCTTTCGACTAATTTCATCCCGAAAGTATATGCGCCATGTAAAAAATAAACTTAGGTATTTATATCACCCAAATACCGTAACTTAAATCTTTAAGATGTACGTTTCGAAGGCTATGCCCCCAATATAGCAGTACAAAATATCTATTCTAAAATTATAAATAACATATTGAGAAAATTTAAAAGAGCAAGAGATATCAGAAATATTATTAGTTTAGAAGAAAGTAATAATTCAACTCCAAAATTTGTTAAATTACCATTTGATCCTATAATTGCACGTGGCTTAGATAGTATTTAATTAAATATAATTTTAAAGTAACATATAATAGTTCCAATAGTCTTGCTAATTTTCTAGGAAATCCCAAAAATTTGATTGAATTCAATAAAAATCTGGTATTTATGAAATATGTTGTTCTAGTTGTCCTAAAGTATATATAGAAGACAAACACGTATACCAATTGAAACTAGATTTAAGGGGCATTTATCTCATTTCAGATTAAATAAAAAAGATAAAAGTGCTGCCGCCGAGCATATTTTTCAATCAGGTCATCCTATTCAAATTAGTTCACTTAAATTACTTAAAAGTGTTTTGAATTATTCAGAGTTAAATGCTTATGAAAGTATATACATGCATAAATCTAAATCAAATTTTATGAATTTAGATTCAGGCCCAATTTCATCTTGTCTATATAATTTATTTAATAAGAACTATTTTTAAACTTATTTTTATTTTATTTATTTTTAGTTATTTTCGATTTGACAAACCAATGTTTATTGTTGTTACTTGTTAGTTTCGTTAATTATTAATTTATATTATTTTAAAAGATTTATAGGCCATATTATATGCCATTTTTGAAATATTTCTGTCATGTTGACTTATTTATTTAATAGTATATCAATCACGATTCGTGACGCAGGTATTTTATATAGTTTTTAACTTGTGCTACTAAAGATGGGGGCATAGTCTTCAAAATGCGCATGTAGCTACTTAATGCTTTATGTGACGGTATTTGGGTGATATTCTATACTATTATTTAATACCGTAGTGATCATTTTTAAAAGATAAGGTATTTATGTTATACGAGTACATTACGATTATTGTACACTTCGAGCATTACACAATTTTAAAATGAAAAGCAAAATATTTATATTTTATATTTCTCTTTTATGAAGGAGTAGTAAACAATTAGGTATTACCGTGATGTAGATGATGAAATTTTCTTTTTTTCTTTTCCTTTACGCTTAAAAGCGTTTGTGAATAAGTCCGCATTTGAAAAAATAAATTTTTGCTCTCTACATTGTAACGATGTGTAGTTTACTCGCGAACCGTTCACTCTGAACGGTTCGCAGTATAGTATACATTACATATACAGTACTAACATTTATTTAGTGATAAAGTGTGTTGGTGAACGGAATGAAATAGGAAACTCGATGCAATATTGCAACAGCAGCATTGCCGAGCTGAGTCCAAATTTATATATTGGTATCAGATTTCATTTGGAATAATATAATTAATATATTCGCAAGAATAAATATGTCATGCCATAGCAAATTTTTGCAATAATGCAAAAATAAACATCTAAATCTTATCGTTCTTCTATTTCATACTGAGTGCAATGCAATCACTTAATATCAAATCAATGCTTTGAATTTTGAAGATTCGGAATAGAAAATATAAATTATAACGCCAAACAAAACGATTCTATCTAGTTCATTTTATTATAGTTTGTACATTTAATTTTCAAGAGTTAGTAAAGTAGTAAACATTTTCATCAGTAACTACCAATAAGTATTTTAGAACTTCATATAAATAATCGTGAGTACCTAGAGAAGATTATATTTCCTTATATATATGTTTTGTATAAATTATAAACATTGTTGTCTTTTATTCCTCATTCCTAATTCAAAATAAGTATTGTAATATTTCAATTTATTTATTTTTTACCATTTAATATTTTTATATTGAGAAAAAAAAGAGATTATATTCAGTATGTGCATGTATTTCATATAGGTCGTGAACTAGTTCATTTCGAAAAGATGTAGTAGTTCACGACCTATAGTTCGTGAACGGTACATTGAAATGAACTATGAACTACGAACTAAGTCCTCAAAGTGACCTATAGTTCGTTTATTTAAGGATAATCTAACAATTCTATTCTTGTTATTGCGTGTGTCGTTTTTGTGATCACATAAATTATTTTTCATATATCTGTTTTATGAATATGTACCACACTAACATGCACATATGATTGTTAATACTTTCCTTAAACAGTTCATTAAATAAGTAGAATATAGTTAGTTAAAGAGTCCGCAATCCTAAAGATTGGTTGGAAACAGCACGCCATGCCGATCTATCCTGAGCTAATCCCTTCATCTCCCTATAGCTATTCATCTCAACGTCTTCAACTATCTGACTCACATACTCCAATCTAGGCCTACCTACCCCTCTCTTTCCCTCCACTCTACCTTCTATGATCAATTGCATAATCCCCCCATGCCTAAGAATATGCCCTACTAATCTGTCTCTCCTACGCTGTAACACTCTCCAAATACTTCTCTTCTCCCCTACTAACTCTAGTACAGCTTCATTTGTTACTTTATCTTCCCAACCAATCCTCATCATCCTCCTATAACACCACATTTCAAATGCTTGTAATCTACGCTTCTCTTCCTTTCCTATAGTCCACGCCTCACACCCGTACAGTGCTACACTCCAAACATATACCTTCAGTAATCTTTTCCTAATACCCAAGTCAATATTTGATCTTAAAATCTGTTCCTTTTCTACGAATGCCTTCCTACCCTGTGCTATCCTACACTTTATATCTACCTTGCTTCGATTATCTTTTGTGATTCTACTGCCTAAATAACAAAAATCTGACACTTCTTCGATTCTATTATCTCCTATTGTGATCCTCATTTTTCTACTGCATTCCTTTTTGTCACACCTCATCACTTTAGTTTTACCTATATTTATTTTCATGTTAAAATCCCTAGTCAATACTGCCTGCATACCATTCAATACCCTTTCTAAATTCTTTTCGCTTTCTTCCAATATAGCTATATCGTCGGCGAATCTCAACATATATATTTTCGCTCCCTGTACATTCACACCTACACTATACTCTTCTTTTACTTTGTTTATTGCATCTTCTATATATAGATTAAATAATAACGGTGAAAGTGTACATCCCTGCCGAACTCCCTTTCCTATTTTTGCTACCTCTTCTTCCCCCTCAATTCTAACTAAGGCAGTTTGGTGTTTATATAAATTAAAAATTATTCTCCTATCCTTATAATCTATACCCGTTTCTTTTAAAATTCTAAACATTATGTCCCAATCTACATTATCAAATGCCTTTTCTAAGTCTACAAAAGCTATGCAAGTTACCTTTCCTACCCTCATTCTTTTTTCTACTACTGTTCTTAGAATATAGTAGAATATAGCCTATAAAATATAGCTCCTAGAATATATTGAACAATTTAAAATAAAATTAACTTAACCTAAAAATGATACGGGCTAACTAATTTCTATTATTTAGTAATACATTACGTAGTATACACTATGGCATATTATACATTGTTTCTTTAATTTTTATTTCTTTATGAATTTTAAGAATTACTACGGGGAATGAAGTCTTTTGAAAACAATATTGGTAAAAAGAGATAGACTTGTAGCTCGTATTCTTAGACATCAGGCTATTATGCAACTAGTTATGTAATGTAGAATAGCAGGAGTTAATAGAAGGACTTATTATACTCAGATTAAAGTACGTAAGTCAAATAGAATAGAACAGTCAGATTATTATTATAGTATGCATAATGTGCGTGAAGTATTTCTTCCGTTCTGTTATATTTAATGTTAGGCAACATTATTGCATTGTACCAAATTTTGTAGAATATATACATTTGTGACCCGATTGTAATTAATGAATTTAGTAGAAATTATTTCTATTTATTTAAAATCTAGTAGGCACTATACTATAAATCCCTGAATTTAGCGACAAAATCAGAAGCTTTCAATTTATTTCACGGAATTAATGTCCTAGTGCAGTAATGATAAATAAAAGAGCTTTAAACGATACCAGTAAAAATAATCAAATATAATACCACCTAATGGGATCCCGGCTATTTGAATGGATAATTTTATAATCGATTTTATGCTGCACGATGATAATTCGGTGAAGTAATTGGATAAAATTTAAACATTGAATTTGTGGTAACAATTCACATGAATGTGGGTTTATTTTAAAATTTGAAATTTAAAGGTTTAGCAGCGTATATTTAGTTTATCAGTTTTTTAAATCTATTATTGCTTAAATTATCGGATTATTAGTTATTTTAAAAAATGATTGAACATAGTAATATGGAAAATAATAGATAGGAAAATATAAATATATAGTTCATTGAAAATAAATTAGTAAATGGCTTTGTTTTGCTATTCTGTACTTAAATTAATTTTCATAATAAAAAATCATAGTTATAACAATATAATATTAATTAATTCTTTATTAACGCCATCGGCATTTTCATAATATACAGATATGTAAAACTTACTTAGGGGATTATTTACGCTGATTCCCCACTTTTCATACACATAAGAGACCTAAAATCTTAAATATAAAAATTCATTAATATGTCAACTTTTATGATCATAATACTATTTTTGCTCTCTTCGTTGTGTTACAAGAAATTTGAAAATGGGATGATATATTTTCCAGTTACGATTTTCTTTTTAGTTTAAATTGAAGCATCTTGCAGGTAAGTCAGAAATTGTAAAATTTCTAAATGCATGTTAGTTTCAAATCTCTTGCATCTATTCATTTATAGGAGCAATTTCAAGATAAATAAAAGAGCAAAGAATGGACGCTTCAAAATCTCATCATTTAATAATTTTTGCAATTTGAATTCACATGAAGAGATACCATATTTGAAAAATATTTTTAACCCTACAGAATATACCACTTTCGCAATATATGTATCCATTTTTAATTTCAAATGTAATTTTATGGTTTTTGTAATAAGCTTAAAAGTCGTAAGAGTTGCTTTATAAAATTATATTATTCCCTTAAATCGGTTTATACTTTTTTCGCATGTAATAATTCTGTAAAAACTGGATATCATCATCATTAATAATATAATGTTATTAGCGACATGGGAAAAGTAATTTATACACTAAAGTTACTTTTATAGCTGCAGTTTACATTAGCAATACATATCAATATGTATAAGTAAAATGAATCCTGCCGTAAATCCTTGGGAAATAAAATAAATGTAGTATGTTCATTGAAAAATAATCATTGCTTGGTTATGTGGTACACTTATTTCGTTTCTATATATTTTCATCTAGACTTATTAATGATGGAAAAAAGTTCCATTGTCATCACAAAGAAAGCTAATGATTTCTGCAAAAGGTAAAGTAATAATTTGCTCTCTATCGGGAGTGCAATATTTTCAATTTTATTTTGGAGATTTTCCATGACGATAAATAACATCATGTATAAAAGATTATGATTTCAGCATCCTAATATTTCAACTTTATCGTTTCACTTAACCATTTTAATTTGTTCAAAAATTAGATTTTGTAATTACAACTCTTTTGTTAATCTTGGCGATGTCATATGTAAAATAATTAATTTCTATAGAGTCGGAAATCGAAAGTAAAATACTGGCACATAGTTGTAAATCAATTTGTATGTAATATTACAAAAATAATTTAATATCTCTTAAATTAAATAAAAAACGATATACGAAAAGATTTTTTGAAATTTATTTGAGAATATTTTTAGATTTTTACGTACATTAAGTTAAATGGGAGATTTCTATATATTGTTTGT
The DNA here is from genome assembly GCA_947310635.1 of Leptodirus hochenwartii. NCBI lineage: Eukaryota > Metazoa > Arthropoda > Insecta > Coleoptera > Leiodidae > Leptodirus > Leptodirus hochenwartii. The sequence continues at coordinate 7,081,954 of OX371181.1, forward strand.
GATTCCTCTGTATACTTAAGCATAAAAGAATAAAACAATATACTAAGAGTAGTTTTGAAGAAAAAAAATTATAATGTGCAATATTTCGATAAATTTCCATTACATTTTTGTTCAAATTGTCACTATGGTGTTAAATAATAGTATAGAATATCACCCAAATACCGTAACTTAAAACATTAAATAGCTATATGCGCATTTCGAAGGCTATGCCCCCATTTTCAGTAGCACAAGATCAAAACTAAATGAAATACATAGTTGTATAGCAATCACGGTTAGTGACAGAGGTATTTTATTTCGTTTTTTTTAATATTGTGCTACTGAAGATGGTGGCATAGCCTTCGAAATGCGCATCTAGCTATTAAATCCCTTGAGTTACGGTATTTGGATGCAACTAAATTACTTAAATTAAGCGAAAGTACACGAGAAATTCAAATTGAACGCAAATAATGTTCCTATTTTCTACGTTTCTACCTGCGCCGTAGGCATCAATGATGTACTTCCACTCGCACCATAGTCGCTTTGATGGGCACCATTATTGCTGTACCCTATCGGCCCCGCCGGTACCAAGTACCCATCGTAACCGCCCGGATTCGGGAACGAATCGGCATACGGGAACGTCGCATGGGGAACATAATTATCTTGGGGTTGGTATCCAGTTGGTTGGTATGCGGTCTGTGGTTGCGGTTGCGGTTGTGTTTGGTACACAGTATTGCCATGGATATGGTTGGCATTGGGGTGGGTAGCACTGCTAGATTGCATGATCGGTGGTCCAGGTTCTTGTTGGTTATTGTTGTTACTTGAGGAGGACATAGACGGTGATGCGGGAGCCGGGGTTAGAGAAAGAGTGGTCGTGATGAGTGATAAGAGGAGACATGATAGGAGGAAGGGCGGTGCACTGAAGAGTTCCATTTCTTGGATTTACTATAAAACCGAGAAAATATACATGAAGTTTGATGTGGAATTTCATTGCCTTGTAACGGTATTTAGTATTTACGGTGTTGTAGGTATTAACGAAATTTCGTGCAACAACTTTTTTGTAAGCTAAATAAAGATTTTTTACATCTGGACTTATAAAAAGCTTCAATTTGAGAAATAAGAAACAGTACACTCTCTATGTTTAATTTTTTTTTTCTGAAATAGTAGTTTTTTTTTGTAACGCACAGGAATGTTATTTATTGAAATGAAAATTTGAAAAAATCTGCATATGTACCTCACCCTTTCATTTCAAATAAGAATGTAATTTAAACCATTCTTTATTACTTTTTATATTGCTAATCAATTTTGAGAGTGTCACATAAAGAATTTCATAAACTAATTTCAGTTAATAATTGATATATTAAATCGTTCTTAAAATTTATAAATACTGCTTATTTATTCATTTATTAAAAAAAAAATCGAAACGATGTATGTCCAAAAGAACTCCGACAATGCAATACGATATTTAAAATATAAATATTAAACAATTTATATTTAATGTTACTTATATCAGAAATTTACGATATGCGATTAAAAAACGAATTAGTTATTAATTAAACAGAAGCTATGTAAATTCGCCAGGAATTATATTTTCCGTAATAAATAAATGGAGACATAGTTTTATAGAATATCACCCAAATAGCGTAACTCAAAGCATTAAATAGCTAGATGTACATTTCAAGGGCTTATTCAAGATATTTTAATTTTAATTTTATATTTTTATCTTGTGCTACTGAAGATAGGGACATAGCCTTCGAAATGCGCATCTAGCTATTAAATGCTTTGAGTTACGGTATTTGGGTGATATTCTATACAATTATTTAACACCGTAGTGATAATTTTTAAAAAGAGACATAGTTTATTAAATTTAAAAAAAAATAGAGTTGAAATATTGAATATAATATTTCCATAAGAATGTATCAGAATCCAACAGTAATTGTAATATTTTTATTTGTAGCCTTCATTCATATTAATTTATAGGGTATGACATACAATTTATTATTAAAAAATATTATTATTATTACTTATTGAAAATGCAAAAATGTAATGAAATTATTGTGAAATCTTCTCGTACCTTATGCTTCTTCACCAACATATTTTTATACTTTCAACCAATAAATGATGCTCAATCTCTGCACGGGATATTATATGCATTGCAAAACTTTTTTGTTTATATATATATATATATATATATATATATATATAATATCTTAAAATTAAGTTTGAAAACCATTCATATCATTTAGTTTTTGCATATTTCAGAGAGTAGGACATACGCGTATAGATGTTATATGAAGGGATTGTTATATATAAACGACTATTATAATTACGAAAGGTTGAAGTATATTATTTTGTAGCAAAATTATTTTGTACTCACACTCGCTCACAAATATTTCGAAAGTATAAATGAAGGTTTCTTGAAAAATGTCATGAAATTATAACATAATGTGTATAGGAACATTAGAATTAGTGAGTAAGGCGTCCCCAAAAGCTGAAATGAGAACATTTCATAATTTTAAACTTTATTATTGTAAAAGAATATTTTAAATTAAGTTAGATGTAAGATATTATATATAAAAATATCAACAGGTGACGCTTATTATGTTAAATTTCACATTTTTCTTCTAATATTAACAATAACAACTTTACTTTTATAAAAATGGGTAAACCTCATGCGAAATTAACATGCAAAATTCATATGATATTTTTTATTTGATGACTTAACTCGAAATTAAATTAAATTATATTAAATTAAATACAAATTTCAAGCTTGAATTTTTAGACAGTAATCTAATAAGTGAATGGTATTTTTTTTACATTCAAAAATAAATTTTAAAATCAGCCCGTAACGCTTTGATATGCACATTACAATGCAACGTATTTATAGTGTACCTTTTCACTTACCTTCTAATTTATGTTTGTTACAAACGAAAGTGATAGAAAACGCGCGTGTTTAGAAACGTTTACAGTTTCTTTTAGATAGAAAGCAAACTGCAAACTCGCCGTAACCAGCACTTTTAGAATCTTTTCAGTTTTATTATACTTTGCCTTCGAGATTGGTGTGTAAAGAAGCTGCAAAGAAAGTTGATGTGAAAAGCTTTTCAGGTGATCTGCACTCGACGACTAGATTAGGGCTGACTGCAAAGTTCTCGAAAGACACCTGTATATATAGCAAAGCACCTGCTTTCTTAGTGACAATATAGCAAATAGTGAAACATATCGAGGTAAATGCGATAAGCAACCCTATTTCTTCGTAAAAATACTTCTTTTTGGGAGTGAAGTATTGAGAATATATCTATATATCAGTATTAGTAAGCACAGTTGAATTCCACATCGGATATTCCTACACAAATAAGTTTTTGGAATAGCTAGAATGTTCAGGAGTCATTACAATGTCTTGTAGCGAGATAAAATACAGTGGTAGTGAGATTTATACTAGCAAGAGGGACATTAATTCTAAACAAAATTAGAAAATTAAGGGGTCTTTTACATTCCCTTGATTGTACAATTGCCTGTAATATAAATTCGAAGATATTTATCCAAAACTAAATATATTGAGATCCAACCGATGATAGAGTGGTTCGATTAGAATCCCCTCCGAATTGTTAAAATTGGTTAAAAAAAAACAAAAATTCATTTTTTGTCTTAAATATTATTTAAAACAATTTATTGAATTGAATTTAAGGGACCTTAAACATAATGTTCTATAAAATAAATAAAAACCAATTCTTTACTATTACATTCGGCTTCATACAAAATAAAAGTTAAAAATGAGTATAAAATTTAGTTTGAAGTTCAATCAATTCAATAGTATATCAATCACAGGGGTATTTTATTTAGTTTTATCTTGTGCTACTGAAGATGGTGGCATAGCCTTCGAAATGCGCATCTAGCTAAGTTATGGTATTCGGGTGATATTCTATTCTATCAATAAATATCTAAAAAACATTAAAATAATTTCAAAACATAATATAATAAAATAACAGTACTACAGCATTTTTATAATTTTTTATTTAACCGTAAAATAAATCGATGTTCGTCTATGAATTTGCATGAAAAATATACATTATAAAAGCAGCATTGAAAACAACGCGCAAGTAATTCCAAGAACAGCAGATACCTGTGCACCAAGAGTGTGCATTCATTTTGATTATGTCTTAGCTTTGTGCCCTTCTCGTTATCCGAAGATAAAAGGGAAGCTATAGAACTGGTCCCAAAATTTTGTGCCATTATGTACAGATAATGAACAGGTATAATATGATATTGAAAGTGAAATGTATGTTCAAATACTAGAAATGCAACAGAAAAAATTCCGCCGATTGATATATGTATGCCACGAATTGTTCATCACAACACATTATTTATAATTTCCCTATCGAGGTATTTTTGTACCCATAGTTAAACTTGGTTTAGTTTTAGAGCGCAGGAATATTTTAGGAATTATAACAATTCAAACAAAGGCAATCGATTTCATTTAATACTTATAAGATCAGAACTTTAGTAGCCCATTAAATGCACTCGGTAACTATCGTTGCGTCTTTCTAATGGTTGGCACAAACGATATTAAGAGGGCATGTTTACTTCATTTATTATAAGTCATACGCATAGTTTAAATAAGTTTTTTCTAAGTTAATGTAAAAGTGATAAAAGTTGATAAATAATGGGTGCATAAAACTTTCAATTCCAAATCGTATAATACCAAGGATGTATGTATTACCAAAAATACAAAAACCTGGTAAATCTATAAGACTAATAGTGTCTGCTATTAACTCCCCAACATATTTGCTTTCGAAATGGTTAGCAAATGTACTTAATAATTTTTATTTCCATAGTTTCGCTATAAAAAATTCTTTAGAATTCATTAATAATTTTAACACTATCAAATAATGAAATACTTATTTCATTTGATGTTTGCTCATTATTTCCAAGTGTTCATATTCCTGAAACTATTCTTTTTCTTGAAGATATGCTAAAAAATAATTCTGTGAATGATGTTATTATTAATGAGTACTTAAAATTTACTAAATTATATATGTCTCAGAATTGTTTTTCTTTAATTGGTAAATTCTTTGACCAAAAAGAAGGTACAGATTTGGGAAATTGTTTAGGTCCATTTATTGCGATTTTATTTACGCGTTATTTTGAAACAAAATTAAAGGAAACTGAAATTTATTTTCCTAGAATTTGGATTAGATATGTAGATGACATCTGCGATTTTTGATACTGAAAAATCTAATATTGATGATTTTATTAAAATATTAAATTCTAAATTTCCTTCAATTAAATTTACTTATGAAATCGAAAATAATAATCAGTTACCTTTCTTAGATGTTTTAGTCATTTGAAATATTAATATATTAGAGTTTGATATACAGTACGAGCTCGACAGTGTGAACACGAAAATCCCAAGCATGTTCACACCAGCGAGGGTGTTCACACTATAGGGGGTGAAAAAAATAGTTAATTATAGCTTCTTTTTCTTTATTTGATACATGCATCCATCATAAATACAAGATTTATTTTAAAAATGAAGTTATTTTTGTTGGTTTTTGTTTTTTTGCAGAATTGTAAAGAACAGCTTTTTCATAAATCTTTTTAATACTTAAAATATCTGATATCTTAACATAATTCTGTTGGGCCCACTCTAATGCCACTTTCAATGCTTGAATAGCCTCATCATGTTTTATTTTTGGAAAGTTGGGTTCAAGATCTTCCTCCAAAACATCATCATCCTCATCATCTCACTCACTTTTGTCATCCAAGGTTTCAATCGTTTTATGTTCAATGTTGTCCAATTCCATTTCATGTTGGCGAAAAAATCTTTTAACCTAAAATTTTAGAAATACCTATCAATGAAAACAATACATATATAAATTTAAATTCTGCTTACCTCTGGAACGAAGTGTTGAAAGAACCACCTTTAAAAAAATTCTCCATCATCCACGCATTTTTTATGTTCTTGTAAATTGTGGGATTTTTTAAATTTCGAAAACATCGAGGATTTTTCGATTTACCAATCACAAGCTCCTTCAATTTATGCAAGCCCGTCGCATTCGCGCAACCCAATAATGTAAGCCGTTGTTTGGAAAATTTCAATCCAGGAGCAGTCACTTAGTCCGCCATATGTTTTTTCAGGCGAATCTTCAAATCTAGACCTGCTTCGTCCGCATTGTGCAATTGGTCCTCACAAAATCCAAATTCCTCGACTGATTTTCTCAATTTTCTTTGAAAGTGTCAACAAGTTCTCGTTGAGATGGCAGTTTTTCACCAGTAACTTTCAAGAATTGTATTCCATAACGACATTTAAATCGTTGCAACCACCCATGACTTGCATTAAATTTTATATTGCTATTATATTGGCAAGATTCAAGCTTGAAAATAAGTTTAGTGCTATTTGCTCATGCTATCAACTGCAACTGGCATATGTCTCTCGCGTTGTTGAAGAAACCTACGTTTATAATCGTAACGCATAGTCTTTTTTTAATCTTTATAATTTTTTTAGCGTTTTAGCGTTCGCATAATTATTTCAGTTAAAAACTGCTCCTCAGTCCAATCCTGTAACGCATCCTCATATTCTTAGATCGACTAAATTTCACAGAATGAAGACGTTATTAAATGCGTTGTGAGGCAACAAGTACTTAATATTTTTTCGCAATTTCATTAATAAATATCGCAAATATAAATCATCAAATATTTATATTTGAAACTACGAAATTAAATCGTCCCGCCATCTTATTTATATGTTCAATGGCCGATAATATGTTTCGTCATGAGTTCCATGTTATTGTATACTTTAAATTATTTATGTAGTATAAATAGCGATTTAATTTTTCATTTCACTGGCGCCCAGAGGGACTGGGGGCTGGCGCCGGGGAAGCTACCGCCTCGGCGACAAGGCCCCAGCGCGGCAGGACACCTGGGCGGCAGCGCCCCAAGTTTTTGTCCTTCCCATCCTAAGGCACTGTATAGTTTTTCACGTAATGTTTTAAGCGTAAGCGTTTTTACTCTTGTATTTTCGGTTTTGTCAAAATTATATAGTATATTTCGAAAGTCACTCTTCAAAATCTTCTAAATGTCATATAGTCGCCTTTCGAATACGCTTCTTTCCTGATGTAGATAATTTCGGTTCAATTTCGTTACCTGGAGCTTCACCTTCCTTTATAATTGTAGCTACCGTTCTTATGGATAGTTTGGTTGCTGCAGACACTCTTTCCTTTACTTCCTTCGATGACAAATTGCCATCGGATTTAAAGTATATATACACATTGAAAAAAAATTCCCTTGATTGGCTATGGATTGGCTATGGTAGTAAGTTGTTACGCCACTGATAGTACACAGACTGAGCGGTAGTACCAAGGAATGAATGATTGTAGGCGCGTCTTAAGCAATAACAATTGCACCCCCACTATTTTTGGACAAGGGCGCATCTCATGGCCAGGCAAATTAAACGCGTACAGACAGTAACTATATATATGCCGGTTACATAAAATTTTAACAAATATAATTATATGGCAAACAAAACTAAAATATTTGAAATTAATCGCTGCGAAGCATCATCAAGAAATAGATAAAAGTCAGAAATGCTTAGAAACTTCAAATTGTATAGTGGTTTCATCCACGTTTTCAAATTATATAAATGAATGTAGTAGCTGTAATTGAACCATACTCGTATATACAGCATTGGAATTTCATACATTTTAATTTTAATAAATACTTTATTGAATTGATGGTTCATTATACCGTACCTAAATCAATTCCAAATTTAATGGTGTCGATTCTAATTTGATTTGCGATATTTCATTCGAAGCTAACAAAGCATATATATATATATATATATATATATATATATATATATATATATATATAGTTGATATAAATGCGTAATTATTCACTTCTCACAATTTTCAATGTTAGTTAGTTAGTGATCACTTTAATTATGCTCATACAAGGTGATTCCTTAGCACTGGTACTATAAACTACATGCTATATCAACTAGCGATGGCAAACTGTAGGTCACTTTGAGGACCTAGTTCGTAGTTCATAGTTCATTTCAATGTACCGTTCACGAACTATAGGTCGGGAACTACTAACATCTTTTTAAAATGAACTAGTTCACGACCTATATGAAATACATGTAATTACTGAAAATAATCTCTTTTTTTCTCAATATAAAAATATTAAATAGTACAAAATAAATAAATTCAAATATTTCAATACTTATTTTATATTAAGAATGAGTAAGAAGAAACAACAATGTTTATAATTTATACAAAACATATATATAAGGAAATATAATTTCGTTCCGTTCACCAACACACTTTATCACCAAGTAAATGTTAGTTCTGTATATGTAATGTATACTATACTGCATCGTTGTGATTCATGAACGGTTTAGTACACGACGGGTTCAGGACCTAGTACAAGTACATCAATACGTACACCGTGCACCATCTAGTTCATAGTTCACGAACTAGGTCATAGTGACCTATAGGTCGTTGCAAAACATCGTCACAGTACGTCCGTCATTTGATTGAACCGTTCAGAGTGAACGGTTCGCGAGTGATCTACACATTGCTAATATCAACAATAAAACAATTGTATAAAGATGTATTCTATGAGACTTACCTTGTGCGCTTAAATAATTGCAAATCATTATAAATCTAATAATAGGTATATCTACTTATAAAATCATTATACTTGTATTTAAGCAGATGCGAAGATTGAATAATATTATACAATAATATTTTATTTCATTATTTTCACTTGTGCAGAAGCAGTTTGCGGAATGACTTGAGATATATATTAGTAAATTGATTTCTAAAAACGTTGCAGTGTTTTTAGATTATTGTACAGAATGAATACTTTTCTTATATATATAATTATATATTCGTGTGTGATAACAATATATGAGAGTGCGTCTATAGACGACAGATTAGCTGCAAGTGAAAAATTTTCTGTCAAACATTATCGGGAGAACGAAAATGGCGAAGGGAATTATTCTTTTGAGTAAGTGTAATAGATATAAAAAAAATATTATGATTTTATTTCAAGTGCAAAATAAATCGGTGTAATTAACTTAAAGATCGATTATAGCGAAATATGAAAATGAAAAACTCCGAGCACAATTTCCGAGAAAATATATTTTAATCATAAAAATACATATGTATCGTTGTATTGGAACTGATTTACACATTATAGGCATTTTAACTAAAAATGACGTGTTATACTTATTTTATGACCATTTTATTACATAGTATAGAATATCACCCAAATACCGTAACTTAAAGCATTAAGTAGCTAGATGCTCATTTCGAAGGCTATGCCCCCATCTTCAGTAGCACAAGAGAAAAACTATCGAAATAAAAATTATTAAGTACATTTGCAAACCATTCTATACTAATATTTAACACCGTAGTGATAATTTTCAAATTTTATAACATGTTCTACTAGCTATATCTCATATATGTATACATTTTCTTTTTGGTTGATAAATTAGATATATTATTCTTCCATTGTAAAATTATTGTTACGACTCTTGATTCTTTAATTTGAGAGTCAATATGGGAAAATGCTTATATACTTTTGATATAAAAATTTAAATTATGCGTTCTTATCACCATTTATTGCAGGATAAATGTTAATAAATTAGGTTTAACCATTTCTAATCGAGTGTTAAGATGGTCGAGTTTATACTCTTAAGTTATTACTAATATAGAGAACGTATAAAAAGAATTTTTTAAACATTTTTAATCATGAAAATAATCTGAGTGCTGCCCTTATACTCTTCCCTATATCCCAGATAAAAATGAACTTCGAGATTCAGATGACATAAAATTAGAAAGTTTTCTGATCTATTTAATTTGGAGAGGTTGTATTAGAAGAAAATTATACGAGAAGAAGCGGTTATGAGCGATTTGGAACAAATTTGAAGATAATATGGATGTATAAGATTGTTTGCTTAATGTATGTTATTATTTGCTTATTGTGAGAGATGAGCTAACATTTTATTAGTTAAAGAGTCCGCAATCCTAAAGATTGGTTGGAAACAGCACGCCATGCCGATCTATCCTGAGCTAATCCCTTCATCTCCCTATAGCTATTCATCTCAACGTCTTCAACTATCTGACTCACATACTCCAATTTAGGCCTACCTATCCCTCTCTTTCCCTCCACTATACCTTCTATGATCAATTGCATAATCCCCCCATGCCTAAGGATATGCCCTACTAATCTGTCTCTCCTACGCTGTAACACTCTCCAAATACTTCTCTTCTCCCCTACTAACTCTAGTACATCTTCATTTGTTACTTTATCTTCCCAACCAATCCTCATCATCCTCCTATAACACCACATTTCGAATGCTTGTAATCTACGCTTCTCTTCCTTTCCTATAGTCCACGCCTCACACCCGTACAGTGCTACACTCCAAACATATACCTTCAGTAATCTTTTTCTAATACCCAAGTCAATATTTGATCTTAAAATCTGTTCCTTTTCTACGAATGCCTTCCTACCCTGTGCTATCATACACTTTATATCTACCTTGCTTAGATTATCTTTTGTGATTCTACTGCCTAAATAACAAAAATCTGACACTTCTTCGATTCTATTATCTCCTATTGTGATCCTCATTTTTCTACTGCATTCCTTTTTGTCACACCTCATCACTTTAGTTTTACCTATATTTATTTTCATGTTAAAATCCCTAGTCAATACTGCCTGCATACCATTCAATACCCTTTCTAAATTCTTTTCGCTTTCTTCCAATATAGCTATATCGTCGGCGAATCTCAACATATATATTTTCTCTCCCTGTATATTCACACCTATATTTATATAGGTGTGAATATATTTTATATAGCCTAATATTATCTAATAAGATTTTCAATAAGGTAGTATAATTAAAATCATTATTTGATTGTTGTTGTCGACATTGGTGTCCAAATGGCGTTTGGTACACATCTGTAACTATTAGATTCTCTTAGAATAACAAAAGAATATTCATTTTACTTATTGGCTTCATAAAAAGTAAATATTACATGAAAAATTCTGATCACATTAATTAAATTTGGTGTCTCAGTTTTATAATTTTATGCTCTACTTTCATGCTCTTTATTTTCTTGTGTTACTAAACACAAAAATAGCAAACCTAATGTGTTGTATATATTTTAATACAAAATGCATTATACCAAAATATAATCATACCAAAATGGTATGATTTCCCATTAAAATAATAATATTTTTTCTAATTTACGTTTCTAATAGAGCTGCTAACGAACCTAAATGAATTCGTTTATAGCGAATTTGAGTTCTCTTATAGCATAGTGCAATTTACTGTTTCAAAGTTGGTAGCTCTGCTTGTCACTTATCAAAGGTCAAACTACAAAAGAAAGCAACAAATAGTTTAATTTAAATTTTGTCCCTGAAATGTACAATTGTACGTTAAACTATAAAAGAAAGCAACAAATAGTTTAATTTTAATTTATTTGACAATTTATTTCAAATATTTCAAATGTGTCAATAGCTACTACCAACAGTCAAAAAATTCCCTAAGTTTTGAAATTTAGATTTTTTATTTAAAAAGGGCATAAAAGACGCAAATTAGAAAAATAGTAAAAAAAACTCATTTCATAAGTTATTTCTAACACTCGTTCTTTAGAAATCGAGGACCGTTTTCTAAATTTGAACTCGTGCAATAAAACCTGCCTTATGAAATTGGTTCTTTAATATACTATTATTGCATCGTCTTTAAAATACAAACATTTTTACCTCTAAGTATAATTACAGCCTAAAAGGCTCAAATAATAATGACCTGTCTTGCTTTTCCATATCGTGGTTGAGAATGAACTTTCGTGTCCAACAGCTTTCGATAATTAAAATTTCTGTAACGCCATCGTAAATTATATAATAATCACTTAAAACTCCTAGTAATATAATATAATTAATAATCTCATTTTTTTTGTCGTATTTTGAAATTATAGATAGGAGATACTACTTCCAATGGTTCGCTTAAATCATATACAAGTAGCAAACATTTTTAGATTTGATTATTATCTTTTATTCTATAAATTTATTACATATTTATATTTGCATAAAAAGGCATTATTTAATTTATTCCTGAAACTATTCTTTTTCTTAAAGATATGCTAAAAAATAATTCCGTGTTTTTATATTTTCAAGTTGCTGGATGCGCATTTCGAGATCTATGCCCCCATATTCAGTAGCATAACATAAAAACTAAATAAAATCAAATTGATTGTAAAAAATTTAGAATTTATTATAGAAACTTAACGATATCACCATGTTGTGACATGGTCATATCGCAATTTTATTTCAAACATGAGAAATCTTTTCATGCTTGTTTCTTTCCATAACACTTAATAATTGAATCAATCATTGCTGCAGAATTTAAAATTTGAATTATTCGCGATATTTATATTACAATCGTAAGTATGCTAATAAACTGATTTTGTTATTAGCTTCACTATGACCGGCGGGACGAATGATGATTTCATTCAAAACAATGACAAATTTATAGTCAATTGTTCGAATATGCAAGGACAACTCAAAGAGTATCAAGATGTTATAGAAGATGTATCTATAACGGAGAAAGAGGAACAAAACGCAATTGTAACAGAAAGTGAAATTGAAGGTCAGGAAGAACAGACTGAATTTGAGGGAAACTTATTTATTCCGATAATTGGATCTTCAGCCCTTGCTTCTCTAGTTGGATCTGGATTGGGATGAGTATTTTGATATATATGGCCTAAAAATGTATATAGATTGCATCTAAATTATGAATAAATAAAATATTATAACATATATATTTGTAGTAGTATGATATATTATAGGATAACAAGTGTAAGTGGTGTTAGTCACCAAATTTAATATAAAAAATAAATAAATAAATAGTAGCAATTAATTTTGTTTTCAAATCGGTATCCGAATATAAATAAGATAGGTGCCGTGCTTCAGAAACGACATGGGAAGATATACGATTTATTACCGTAACTACGAAATAGATATGAAACGTAAGAATAAGAACCTTCTAGACTTTGTCTAATTTATTTTCTATATACATTGTAATGTATGTGTTGTGATTTACAATCCAAGATATAGCAAAAAATTATATCGATTTTCTGTATCGTGCCAAGGTAAGTCAATCATCCATGATTGGACACCACTTTGTAAAACGTTTATTACTCACCACTGGCCATTTACTCTAAATTTTTGTTTTAAATTTTTTGGCAGTAAAATTATATATAAATACTTGCCTGTTTTGAGAAAGTGGAATTCCAGTTATCGATCTTCTTGGATATGAGCAAGGCCTTCGACAGTGTTAATCATGATATTCTAATAAGTAAACTTGGAACCTACAATTTTTCTACAAAAACCATTAAATTAATACGTTCCTATCTAACGAACAGATCACAAAGAGTAGTATTTAATTATAAGAAATGTGATAATAAAAAATATCAACAGGTGTTTCACAAGAATCTATTTTGGGTCCGCTATTGTTCTTAATGTCCGTAAATGATTTTCCTAAGTTCTTATTGGATTGTGATTCAATTTTATACGCTGATGACACTACAATTTTAGTTAGCGATTGTAACTTGAATAACGTAAAATATAAATATGAGGCAGCACGGTCGAGGGCTTTGCGTTGGGTCAATATAAATAGACTCTGCGTGAATAACTCAAAAACTGACTTATTACTATCGACTTTTCGACATAATTACGAACTAGTTTTAAATATCTCTGAGAATGGAGAATTTTTAGGTGTACCTTTTTAGACGCAACACTAACGTGGCAAGAACATACAGGCGAAATAGCAAAGTGATTATGTAAAAATATATTTGTAATTAGACTATTATCCAAAGAAGTGTCTGTATCTATCTTAAAATGCGCATACTATGGATTATGTTCAAGTGTATTAAATTATGCAATCCTATATTGGGCCTGTAGTTCTGGTAGGCATAGAATTTTTCGGTTGCAAAGAAGGGTTATTCGTATCTTAGCTAATCTTGGATATAGAGAAAATTGTAAGCAAGCATTTATAGATTTAGATATTCTAACTCTTCTAAGCATGTATATAATATAAAACATGCGTGAGACTCTCGCGCGGTAGAAGTGAAACTTCTTAGCTCCTAGGAAAAGCTGATTTTATGCATTGCTTTTTTTCCATTTGTTAACGATTTGATTTTGATTGACACTCTGATCATCAAAGAAAGCATTATTAACTGTAATGTCGTACAGTCTATAAAGAGGAGTTTGGATTAAATATTGTAGCCATATTTTTATAGTTCTTTTTCTCACCAAACCAATTAAATAACTCGATCTGTGTATTTTTCTTCTTTTTATGTGGATAATTAATACAATGATCATCATCAATGTCTCTTGGCAAATGATTCACCATCGTATTCACAGATATTGGAACATTAATTTTGGTAGATGACCAGGTAATTTTGGATAGACAAAACTATTTGACTTCGATAACATTGGAATGGTATTCCGAGTGAGAGCATTTCGGCATGAATTGCACGCTATCACATCGTCAATGATAATGGCTGGAAACGCAGTATGTAAAAGTTGCTCGTACTTAGGATCATTAGGTTTCACATTGTTCTTAAACCATATTCGATCACATATGGAACACATTGTACCTAGCGGATTATTGAAAAATTGTTTATCAAATTCGCGATGAGCAGGTTGAAAGAATGTAAATTTTGTGTAGGATGCACTAGTGGGTGCATTTCTATTTGTCGATGGCTCGCTCAGCTGTATCAGATTCTTTTCGTTGATCTCTCACACCACGTGTATCTTCACGTGTAGACGGCACGCCTGAATCAGTGGCATTCAAATTCTCTATACCACTCACTGTGTCCTCACTTAACGACGGTATCGATTCATCCAGTGTATTTGAGGTCGTTGGAAGGTTATGTTGTCCACCGTGTTTCTTTAACACCCTTTGCCTGGCTCGATACTCTCTACTTCTTTGCAAGGTACTTGCTGGCACTTTTCTTGTTGGTTTATTCGCTTTCTTCCGTTCTCTAAAGGCTCGCACTCTGTCTGTACTTGTCTTTTTCTCCATTTCACTTTTCACACTATGGAAATTGTTAGCTAAAAGATTAAACTGTGTTTGTGTAATTATAATCAAATACGCAAGCGTCTACTGGTTGCCTTATGCTACGTATACACACAGTACACGCGACGCATGCGCGTAGCTTGTTTCACTTTTCGTGACGGAAATGTTTCACTTTTCGTGACATTCAGGCCAATTTGCCCTACCGCGCCTATAGAAGTTTCACTTCCAAAAATTGTGCTATACGCAAGAAAAAATATGGAAACATACATCTTACACAGCGATGTTCATCACCCCCCCGCAAGAGGTAGGTTCGATATTGCATTTGATACATGTAGATTAAACGAGTCTCAAACTAGTCCTTACTATATGTCTTGCAAGATATACAACAAATTACCATTAGATATAAAAAAATTATGTAATACCAAGTTCAAACTCCGCATAATCCGCTTTTGAAAATGTAATGTTTTGTATAATATTGATAATGTGTTATATAATTAAGTTATTGCTGTTGTCGTGTGTATATACATTCTAGTATTTGGCATGAATAAACTTATCTTATCTATGGTCGATAAAATAGAACATACGGAGGAATGAGCAAGAAATACATTAGTTGCTTTTGAATATTCGCATCTTTTCAATGCATCACAGTGTAGATCCGTGTCGCTAATATAGCGCTATGTAACTAATAATTACCCGAATAATAATAATTTTTTAAATTGTATATGCGAAAACAAGTCCGCACTGTACCCATTGAACTCTTACAATTGAATAATTAAGCGATGCGTGCCAACAATATTATCAAAAATTATTATTTTTTTAAATAACTATGTATATGCAATTTAACAGCAGTAGTAGTTTTGCTCAAATAATTTTCTATCAATAATTATTTTCAAGGTGGAAATAAATGTGAAATATAGTAATTAAAGTTGTGAACTTAATTGACGAGAATTACTTGCATTGTCGTAAGTATTAAAATTGACTTCAGAAAATGTTGCAGAATGTATGATAATAGAATCTATAAAAATGAAACAAGATACAGTTTTTTTAAGATACAAATTCTTCTAAAATAGACTATAAATGCTAGAGGGTTGGAAACGTGCAAAATCGCTTGTTTGTATAAATTACTTCAAAAATCTGAATTCAGTTTAAAAAGACAACTTAAAAACAAATTTTGTTGTCCGCCTTAGTTATTTTACATCCTATAATAAATGGCAAAAAGATGTGCAAATCGGTAGGTACAATGTGGCTGGGAGTAAAATAAATAATATTTTAAGAATACATAGTGTACAATACATGAGTACTTTTTTAAATCAAAAACTGTTTTACAATTTAAAAATTAATTAGATATTATATTTATTTACAGTAATATATGCAACCAGTCTACAATGTAGGTATTATGTTGCTTGTGCTGTTATATTTTACATAATTAAGATCTTAAGGTGTACATACCGCCAATATATGATTATTTTCAGTCAATAGAAAAGTCCCTTTAAATCATAGTTTTTGTAAATATATTTTGTTAACGTGCTTATAATAATTTTAGAAAAGTTTGTGCGTAAGGAAAAAATTATTAGTTGATTAATTACGTTTAGATTAAAATGAGTGTACAATGTAGGTTGTTATATTTTACATTATTAAGATCTTAATATATCTCTAATGTATTTTAAATTAATATCAGAATCAGATAAATATTTTTTTAGTTTCATTATAAATTTTTTGATACATTTTGATTATTGCACATCTTTTGGTAGCCAATTAAATTGTTGAACTGCTATAAAACTAAAGTTATTTTTCCCTTATTAGTTCTAACACTGTACAAGTGAATTTTTTTCGCATTTCTTGTA
Source organism: Leptodirus hochenwartii (assembly GCA_947310635.1). Lineage (NCBI taxonomy): Eukaryota > Metazoa > Arthropoda > Insecta > Coleoptera > Leiodidae > Leptodirus > Leptodirus hochenwartii. The sequence continues at coordinate 7,098,859 of OX371181.1, forward strand.
TTAAAATTGTGAATCTGCCTATTCTCTCTTAAGTAAAAATTATGTTTATTTACATTATTCTTAATTTTGTTATAAGCTTACGGTTTTCTAACATAATTAACTTATTAATATTCATGATTTTGGTTTCTTCATATATCGAATTTGTACTGGTCAGCAGTATACAAAATATACAAAGAATATAAATTGCAGTCTCTTTGGTGTTTCTGTAAACTATAAACTTGCTATAAACTGAAATAAATTGAAAACTTCAGGAACTATAAATTGTTTCTGAAGAATGCCAGTTCTATTCTGCCAGTTAATTGGAAATGTATGAATATGATTCAATCATAAATAAACGAAATAATGTTAAAAATCTTTTAATACTTGCGACTGCTTCGTAGAATCTTTTGATATGTAGGAATAATTTAACTGTGCGACAAATTAACAGTAAAATTTACAAAGCTAATAAATTCCATTGAATAATTAACTAATAATTTTATTGCTTAGTATACTATCACAATAAATCTTCACAAACCTCACATAGAAGATTTTACATCAACCAAATGTAGTTTGATTGAATTATCAATAAATTTATCATAAAACCACGGTTTCATGTCATATAAAATACGTAATAAATTAATATTTATGTATTTTAAACATTTTAACGATCCCGCATGAATTTTAAGTTTCCAGACCAGCAATGGAATTCATCAAGAGCAAACCGGTCGAGTAATCCCATTGGCATCTACAACTGCAAATGTAGGCGAAAGCAACGAATTGGAAGTTCGTGGATCTTATTCGTACTTGTCACCAGAGGGCATTCGTGTAACTATAAATTACATTGCTGACAAAAATGGATTTCATCCAGAAACGGTGCGCTTTCATTTACCAATACCAGATGAAGTACATGGGTTTCAAAGTGCAGAAGAAGAATTTCCAAGCAGAAAACAAATTGCGCCTAGTGCTCTTGCGTCGTTAACAGGAGCTGGACTGGGATGACAAGTAAAATATTAAATAATCAAGTTAGATTGAAATTACAATATCACACAAATGTTTTGTGTTACGATATGAAGGTGATATTTTATGCAAGTTTATTTCATCTTAGGAACTCTCTGCATATTACTAAATTCAGAACATGAACAATTAAATACGATAGTAATGCGACCATATAAGAAAATGAAGCATTATTTCGCGAGCACATTGCAATGGAGGTTCCATTTCTATTATCAACGCATTACTATCTCAAAAAATCACGAATGAAGACTATGGTGTAAAAATCCAAAATTCTCAAAAATTATACAGGGATTTTAACGTGTTACAATCTGGAAAGCTTTTTTTGGTTTTCAAAGAAATTTGTAAATTTGGACTTGGCCGGTTTTTACACCAACGTCTTCAATTGAACAACGATTCACTAATTTTCTCCTGATAGAAATATAATTTTACCCTTTACATCTCAAGTACCACCTGAACAGTTTAAATAATATATTTTTCTTGACATATGTTTCTTAAATTGTTCTGGTATGCTTGATGAAATCTATTTTTGTATTTAACGATTTCAGCTTTATCTGTAAAATATTTCAGATATACTAATAATAAAATAAAAAAAAAATAAAAATAAAAAATATATACTAATATATAATAGAGAGGTGACCGAGTTTTCCATTCAGTTTTAATATCGCTGAATAAACTGAAATTGTAATAATTACATGAAAATAATTAAGTTCTAAAGAATATTTTTAAATACTTTTCCAGAGATGTCGCTAATATTATGTTGAAGTAGTATTAATGTGAAAGAATTTTCCAAATATTTTTCCAAGCAGATTTGTAATTGTGCAATAGCAAGAGCTTTTAATATTCACCCATTTAAAATATATCAAATTTATATAAACGCTAATTGTAGATAATTAAACGCTAATTTTAAATTAACAATTATTGACATTTTGTATTTTTTGAAAATTCTTTCCTTTGACAGCATCGATATAAGTGGATATTTCGACCCCTTATTTTCGAGGGAAAATGAACAATTATCGGAATTATTTTTATTATTATATTATAGTGTTTATGTAAATTATATTTACGCAATTATACTAATTTATATACTATATAATTTACAAAAAATGATTTGGAGAGATAATTCTTTTATTACCTTTCATAAGTGCTAATTTATTTTGCGTATATGAAAAAATATTATCCTTTTACATTTATTCACTTTTATTGTTTAATTGAAACTTAAATGAATAACGAATTAAATTGAAATTTAATTTAATTCACTGTTTAATTGAAACATTTCATAGTAGAAAATAATTTAAATTGGCACTTATGTCTATTTTAAATTCATTCTTACAAGAAGTTTTGAATGTACAATACAAGTATAAAATATGGAAATGGTAAGGAGAGAAGAAGGATAGAAAAAGTAAAATTTCCTGCTCCTTTTATAAAAATAAGTCGCAGTCTCTTTTTAGAATTATGTTATCTTTGTTTGGACTTCGAGAGTAATCCTATTCATTATATTCCAAATGAGAAGAGTTATTTAAATCTTTCATAATTAAACGTCACATTTTTATTTAGAACTATTATATCGTTTTAATAGAAATATTTAGACACAGAAGCCATATTTCTCAATCAAATGAATTTTGAAAAATAACTAAGAATCTTATAACAAGGATAATAATTAAATTTAGAAAAAGTACCCATTAATTTAAAATAATGAAATTAATTGTATTGTGAGGCTTGCTTTCGGTATTATTCAGCTATTTCCATAATTATAGTTTTGAGAATATATCCATTGGTTTGTGTCTTCACCATTTTAATAATCATTTTTACAAACTTTTTCGATTTTTACACCATCTCTCCTTGATAAAATTAATATTCTTTTCTACTAGGGAACTATATTTATTTATTACACTAAGCGTTGAGCCAATGCGCATAATGAGCAAGTCTTTTGTCTTGAGAATAGCCTGTAATCATGAAGAACTTGTGGAATTCTAAAGACTTAAAGCAGAATTAACCTCGAGTTATGCCAAACTATACCGCACAGAGGCCGCTGGGGTCGAATAAATATTATTTGGAGCTATAAGCTTACTATTATCTGAATATAAAATGAAATTTTACCGAACCTTTTATGAAGCGCAGCTTACAGGTAGGTTTTTTAATACCTGGCTACTGAATGTACAACAAATCGTCTGCAATCGTTTTACAAGTTTACGTATTTTTAATCTCAACATCTACTATATATAAGAATATTACTCATTTATCATTTACGAAGCAAATGCTGTTTTAAAAAGGCGATTGAATCAAAAGGTTTAAAAACGAAACATAAAAAATGCAAATGTTCGCTGGAAAAATCAATACGTTCAATCAAATATTAGTGTCAACAATTGGAACTATTACACACAAATGCGATGTTTGAACATACCATAAAAGTACCAATTAAACTCGAAATCTTTTTCAATTTAATTCGTTAATTAATGAAGATGTGCTAGAGGTATTTGATAAGAGAAGCATATGTAGGGTTTGCAGCTGAGGAGAGTGGCACATTATTAGACACGGCCGTTTTATAGATGCGCTTCTGCATTTTTATCTATGATATATTGTTTATAAATAAATCTGTCAAATAATACATAAAACACAAGATATGATATATATATATATATGATCAGAATTTAAAAAAAACAAGCAAATTTAATTTATTGTATTAAACATCACCCAAAAACCGTAACACAAAGCATTTATTTGCTAGATGCGCATTTCGGAGGCTATGCCCCCATTTTCAGTAGCACAATAATTGCAAAGCAATGCCGGTGAATGACAGAGGTATCTTTATTTAGTTTTTATCTTGTGCTACTGAAGATGGGGGCATGACCTTCGAAATGCGCATCTAGCTATATAATGCTTTGAGTTACGGTATTTGGGTGATGTTTTATACAATTATTTAACGCCCTAGTGACCATGTTACAAATTTAATTTAGTTTCGTAAATCCACAAATATACAAAATAGTTAGAAATTACAACACTACGTATATTTGGGAATAAATTAAAATTTTTGAATGTGGCTAAGAATAAGAAATCTAATAAAACAATATTTTATGACTCTAGAAATAATTTACCATTTATTTAGTTAATCAAGTGTTGCACAAAACTCAAATCTTTAACTAAAAATTCTTTAGTTAGTTAAAGAGTCCGCAATCCTAAAGATTGGTTGGAAACAGCACGCCATGCCGATCTATCCTGAGCTAATCCCTTCATCTCCCTATAGCTATTCATCTCAACGTCTTCAACTATCTGACTCACATACTCCAATCTAGGCCTACCTACCCCTCTCTTTCCCTCCACTCTACCTTCTATGATCAATTGCATAATCCCCCCATGCCTAAGGATATGCCCTACTAATCTGTCTCTCCTACGCTGTAACACTCTTTAAAAATTTTTAGTTATTAAAATGCTTTAATAACTAAAAATAAACTAAATGCAAATATCCGCTCAAATTAGAGTCGGTTGGTTTATAAGTTGCCTGCACTCAATATTATTTTGATTTCGTTAAAAGAAACTGTTAGAGAGAAGTCTACCAATAAGAGCGGACATGTAGGTTACAAGAATAAAGTTCAAATTATATAAATTAACTACAAAATTGTTAAAAGCGGTGTAATACGGTGAAGTTAGTGAATTGTTAATTTGAAGAAAAATAATTATTGGCATTGAAATTTAAAAAAAAAATTTATAAGGTTTACTTCTACTGAAGTCGCGGGTGGTATTGTCCGTCACGAACTCAGGTGGCCATACTAATTACCTGTATTTTCCGTCATGGCGCAGTAGATGCAGAATACCGGAAATGGGCTATTACAGACCTATTAGGAACTCAAGTCAAAGTATAAGAGTGTTCGAAAAAAAACCTGCCAAATGTAAAGAAAATATATTATTGCAAAAATAGAATTGAGCTGAATAAATTTACGCGAATATTTCTACATCAGTCTATTTCTGACTTTACGTGTGATCTTTACTTTACTGCTTTCCTTGCACCAAAACCACCGCCAATTGCTTATAGTACTATAAGTTATAGACATGGATGTTTATATGTCTACCGGCCAGAGAAACAACGAATTGTTAGTAATTGACAATTATACCTACTATAAGGCCCATACTTCAAAAGCAAATATATGCACATGGCGCTGCCCCACCAAAAGTTGCGCTGCCAAGGTCTACGCCTCAGTTGGAAGTATTGAAATAATAAAGTTAGAAGACTGCAGCTTCATTCATAGTCATCCCGAAGAGATCCAGAAACTACACCAAGCAAATACAAATGCAGCTTGCAAGATAAAAGCGTTGGAGAATATCACTGAGAAACCTGCAAAAATTATGAGCGTAGTACTAGCGAAAGCTGACGACGAGAATGGGTTAGCCACCAAAGATCTATCACTAATACGACGAAATATATACAACACCAGATTGAAAGTGTACCCAGCATTGCCATAGTGTAGGTTAATCACGCAAACCGCACTAGCAAATCTGCAAGTGAAGACAAATAGGAGAGAGAACTTCATATTAGCTAACGATACGACAAACGGAAGTGTCATATTTAGTTGTGATTCAAATATTCAAATTCTGAAAGACACCAACTGCTTATACATGGATGGGACGTTCGAATACTGTTCCAAACATTTCTACCAACTCTATTCCATCCATGGTTTAGTGGGAAATATTTATATACCTCTTATGTTTTGTTTGCTACCAAATAAAAGTTTTGACGTATATATAGTGCTTTTAGAAATATAGAAATAAACCTGCAATGTAGATATTTTTTATGACAACCTACATATTTAAGTATGCGCTACATAATATTATAAGTATTGACGAGTACCAATAGGACAAAATTTATAAGCACACCAATCAGATATTTATATATACATAAACATAATATTTATTGATTGCCAGTCCCAAGTCTGGATAAAGTGCGAGGGTAAATTTATTTAGCTCAATTATATTATTGCAATAATATATTTTCTTTACATTTGGCAGGTTTTTTTTCGAATACTCTTATACTTTGACTTGAGTTCCTAATATGTCTTTAATAGCCCACTAGCGGTAATCTGCATCTACTGCGCCATGACGGAAGATACAGGTAATTAATATGGCTACCTGTGTTCGTGACGGACATTACGTACACCCAAAATTTAATCGCACCCCTAGAAAGGTCCCTAATCATATATTTTTATGAAAGTCATTACGAAATCATTACGTATTAATAAGCTAACCTGATCACAAGTCATTATTTATCTAACTGCTTTCGAATACGGTTGACTAAATTTTTGTAAATTGCGACAGTTTTGAGTGTAGATTTATTACTTCAGTTTTGATTGTTCATTTAATGATTTCCGTATATATGTGTATCAAAAGAAAAGGCTAATTTTCTATCTACCTTTACAAATTTTCTACCGAGTTTACTACCACATTCTCAATGAATTCTACCAGTTTTTACGCGTTAATTAGTTTCTTGTTTGTGTGTTCATTTAGTGACCTTTGTGTTATGTACAAAAGGAAACTGAGTTTTAAAATGTATATTCCATAGGTATAATTAATTTGCTATAATTTCATATTACGAAGCAGACCATTCTATTATTATTCATATATAAAAAAGTAACATTTTGTTTAGCTAACGAACAAGTTTTCTTTTTGTAAATTTATATAATGGGTCGTCCTTATGCTAAACAAAATAGTCGCCGCACGAAGCGTTCTCTAGTACAAAAATTGAAATGAAAAGACAAATCTATTCTCAAAAATATTATAGAAGCTGAGAATTTTGTTGACGAAGATGCTCATGTAGAATATTTTAATAATGTAGAAGTCGATATCTTGCCCGATTTGGAATTAGAAATAGATCTAAATGCTGAGGTAAAAAAGGTTCAATGAAATAGAATAATAGATTACAGTTTTTTCGTAAATGAACTTGAAAGATTATATAAGCACGATCTTGTATTATGTACAATGGGTAAGATAATTTATATTTCGGAAAAGAGAATAGGTCTTCATTTCTCCCTACGCTATTATTGCAATGTTTGCGAAAAATGTTTTATTATTCGCTATAGAGCAGCTCAAATCAATAGAGCAAGTCAAATTAAAGGACTTATCATTTTATTCCATATCATAGGTTGTGAAATTAATAAAGTTTTTATATAATATAGAATATCACCCAAATACCGTAATGATTCGTGACAGAGGTATTTTATTTATTTTTATCTTGTGCTACTGAAGATGGGGGCATAGCCTTTGAAATCTACATCTAGCTACTTAATGCTTGTTACGGTATTTGGGTGATATTCTATATTATAATTTAACACCGTAGTGATCATTTAAAAAAAAGTTTTTACAGTCAAATATTAATTGGAATATAAAAATAATAAATAAATTTACATTTATATTTTAGAAATAAAATATTATTCACAGAATGAATCACGTAACTTCTTCATTTGCATATAAGTTCACTGGGTCACGTCGATAAAGCAATTTCTAACCATATTTCCTTATGACTGTGATTAATATGTTGGTTTAAAAGGTAAAAGGTAAAAAGTCAATTCACATAGTGAATGCATGTGCATCTTATAGATTTCATAATCAAATTTTATTATTAGATATCCGTTTTCGTTCAGAAATGTGTACATAGTGATGTAGGAGATGTCGTAAGTAAACTTATTTTAATTTTAATACAATTATATATATGAGCGAATATTCCATATGCACTTCGATATATGTCATAATAAATACTTTTTTACAAATTACATTCCTTTATCCAAGGACTCTAAATTTTCTCATCGCTTGCATAAGTAGCAATTGTTTATTGAATCTATTAACAGGGATGATTAAGGTAAATGAATATATGTAATTAAAAGTGATTTTCACGAGCAATACCAATAATGGTACTACTGTTTGTAAATGTCGACACAATTTCTTTACCACTTCTGTTTGATAACCTGTATAGTGAGTCGTGCAAATGCAGTTTATTCTTTTACAATATAAGAAGATACAATCGTTATTAGGTAATCTATGTTCGTGAAGATATATGGTATTTACTAGTTGCTTGCTCTTTGTGGTACCTACTATATCCATCTATGTAATGTTACAATGAAGAGGATAGTTCTTTCTACCATTTCCACATTCAGATATTCTTCGGAAGTTGAGTCGTGCAGAGAAGAAATTATTTAGTATTTATTTAGCTGTTTCTTCTTCGTGTTAAGAGTTCTAAACAAGCATAAAAGAATTACTGAAGATATTCACTATACCTACATAATATTTCTTTTATAATACGTTATTTTTTCCAAAGCAATCATGAAATTGTGTTTAGTATTGTTAACTATATTATGTGTGGAGAGAGATTTTGGAAAACCCATAGCTGCTTTAGCAAATAATAACTATCTAAGGTAAGTTAATCTCTATAAGTATATATTTGAAATTCGATATATATAAAACATAGTTGATTTCTGGAATAGCTACCATGTATATCGACATTTATTCTTAATTGTCACAAAGATAATTCAGAAGTTTCAAAATAATTTATGTTGCGATTTCTACTTTTTCCTAGTCTGAAAGAGCATGATGATATTGCGATTTGGTTTTTAAATTTGAATACTTTAAAGGTTAAGGTATCAACGTTTCGATTTTAAAAATTGGTATTATCAGTGATTATGGCGGCTAGGAATTTAATAAATCGAAGATGTATATATAAATAATACAAGTGCCAGAGGAATTTCATTTTCAATTATAAAGTTAAAAATTACTATTGCGAATAGATGAATTTCCTAAATTTCGTCTACAATCAATAGTCAAAGTAAAGAACTTTAAAAAATAAATAAATAAATTATATATTGGATATATTTTTAACACTAACAAACGATAAGTAAAAAAATATTTAATTTTTCAAATAATTAGTTATATAGTGATCAATCCTAGGAATAGGTTTCAAATATCACTCTATGACGATTATTCCTGAGTCAAAGAGATTGAGTCCCATCATCTCAATATAAAGTGCTTATATCGAATCATCATCGTTACCTGCGGTGGGAATATATACTTGCCCTATCACCAGTGGCGGTTTCTTTCGAGGCCGCAGGGCCGCGCGCCCCTCCTGAACATTGAGCGCATCACCGTAGATGATATTTTTCTTTAAGTGACGGGCCCGCCCCTTCTACTCCGCATTACAAATTAAGACTAGTTTATGCATAGGACTAGTTTATGCATAAGACCAAAGATATTACTATACAATTCAGAATCGCTTCTTCCATTCTGGCCGCTTCAACACCCCGAAACCTTATGCTCGTGAAGAGATCCTCGCCACTGCATTTTTGTCATTTGAGGGTGTGGTCAAAATTACTGCAATGTTGTCATATCAACAGCCAACAAATACAGATAGTATTATATTAGCATAATTGATCAAAACCAATAATAAATACCTGGAAACTTTTTACTAAATAGTGGACTTTAATCGAAGCCGTATATAGTTATACATTAAATATTCTCAATCTGAATTTTGCTATGAAGTTTACAATTTATATATAATTGTATTGCGATATTTTCTCTCGGCATTATTTTTCCTAAAGATAAAGCTTGCGCCGCGATAACACTCAACACAGTACGGTGTGGTGCGTCCCGTTATAGTATCCGTTGCAAGTGGTAGAGTGAGAGCGACCGTATGCAGTATATCATCTGTTTCCTTCGTTCGCGTGTCGCATATATATGTATCGACTAATAAGTCGCACACAAACCAGCGACAACCCAGGCCGGCCAGTACTAGTTAAATTGAGTGCAGGCAATGAGATGAGTGTCTCACTCTATTGCTTGCAATAGAGTGAGAGCGATCGATGTAGTATATCATCAATTGGATGCCGCGATTCTTTAACGTCCCAAGAGAAAAGTTCAAAGAGAACAGAGAACAGAGAGTATATATATATATAAATATATATAAATTGATATAGAATAGCCAGATAAGACAGTTGCATTCTTCTGTGTAGTTACGTATGTGCGATTTTGCCACGTGTTTCTCCAAGAATATATTTAAATTGCCTGATTTAAATTTGTCACAAACTTGTGCAAGGAATGTTTATATCAATGAAATATAGAAGAGCGGAATACCACTTTCAAGAAATGATTGAATTTAATCATTTTGCATCCGTTTTAGGTAAGATTTTTCACTATTATGTTATTATAATTATAATTCTCCTTATTGGTGACAACAACATACAAAAAAACAACATAATAGACTTTTTAAGAAATAAATCACTAAAAGGATTGTGATCAAATTGGTGAAGATTGCAGAACATGTTTCACCTTTGGTCTTCCTCACAACCCATATTTACATAAAAAAATATTTACTTATATACTAGATTAAAAAGAACAAACCATTAAAGAACACAAAATCAGAACATCTCATTTGCATAATATAAAATATAACACCGTAGTGTACATAATTACAGTGGAGACAAATAATTATTCATTCATGTAACATTAAAATAATTAAATTAAAATTAACATAATACCAAGTACTTAGCAAAGTTATTGCAAAATTATAGCTTATTGGTCTTGAACGGGTTTTAAAATTATAAACAATTTCTTCTTAAAAGTTGTGACAGTTAATATTCTATTATTCAGTGGAATCGAATTGATTGTTTTTATTAAGCTGTATACAAAGGCTTTTTTGAAACTTTCCATTTTATGATGTGGTATCGTCAATAGGCCTTTATTTCGAATATTCAAATGATGAATATCCGTTCTAAAATGAATCAGATCATGAAGATAAGGCGGGCATTTTTTTTTGTAATAAATTCAAACAGAAGGTATTTAAATGCAAGACCCATCTATTAACCATATTTAACTACTCAGCTGATTTGAGCGTGTGCGATATGTGCTCCCTGCGCCTTATACCGTAAATTAAACGTAAACAATTGTTTTGCATGTATTGTATCTTTTTGCTAATCATTTGTTCAGGGTCCGTAAATGACGTCACAGTAATTATAATGTGACAGCACCATAGTTTCATAAAGCAGGATTTTCATATCAATGGTTAAATAGCTTCTATTGTTATAAATTTGCTTAAGTGATAAATAGGCTCTGGAATTTAGTTTAGAAACATGATCTCGAAAACTCAAATCTTGATCAATAATTAAACCTAGATTTCCTGCTGATTTCACTGGAATAAGTTCAGTATGTTCAAGTTACAATTTGATGTCATTTTTATACAAATTTAAATTTTTCCTATTACCAAATATCATTAGAGATGTTTTCGCCGCATTTATTTTTAGTGAGTGTTTATGTGATATATGCATTGTACTGTTATACACTATACATTATATGCATTATACTGTATTATACCGTTCAATGTTATTTTTTAAGAATAAAAGTGCGCACTCCTCGATTGAAATGTCATGAACCGTCACTGCCTACTACTGTTTCTGTTGACTTCGTCCCCCTAACTTGTTAGTTGTAATTTTATAACTAATATAGCAATAAGTATTTGCTCCGCACTCCATACCTCATTATTTTTGACCTACTAAAGCCAAAGCTTACGTGTCTTCTCATCTGGTGTTATTAATTTATATTCTGCTGCCACGTATTTACTTGATTATTCATTTAACTTCGCTTGTCTAAACGTCTTTTGATATAACATCGCTAATGTACGCTAAAAACGTACAACATCCAATCTAACCTCTTCATCTCTAATTTTAATTCATTTAAATTTCACGCTGCTACTTTACCACTGAAGTAGTAGGATGATACTCATGGTTCTACTCAACTGGGGTAGCTCAGTGTTAGAAATCGATAGCGCCATGCTATAAGCTTGAGAAAGATTTAGGTTTTCTTGCAGATTTACCTAACTCTCTAGTACCGTTGATCAACTTAAAAACTACCTTGTATAAAGGGATCTCTCTTGCAGCGACTCTTATAGTGCATCGACACACTGCAGACCCTTTCAAATAATTAAAGGAAATATAAATTTGGATAATAAAATTAAGAAATGAATTCTTTCCTGCTATGTATTTTGAGTTGTGGCACTCAATTGTTTTTATTAGTTGCTTATATAGAAGTCCCTACGTGAGTTTATCCTTATATTTTTTAAAAAGATTTTGGAATATCAGTCACAATGAATCACATTTTAATTAAAATCATCATAGCCTAATATAATGATTTTGAAGTTATTAGTACATTTCCAGTGCTTCCTAAAAATAAAGTAAAGCTGTTTATATCTATATAAGCAATAGATTGTTGAAAAAAATTGTCTTCATATATTAAGAATTAGTTCTAGATTGAAAAGAACATGTAGTAATGTACAAATCTTTTTTACAAAATTCATTAGCAGGTTAAAATATCAAAGAAAAGCATTAGGTAATTTATAAGAAATATTAAGTACTTCTGTGATTAAATCTGGATTTCTTTATTCTTTCCAGCAAAAATGGATCACCTCCACAGAGCCAACAGTTGCGACGAGCCGACTATAATGATTTCCAGTTTCAAGAGACTTATGCCTACCCAGGTTTGGACGACCAAACCAACATTATATATGTATATAGAGCAGATGAATTAGCGGTAGAACAGATATTAGAACATTTCAAGTTAGAAGCGGAGAAAGATGCTGCAACCACACCTGCACCACGTCTCCCCCCAATTGGAGGTCATGGCGGCGGTGTGTCACCACAGAGCATTTCAGGGGCAGCTGGAGCTGGGTTTGGTGGCGGCGGTGTGTCACCACAGGGCATTTCAGGGATAGCAATCGGTTCTTTGTTGGGTCTAGGTGCGGGCTAAATAATATCTTTATATTTATATAAACTATAAATGTTATTTTTTTATTTTTTATTATCACTACGGTGTTAAATATTAATATAGAAAATCACCCAAATACCGTGAAAAGGATTAAGTAGCTAAATGCGCATTTCGAAGTCTGTGCGCCCATCTTCAGTGGCTCAAGATAAAAACTAAATAAAATACCTCTGTCACGAATCGTGATTGATATATTATTTTATTTAGTTTTTACCTTGTGCTACTGAAGATGGGGGCACAGCCTTCGAAATGCGCATCTAGCTACTTAAATCCTTAAGTTACGGTATTCGGGTAATATTCTATATCATTATTTAACATAATAAATCGTAGCTGAAGTATTAATTACGATTTATTATGTTTTAATTTTAATTTATTATGTATTAATAATAATTGATAATATTAGGGATATTGAAAAAGAAACATATAGTAAATAATACTAATTATATCCAAAATTTTCGTACTTTTATGCACGTAGAAACTTTATTTCTTATCTTTCTTTGAACAATTTCAATTTGTGTCATTCCATATATTTCGCAAATAATACAAATTGCAAATTCATTGTGAATTCCAATCAATTTTGAAGAAATTGTGCAATATCTGGAACTTGTAAATTGATATTGCTCCGATATAAACTTCTTTCAGTTTACTGTTCATAAGTTTTGCAACAAGAGAGTATTAAAGATGAAAGCAATTCGTGTAGTTTCATTTTTATACTAAAATATATCACTCACAAGTTCCAATTCACAACTGGAGACCTTTGGTTGGTGAACCTTTGATATAAATTGACATATAAAATTTACCATTGTAAATCTACAAATTTAATAGTTTTTTTGGATTTTTGCTAAGAAATAATTTATGAAAATTTTTGCACTTAAATAATAAACAATTCTTTGATTAGTTAAAAGCACATTATAATTTTTTAAATTCTCCGTTAATTTGAAACCATTAATGTTCATTTGAAATTGCTTTATCAGGTCTGATAATTATATAGAAAAAGGGTAATATTTATAACATACATTTAAGAATGTTCCAGTGACTTAAAGAAATGCTTGCAAATTATTGAAATTGTCTTATAACTTTTATTATTCAAATTATATGTAGAAACGGATACGTACTAATTTTAATCTGTGATTTAAAAGTAAAGACTTTTCACCATACATGGAGATTTGGATATTAAAAAAATCTATGCGTAGATTGAACTTCATACGATCATATATAGTTTAACTTTAATTTAATTATTGCAATTTTTTTACAACTTTACGAGATTATTTAGTATTTAGTTTATTGCATTGGGAAATATGGATAAACCGTCCAGTTAATCAATGTTAGGTGAAAATGAGCATTTCAATCTAAATATCCACTAATAGTGTTTGCAGCTTAAAGCACTATATATACAGCGTGGAAACTTGAAATGGGGCAATTGGCATTTCCCACGTTAAATTATATTATTGCAATTATTGGCTTCCCTATTATCTTTATACAAAAACCGTAAATACAAAAGTTTTTCAAAATTAAATTTTGCATTGAACAATTTTTATTACATCTCTATATCATCATTCCTGTTCAAAAAAAATAAAGAAAACTTTCCTTAAATGATACAGTTATAGTGATTGTCATAATAGAGGAGCCAATAATTGCACTAATGTAATTTAACATGGGAAGTGCTTATGACATGTCCCCCCTTATGGCCCCCCTATGGCCCCCTTATGGCTCCATTCCAAGTTTCCACACTGCATAAAAATTTACATTTATCAAAAACATCAAACATCGTAAGTGATATTCAGTACCAGGATTCCTACAATTACCCAGGATATGATATTGTAGACACATTCAATATATATCGAGGAGATTCTCTATCATTGCATCGAAGCATTGATTACTTTAAGAAGGGAGCAGAACAAGAAGTGCTACTTTAAGTTTCTAACGCACCTGGAGCGGGAGAAGTCGAATTTGGTCGCCTGCTTTTAAGTAGAGCAGTTAAAAAAGCAGCATAAAGGACACGGTTGAAGTTTTCAAATATATGTTTTTGATTGTAGCTATTATATTTTAGTAACATATCATTTTGTCTAATTTTTGAGATGGACATCTTTTGAAGCTACCATTTTGTTCTCAAGATATTACTTTTTTCAATAAATAATAAGTATAACTTAATTCAATCAATAATAATATCATCTTCAATAAATAAGCAAATGATTTCAACTCTATCTAACCTACATGATCTTCTACTAACACTACTAAATATGCTTCCTTTACTTTTTCGCCACCGAACACACAAAAAATTGCTAATATCTTTATCTTTATCTTTATCTAATCACAATTTAAGTCTATCAGAATGAACATCTTTCACACCCCATCCAATCTATTATTTAACCATAATGATAAGACATATAACTTTGACCGTAGTGGAGATTAATAAATAATATTAGATTAGTATAAAATAGTATATTAGATTAGTATAAGATAGTATAAGATAATAGTATAAGATTAATTGTACAGATTGCAATGCAAAATATATTGGTTATGCTTTAAAATAAGATTGAATGAACATGTTAATAGTTATAAATTAAAAAAATTATAATTCGAACTTTACTAACCGTATTTTAGAAGCTCACCATAATTTTCCTAGTATAGATGATTTAAATACGCATTTTAATATGGATTTTAATATAAAAATCCAATTAATAGTCCACAAGAAATATTTTTTCATAATTTTTATTTTACCAAAAATACAAAAAAAAATGTATATAAAGTAGAAGAGGAAAAACGATATACAAAACATATATTTTTTTTTCTATGAAAATTTATGAAACATTTTACTGCAATTACATTTATTGCAACGAAGAGTGGCTTTTTCGTGCCACTCTCCACACCTGGTTTGTTTTGCCTGTGGAGTCACGAGGTGATTAAGTCTATCATATCTCATGTCGTCTGTACAAATTCCTTGAGCAGATGGTCGACCCTTGCGATAATCTGCCATTTTTTTGTTCTGAGTGGGCAATGTAGTGGCGATACTTCTTCTGAATCAAAGAAGATCAAATTCACCATGCGCTAGTCGATGAATATGCCAAGCGTTTTGTACGGCCATATCGACCCATGAGCAATTAGAGGAAAATACATTTTTTTGCATTTTAGTGGTTATCCACAAAATGAAGATTACTAAATATGTACTCAAACTAATCTCTGGATATCGCCTCAATTACTAATTCATTGTGAGCATCACTCTCTCGTTCCCAAAACATTCTTCTTCTCGGTACTTGCAAAATTCCGCTAAGTATCAGTATTCCTATAAAAGCCTTCAATTCAGACAATTCAATTATTTAGTCACGAATTTTGCTATTTGCATAATTGTTGGTTTGACGTAAAAGTAAATTCAGGAGCTCTTCATCAAAAAATAAAGAAAACAAGTTCTACAATTTCCTAATTCCTCTCATTTTTGACACGCTTAAAATCTTTTTTATCACACACCAAATCTCTCGTTCGTAAATTTTCTTTTTTTTCGATGATTTGTTTGTGCTAATATGATCAAGGCTTGTTTTAGGAATAAAATGGTATAATGGCAAATCATCATTTGAAGAAAAGTCAAGATCTGAATTGCGATCCTATAACTTTACTTCTGCTAGTGCTATTAGTTGTGATGCAGGTAAATTATTTATCGAAAGATTATCCTCGTTATCCGAATCTTCATCTGTAATTGCGCCACAAGCATTGACAGGTGGAAATAAAACAATCCCTTCAACACTTTCAATTGTTTTCTCATCATCTTCTAGCATCGATAGAGCTTCTCGAAGAGACAAAACTCTGCAACAAAAAACTAAGCTAAGCGTCTTATATTCCTGTTGTACTATATTTAGTACACATAAGTTTTCGCAGCAAGAATTCAAAATGATAAGAGAGTACGTAAAACGAAGATACGTAGATCAGAAACTACATACTTTAGATTACTTGTTAGCAAACAGTAAAATTTATACAGCAATTCTAAGTAAAAATATAGACTGACCTGTCAAACCGTATTCCATAATCGTCCATGTCGTATAATTTCGGATATTGCAACACACTAAATTAGATTTTATGTCAATATACCGGGTGTCCCATGTATCTATCGACAGTTTTGTTATTCGAAATAAATTTTCGAGTTTTTGCCAGATTTTATTGAAATTTAACGCGATATAAAGCAAACAGTTTAATTTTATTACTCTTCATTTTTAGGCAACTAAGTCATTATTTCTTTAATATATTCAAATTAATATGGTGTATTCTATTCGCGAACGAGCTAAAGTGGCGAGTTGGTTTGAATGGACCAGAAAACTTATTTTGGTTCAATAGAAATTTCAAAAAGAATTCGATCGTGACTAGCCATCAAGGGATACCATTTACAAATGACCCAATGCCCTAATGGGAACAAGCAGTGTCCTCGACGTCAAAAGAAAGCACAGCAGATCAATGATTCGTTCTGATGAAAATTTGTATCGTGTTCAAGAACATTTTACCGCATTCATCCTTACTCCAATGCTCTTCAAATCAGCTGTACTACAATCGGGAGGATTTTTAAGGACCTCAAATGGCATCCATATAAAATTCAAGTTGTGCAAAAATTAACTGAGGAAGACAAAGCAAACCGACTGGAATTCGCACAGGATGAAAGGAACAGAATTTCTGAAAATCCTGATCATTTATCCAATTTGATGTTTTCGGATGAAGCTCATTTTCATCTTGATGGTGGTGTCAACCGCCATAATCATCATTATTGGGCTAGCGAAAATCCTCACTGGTTTGTCGAAGAATCGTTGCATTCCTCCAGAACAGTGGTCAGCAAACTGCGGCTACATGCGGCTCTTTGGCTATTTGAGTGCGGCTCTTCCACGAATGACGTGTTTAAAATATTTTTTTTTAAATTTTAATTTAATAGTATTTTAATTCAATTTTCAAGCAGTCAGTGTGTTAAATCTAAATTCAAATAAAGAGTAATATCTACTTCCTCTCTACTACACTACTCCAACGGTATCTTTTGTTAACTCAGAATAAAATTAGTTCCACTTCTCACTACCAGCCCAGTTCAGTTCTGCGTTCAATCCATCTCAGAAACACAGTTCCAGCCAGTTCAACCAGTTTCAAACATTTTTTTGGGTACAACATCTTCCAACAATGTTAATATTGCAAGCTTTATTGTTAGTCAAGAGATTGCTAAGAGAGGAAAACCATACACACACGGCGAATACTTAAAAAGTTGTTTTATAAATGCATCCGAAGAGCTATTTCGGGATTTTAAGAACAAAGCAGAGATTCTTAAAAAAAATTAATTGTTACCATTGTCTGTTCTAATATAACTAACCAGCAAGTCGAAGATCTTAAATTAGTTCAGTTTTATCAATAGCACTTGACGAGTCTTGTGACATAAATGACACAGTGTAAGTTTCACTTTTTGTAGACTTTATTTCATCTACTCGTCCTAAAGAAGAACTATTAGGATTATTGCCACTCAAAGGCCAAACACGTGCAGAGGATATTGCAAATGCTGTCATTGAATGCATACAAAAACATCATATTCCACTCGATAAAATTGTGTCAATTTCAACAGACGGGGCAAAAAGTATGACCGGCGTGAGAAAAGGTTTTGTTTATATTTTGAAGGAACAAATTAATCACGAGATACTTGTTTACATTCATCATTCATCAAAAAGCGCTTTGTGCGCAAACATTTCCAGAAATTTGCAAAGTTATGGAATTGATGACTAAGATTATCAATACCATTGTAGCTAAAGCTCTCAATCTCAAAGGATGTTCACTATCCAGAACTAACGGGCAATCAGTGGATCAAAAAAATTTATTTCATGGTAGACGTTAGGTTTCATCTAAATCAGCTTAATGGTAAACTACACGGGAAAGGAAATACACTTTTTTCGATGTTAGAAGTCATTTCATTCGAAAAAAAATTATTCCTTTTTGCTCAATATTTTGAAAGAAAAACTTTGATTCATTTTCGAAGCCTGCTAAAATATCGCCAAGCAAGTAATTCAGTAATTGACATTTGCTATTTCAAAACAACAATTTTAAATATGAGGGAAGCCTCTCTACAGAGGTTTCAAGAATTCAGAAATAGAAAAGCGACGTTAGCCTTTGTTAAAAAACCTTTCAATGGTACAGTAGCAGAATTAAATTTTTCTTCCTTTAATATTGACATTGGCCCTTTTAAAATGCAATTGCTGGATTTAAAAAACAAAGAATTATGGAGTTCCAAATTTTAACGCCTTAATGCTGATATGGAAAAATTGGAGAAAAACAAATGTGATCTTAGTTCACAGGCCTGCTTTGAAAGATCTGGAGAATGAAGACATGATTATTTTTAACACCTGGAATAGTATTCCTGACTCATATGATCAGTTAAAAAGCTAGCATTTGCTGTTCTTTCTCTATTCGGCTCTACATATTGATGCGAACAATCTTTTTCAAGCATGAACCTTATCAATAGTAAATTGAGAAATCATCTTATTGTTGAGAACCTGGAATCATGCCTGAAATTAAAAACAATAACATACAAACCTGACTTACCAAAACTTTCCAAGGAAATGCAAGTCCATTGTTCACATTAAACATGACAATGTTTTAATTTTAATAATAAAAATGTAATTTTTATCAATAAATAAGATAATTATAAATTAAGGTATCTAGTTTTATTCAGACTTCTAAAATCAGGGTTCTTGTAAAGAAATTTGGCTCTCAAAAGAAAGCTAAATCGTTGTACTGCTGATATTTGGCTCTTTTCACTAATGAGTTTGTCAACCACTGCCCCAGAACAACAGTGTGGTCTGCAATTGGTGAATGTGGTGTCTTCGGACTATTTTTTTTCGATAAATCTGTCAACAGTGTTCGATATCTCCAAATGCTGCAAACAGAATTTTATCCAGAATTTGAAGCACGAGAAATCCAAAACGACGTAATCTTTATGCAGGATGAGGCTCCTCCACACTGGGGACGAGTGGTTTGAAATTGACTAAACGAAAAATTCCCGGATCGTTGGATGGGACGTGGATCCCCAAACATATCTTGGCCTCCTCGATCACCGGATTTGACACCGTGCGATTTTTTTCTGTGGGGCTTTATTAAGTCCAAAGTCTATACAACATGACCGGCGAACATTCAGGTGTTGAAGGAACGCATTATCGATGCTTTTCAGCAAGTTACTGTTGAAATGAGAATGAAACTTTTATTAGAATATCACGAACGTTTGTTCAAAATTGAAGAGAATAATGGTGATCACGTTGAGATTTAGTATGTTGGTTAAACTATGTTGTGGTACAGTTTTGTTTAATTTGGATAAAAATTATAGATATGGCAATAAAAAGTAAACTGTCGATAGATACGTGGGACACCCTTTATATCAAATGCTAATATATTATTATTTCTAATGACAAAAACATCTAAGAAAGGTAACTGATTATTATTTTCGATTTCACAAGTAAATTTAATTGAAGGAAATTTAGAATTTAATATATTAATAAAATCATCAATATTAGATTTTTCAGTATCAGAAATCGCAAAGATGTCGTCTACATATCTAATCCAAACTCTAGGAAAATAAATTTCAGTATCCTTCAATTTCTTTCAAAATGTACATCTAGCTACTTAATGCTTTAAGTTACGGTATTTGGGTGATATTCTATACTAATATTTAACACCGTAGTGATAATTTAAAAAAGGATATATACTGTTTTTAACCCGCTTTAATTGCAACATTTATAAATGCTAAACGTGCAGTAAGTAAGTGATGACATGCGCTGATCGCACATCCTTCGCCTGTAGATATAGCTGAACCTAAAGACTATATTGTGTCCTTTTGGCGCGAGCGGTTCTGATTACCGGTTCAGTTGGGTCGCGCGCGTCGCTTGAAGCGGTCGGTGTGGTTTCTGTTTTTGAGCGCGATTAACCGCTTCGTTTCCGATTTCGATCCAACACGTGGCTGCGCGTATATTATACCAGTTTATTCGTTGGAGGGATTGTTATTCGAGTTCTGTCAATTAAGTACGCTTATAAAGCGTTACTGAAAATATATAAACACAATCCGATAAGACTTACAAAATTGACAATTTGAACAATTTTTTGTCAATTATGGACATTGTTATTAAAACTTTATTAAAGTGATTCGTGATTATTTAGTGATAGTGATGAGTCAGATTTTATATCTTACATAAACGATTATTGTCGTTAAGTACGAGAATTACAAAAAACAAATATTTTGTAGGAATTTTTAATATAATGAGCATGTAACAATTTTGATTGAAAGATAAAGGTGAATACTGTAAAGATTCCATTAATAGATCCAACAGACAAGCTATGGCGTCATTTTTAACTTGAAATCACTCGAATAAGGTTTTTTTTAGTAATAAATATTCTTGTTGCAATTATGAAAAGTTTTAATATGTACGGTGTTGTAACAAAATCATTTACATTAACTCTAGTTAATAAACTATTGAAATAGTGAACTAAACAACGAGTTAGATTAATAAATAATGTTTAAGTATTCTAAAATTTTAAAAGTCGAATGCAATGTAGTAAGTGTCAATATTTAATAATAATTAAAATATTCTTCTTACTTCAAAGATTTAGTTACCTAATTGGAGTCCAAGCCAATACTAGACATTTCATTCAATATTTATTAATATTTTCATTCATAGTGTTCCGGTGCAGTAATAAGGTTAATAAAAGGTATTGTGTGTGTTGGTGTGGATAATTGTTAAGTAATTCAAAAGATAATTTAAGCTTTAAGAGCTGGTGATATACTTAAATTTTTTTTTCGGAATTAACCTTCGAAGACTAATGGTATGTATTTTTCATATCTAATTTATATGATTGAACATCGATGTCATACATTTACGTTTCAGCTTTGAAGTATATAATAAAAAAAATTCTAATATGAATAGAATACGCCTATTCCGAAAGGTAAATAGACATAAATTTATTTGATAAGTTTATTTGCACATATTTGAATACGTAAAATTAAGCACAAATGGAGAAATTAATTGAATTAGATAATTATATGAGTATAAGTAAATAAATCCTTCAGATTTTTGTGCTAATTGTGATTTATCTCTATTTTCCCTATTTGTATCGCTCATCCCAGGTTTAATCTAGCTGCTATTTTTCAATGTGTCATCTGTTTGATTATAAGTCAATGCGTTTGAACATAATCGAATTATTAATGCAATAACAATACTTACAACATTTAAAAATACATTTAGGAAATATCTATTAATTTTTGGTAAATCCATTTTGTTTTAGAAATCTGAATGGCACCTGCACTAGATTAATTTTAGATTTTTGATTAGTATGAGAATTTTGAGATATAATATATTTTTATGAGATTCATAATAAAATACTATACGAAAATGCATCGAAATATTAACAAGCAAAATATGTTTAGTTAAAGAGTCCGCAATCCTAAAGATTGGTTGGAAACAGCACGCCATGCCGATCTATCCTGAGCTAATCTGTCTCTCCTACGCTGTAACACTCTCCAGATACTTCTCTTCTCCCCTACTAACTCTAGTACAGCTTCATTTGTTACTTTATCTTCCCAACCAATCCTCATCATCCTCCTATAACACCACATTTCGAATGCTTGTAATCTACGCTTCTCTTCCTTTCCTATAGTCCACGCCTCACACCCGTACAGTGCTACACTCCAAACATATACCTTCAGTAATCTTTTTCTAATACCCAAGTCAATATTTGATCTTAAAATCTGTTCTTTTTCTACGAATGCCTTCCTACCCTGTGCTATCCTACACTTTATATCTACCTTGCTTCGATTATCTTTTGTGATTCTACTGCCTAAATAACAAAAATCTGACACTTCTTCGATTCTATTATCTCCTATTGTGATCCTCATTTTTCTACTGCATTCCTTTTTGTCACACCTCATCACTTTAGTTTTACCTATATTTATTTTCATGTTAAAATCCCTAGTCAATACTGCCTGCATACCATTCAATACCCTTTCTAAATTCTTTTCGCTTTCTTCCAATATAGCTATATCGTCGGCGAATCTCAACATATATATTTTCTCTCCCTGTACATTCACACCTACACTATACTCTTCTTTTACTTTGTTTATTGCATCTTCTATATATAGATTAAATAATAACGGTGAGAGTGTACATCCCTGCCGAACTCCCTTCCTTATTTTTGCTACCTCTTCTTCCCCCTCAATTCTAACTAAGGCAGTTTGGTGTTTATATAAATTAAAAAATATTATCCTATCCTTATAATCTATACCCGTTTCTTTTAAAATTCTAAACATTATGTCCCAATCTACATTATCAAATGCCTTTTCTAAGTCTACAAAAGCTATGCAAGTTACCTTTCCTACCCTATTTCTTTTTTCTACTACCGTTCTTAGTGCTAGAATCGCCTCTCTCGTCCCTCATAAAATATGTAATATAACATAAAAGCAGCTAGTATTTGAAAAAGACTTTGTACATCTGCTGCTTAGAGATTTCTTTTTTTGAAAATCTCTTTGAAGTTACTAATTTTGTTGCTTTAATTTTATTGATCTTCGAATAAAAGTGGCGAAGAAACTTATCAACGTGTAATGTGTTCGTATGATTATGCTAAATAACTTTATTCAGCACAATTCATTATTGCGTAAAATCGATAGCCAAATCCACAATTTGTGCAATTAATAACAAGAAGGATCGAATTATTAATGCCATTAGTAATATATTAAAATCAAATAGGATGTGTACTTTGAAAAAATCTATGTTTCCGAAAATGGAAAAGAAATTGTATAGATGGTTTCTTCAACAACACGAGATTAGCAATGCCAGTTGCAGGTGATATCATGAAGCAAAATGCACTAATCTTGCCAATATAATAGCAATATAAAATTTAATGCAAGTCATGGGTGGTTGCAACAATTTAAATGTCGTTATGGAATACGATTCTTGAAAGTTACTGGTGAAAAGCTGTCATCTCAACCAGTAATTGTTGACCCTTTCAAAGAAAATTTAGCAAAATTAGTCGAAGAATTTGGATTTTGTGAGGTACAACTCTACAATGCGGACGAAGCAGGTCTATATTGGAAGTTTCTGCCTGAAAAAACATATGTCGGACTAAGTGAAAAAACTGCTCCTGGATTGAAAATTGCCAAACAACGGCTTACATTTCTGGGTTGCGCGAATGCGACGGGCTTGCATAAATTGAAGGAGCTCGTGATTGGCAAATCGAAAAATCCTCGATGTTTTCGAAATTTAAAAAATCCCACAATTTACAAGAACACGAAAAATGCGTGGATGACTGGAGAAATTTTTAAAAGGTGGTTCTTTCAACACTTCGTTCCAGAGGTAAGCAGAATTTAAAATTATATATGTATAGTTTTCATTGATAGGTATTTCTAAAATTTTAGGTTAAAAGATTTTTGCGCCAACAAGGCCTTTCGGAAAAAGCAGTTCTTCTTCTGGACAACGCACCATCTCACCCTCCAGAGGAGGAATTGTAAGCTGAGGATGGGCTGATATTTGTTATGTTTATGCCTCCGAATGTTACACCATTAATCTAGCCGATGGACCAAAATGTTTTAAGGTTGACAAAATGATATTATATAAAAAGATTGTTAAGTTCCATTATGCCGAGCAGTCAATACATAGGAGAAGAACTGAAGAAACTTACTTTAAAAGATGCCATCATATATTTACACACTACCTGTGAAAAAATTACACCAAAAACAAGTTCAAAATGTTGGTGTAACTTATTACCCAAGAGTTGTGAATTTACTGAAGAAGATAACATGCCATTGAGTCAACTTAAGAAATTCTGGAAAGATGTTGACGTAGAAACAGTTGTTTCAGGAACTGTAACACTACTGAAAACGATTCATGCTGATCATTATACTGCGTCAGAGGTTCTGGAATGGAATTTGGACAACATTGAAACCTTGGATGACAACAGTGAGCATGATGATGACGATGATGATGTTTTGGAGGAAGATCTTGAACTCAACTTTCCAAAAATGAAACATGATGAGGCTATTCAAGCATTGAAAGTGGCATTAGAGTGGGCCCAACAGAATGATGTTGAGATATTAGATATTTTAAGTATTTAAAAGGTTTATACAAAAGCTGTGCTTTACATTTCTGCAAAAAAAACAAAAACAGACAAAATAACTTCATTTTAAAAATAAATCTTGTATTTATGATGGATGCATGTATCAAATATAGAAAAATAAGCTATAAATAGCTATTTTTTTCACCCCCTATAGTGTGAACACTCTCGCTCGTGTGAACACGCTTGGGATTTTCATGTTCACACTATCGAGCTCGTACTGTATATCAATCACGATTCGTGACACAAGTATTTTATTTCGTTTTTATCTTGTGCTACTGAATACGGGGGTATAGCCTTCGAAATGCGCATCTAGCTACTGAATGCTTTAAGTTATGGTATTTGGGTGATATTCTATACTATACTTACTTATTGTCGATTTGTAACTATTTTGACAAATTATTGCTATGCGCCCATCTTCAGTAGCACAAGATAAAACTAAATAAAATACCGCATAGCACTTGAAATGTACATCTAGCTACTTAATGCTTGTTACGGTATTTGGGTGATATTCTATACTATTATTTAACACCGTAGTGATAATTTTTAAAATGACTATATAAGCTTTCTGAAATTTGTTTGTTCATAAAATAATTTATGACAAATTAATAATTGCGGGAAGAAAGCATAATTGTAACTTTTTTATATATCTATATTATATCAGGTTATATAAAAAATCTTACAATATTTAAATTTTATAGTGATATTGTTAATCAGTTTGCGCTATAGCTAAATTTAGTTCATTCCGAATTTCTCAAAAAAATTGCAAGCATACGCTTACTATTCGTAGAAGGACCCACTTTGTAAATTCTTTCGCTTTTTGGCAATTTTCAATTTTAAAACTAGTTCTGTTAATTATTTTAACGAAAGCTAAAGAAAACCTCGAATGTGTTAGTAAGAGTCAAGGTAACGAACAGTTGATTTACTTTTTGGATTAAGAAGTTTAGTAAGTGCAAAGATTAAGTGGTAATTTCATAAATCTCTTGTAACACATTACATACCGCCATCCGGCTACCGGTCGACCGGCCAACTTTTGCACTATCAAAGGATAGCGGACAAACTTTTCCTTCCTAGGCGCGTACTAAATCACACAGATATAAGCACTCATTTAATTTATATGCTGCATACTGTAAACTGAGAAAAATCAGTCCCACATGGAAATATGCAGTGCAGCATGGATGTGGAAATCTCCCTCGGGAGTTGGGACCCGGACTGGTGGAGTCTCGACAATTTTTATACGACGGCAAATTGTGTCAGAAACTCGCAAGCTCGCTTATAAGAATGTCAGAAATGAATAAACTTGAGATTCTTTGCGTCCGATACTTTAATCTTAAAAGCTGTATTACGTGATGTATTACGCACATTTGTAAAATGTGCGTTTTGAAAATAAAAAGATTAAATGTTTGTGATAATAAAATTATATTATCGAATTTAAATTCTATTATTATATTTCTTATCGAAAATATTATAAAGAAGAACCAACCTCTATATGAGTGGTCTAGTATCAAAACCAGCCACATCAATTTTATAACAGTTTTCAGGAGAGCCAAAAAACGGTTGCAATCAAAGTATGGTTTCTGTTTTCAGTTCATGCTATAGGAATTACTGAGTACAAATATCATAAACCTATCTGTTTCAAAATTTAGAAAAATTAATATTTTTTCGGATGTGTCCGATTTTGAAATGAAATTGGGGCTACTTTGCTGCGTCTGAATCATAATTATACTTTTTTTTTCAATTTTGTTGCATAGCTTTTGAGTGACCAACAACAAACTCTTGACTCAGCAGGAGATGTCCCAGTTTGAATATGTCGATACACTGCACCAAGGATTTTATTTTTTTGGCATCAAAAGAGTATTCAAAAATGTATTCTTACAAACTTGCAATTTATTTTTGGATTGCCTTTCCATGATTTGGTTTGTTTTGATTCATTATTAGAGACCGGATTATAGGCATTAAAAAAATTCCAGAAAAGGCGGCAAATAGGCACTAAAAATTTTTAAAAAAGGCGCTAAAAAATGCATTTCTTATTTTGAAAAAAACTCAAAAAAGGCATGAAAAACACAGTTAAACTAGCAAACCTTACAAAATAATATTATACCGTCACCATTAAAAATATTAGAGCCGAACTCCCGAATTATTTTTTTGATCTTGGATAAATCTGAACTGCTAATTTGAGGCATTTTGAATTTATTTTTGAATGTATTCGTGCGCTAACTAAACACAGACTGAGGAAATAAAGCGTGAATTATTTATTTGAAATAATAGTTGTTACAAAATAACCACTATAGGTACTTAACAGTACGTTAAGAACGATTAGGGATTTTTTAATTGGTAATGTATCAATGACACAAACAATTTAGAAAGTTTTTATCATCGAGCAAAATAAATATGAAAAAAAGGCGCGAATGCATGAAAAGTGTCGAAATAGGCAAAATAGGCGCTAAACTGAAAAATAGGCAAAATTTGGTCAAAATTGTCGAAATAGGCAAAAAAAAGGCAATTTAAGGCATTTTGCCTAAAATCCGGTCTCCATTCATTATAAATGTTTTGATGTGTACTATAAATGATGAAAACTTGTAGAAAAACGCACAAAACGAAATTTTAAAAATTTGGATTTGGCTGGTTTTGATAGTAGACCTCTCATATGTTCTACTTAAAAAAAACAGATATATATTTTTATCACTACGGCGTTAAATAATTGGGTAGAATATCATCCAAATACCGTAACCCAAAGCATATAATAGCTAGATACGCATTTCGAAGGGCAAATTGTATAGCAATTATTGTGATTGACAGTAATATTTTATTTAGTTTATTCCTGTATTTCTGAAGGAGTGGTCATGGTCTTCGAATTGCGCGCCACTTATTAAGTACTTTGTGTTACGCTATTTCGGGGTATATTTCATATAATTGATTATTTTATACGAAAATTCATAATATACGTCAAGCTAAAGTATCGGCATTATGAGTAATTAAATATATATATTTTTATTATAATCTGATTTATCGTTATGTATAATTTGCAATTATGGAAATTCCCCCTGAAGAAGTGGGACATACCGATTCTGAAATGAGTATAAATAAACCAAAACTCAAAATCCGAAACTTAATTTTCAACATAAAGGGAAAACGTTTAATTTTAATTAATCTATTTAGTCCATTGATTCGAAGTAACATAATTTTGATCGCTTCTGCAAAGTATACAAAACAATTGACAATAACGTAAGAAGAATTCGTTTAAAAATTCTCGTCAAATTTAGTTTTTAATTTATTTGCAGTTTCAAAGATAATATTAAAATCAATAGACGTTATATTCCTGTTCTATAATATTATTATTATATAAATTCAATTCAAGCAAAGTGTTCATTTGGTCTATAGTTTCTATTTAAGCCACCGTGTGTAGATGAGGTTTGGATTTCACACTTCCCACTCGTATTATATTCCTTGCGAAAGCAATTGGACATTTACCACTTTCATGAGTTATACTCGCGCAAACTCGTGTTGCATGAAACGCTTTTGTATATTTATGTGGAGGGCGGTTTGCTGTGATGTTATAGTCAGAGTCAGCTTAAGATTAAACAACGAAGAAAGGCGATAGAAATAATAATGCTTCAATGGAATATATGTAATAAAAATAAATTTCAATAATGCTAATATTAGTGCTAATATATAATTTAAATGATCAATATGGTAATTGAAAGGGATCATGTAATTGTTTATCTTTCGCCAGTTAAAGTTTTGCGAATTTTATATCGAATATCAGCCAAATAACGTTACTCAAAGTATTTATAGCTAGATGCGTGTTTCGAATCCTATGCCCCCACCTTCAGTAGCACAAGATAAAAACTAAATAAAATACCTCTGTCACGAATCGTGATTGATATACTATCTATATATATACTATTGATAGTATATCAACCACGATTCGTGACAGAGGTATTTTATTTAGTTTTAACTTGTGCTACTGAAGATGGGCGCATAGCGCTTGAAATGTACATTTACCTACTTAATGCTTGTTACGGTATTTGGGTGATATTCTATATTATAAGTTAGTGATAATTTTTAAAATGATAGAAGTATTTCAAAAATGGCATATAATATGACATATAAATCCTTTAAAACAATATAAATTAATAATTAACGAAACTAACAATTAACAACAATAAACATTGGTTTGTCAAATCTAAATAACCAAAAATAAAAAAAATAAAAATAGTTCTTATTAAATAAATTAAATAGACAAGATGAAATTGGGCCTGAATCTAAATTCATTAAATTTGATTTAGATTTATGCATGTATATACTTTCATAAGCATTTAACTCGGAATAATTCAAAACACTTTCAAGTAATTTAAGTGATTTGAATAGGATGACTTGATTCAAAAATATGTTCGGCTACAGCACTTTTTTCTTTTCTATTTAATCTGAAATGAGCTAAATGCTCCTTAAATCTAATTTCAATTGGTCTACGTGTTTGTCTTCTATATATACTTTAAGACAACTAGAGCAAGATATTTCATAAATACCAGATTTTTTATTCAAATCAATCAAATCCTTGGGATTTCCTAGAAAATTAGCAAGATTATTACAAATATTATATGTTACTTTAAAATTATATTTATTTAAAGTACTATCTAAACCACTTTGTTCTAAACAACTAATATTTTTGATATCTCTTGTTCTTTTAAATTTTCTAATATTATTTTTATTATTTAAATATTATTTAAATCAATGTTATATTTATCATTAGATAAAGGAAAATTTAATACATTTAAATTAATTCAATGTAATAAATCAATTAAATCTCAAAGATTTGATTACAATTCCCAAAGATACAATTTGAATTATGAAAATTTTTACTCAAAAAAAATTATGATGACGCTTTAATCGCCTGCATTAATTAATTTAAAATTTCTGCAAACCGCTTCCTGCTATTATGCTTTCGCACTTTTCTTATTATCTTTTCATTCATATATTTTATCGAATATTGTCTGCAATATACCGATTCTTTTATAATCCTTGTTATATCTTCAGCATACAAAATTCCATCGTTAACGCCAAGATAATATCGTTTAGATGTTCTACATTTGTTCAACTTTTACTTATGTTAGAGGACTATATTCTTTGTCAACACTTCAATATTTTTTGCAATTAATTTATGGTGTAATTTCATTTGTGTGATTCAAGCAAAATTGAAACCAGTTAGTATTCGATTGAGTGATATATAGGAAAATAAATTGAAAACTAGAATATTATCGGATTTTGCGAATCTGCCTCAGTGGTATCATCTACGCTTATATAAATGAGTGGAGTGTAGGAAATGAGGAAATAACCATTTACCACAAATCAGATCATTACAAATTCTAGTACACCATGCGAGATTGAAACAGCAAAATAGTAAAATAGGCCGGCAATGGTGGCTTGTGGACATGTGACTTATACAAGTTGATTATAACAATTGTTATAACAATAATAATAATAATAATAATAATAACTATAATAATGTTTCATAATAGTCATGATTAACGCAATGATAAGTTGAAGCAAATTAGCTGTGCGGGTTTAAATCTTATTACTGACTTTCTATGTTAGTGTTATCAAATTATACAAATGTGCTAATTGTGACATAGATCTTAAAACACGTCTTAATCAATGCCATGTAGTTTAGTAACTATGCAAATAGCGATGTGTAGTTCACTCGCGAACTGTTCACTCTGAACGGTTCAATCAAATGATGGGCGTACTGTGACGATGTTTTGCAATGACCTATAGGTCACTATGACCTAGTTCGTGAACTATGAACTACATGGTGCACAGTGTACGTATTGATGTACTTGTACTAGGTCCCGAACCCGTCGTCTACTAAACCGTTCATGAATCACAACGACTCGTAAACGATGCAGTATAGTATACAATACATATACAGTACTAACATTTATTTAGTGATACAGTGTGTTGGTGAACGGAACGAAATAGGAAACTCGATGCAATATTGCAACAGCAGCATTGCCGAGCTAAGTCACAATTTATATGTTGGTATCAGATTTCAAGTGGAATAATATAAGTAATATATTCTCAAGATTAAATATGTTCTTAAATATGTCATGCCATAGAAAATTTTTGCAATAATGCAAAAATAAATATCTAAATCTTATAGTTCTTCTATTTCACACTGAATGCAATGCAATCACTTAATATCAAATGAAAGCTTTGAAGTTTGAACAGAGAAGATTCGGAATAGAAAATATAAATTATAACGCCAAATAAAACGATTCTATCTAGTTCATTTTATTATAGTTTGTACATTTAATTTTCAAGTGTTAGTAAAGTAGTAAACATTTTCATCAGTAACTACCAATAAGTATTTTAGAACTTCATATAAATAATCGTGAGTACCTAGAGAAGATTATATTTCCTTATATATATGTTTTGTATAAATTATAAACATTGTTGTCTTTTCTTCCTCATTCCTAATTCAAAATAAGTATTGTAATATTTCAATTTATTTATTTTTTACCATTTAATATTTTTATATTGAGAAAAAAAGAGATTATTTTCAGTATGTGCATGTATTTCATATAGGTCGTGAACTAGTTCATTTTTAAAAGATGTAGTCGTTCACGACCTATAGTTCGTGAACGGTACATTTAAATGAACTACGAACTACGAACTAGGTCCTCAAAGTGACCCACAGTTTGCCATCGCTAATATGTAAATACAAAAAGTACATAAAAGATGTCAAAAATAAATTATAATACGTTATAAAGCAATCGATACTTGACAAAAGTTGTTGCTTTTTAAAAAGGCTACTAGTTATTATTATTATTTCTCGTTATTATATCATTAAATAGTTGAGTAGTGTGTGCAGAACTTAAAAATTACAAAAAAGATTCATAATCAGTTTGTTAATTGAATTCATATTACAATTACACTTAGAAAATAATAACATATTTTAGAAATTCTCTACTCCTAGATTCCGCTCTGGCTCTTGTACGGTATTTTCAAAGTACATTCGGCGCTGTTCTAGTGTCATACATGCACAAAAGAATTAATAATTCACGACTCATAAATAGAAGTATATGTCGGGCTTGGCGAAACGGCCGTATATTCATCAGAACAAATACCAACACGATCCACCAAAGCACTAGTTCTAGAGAGATTTCCACCCTGTGTAGAATGTCACATGATAGAGCAGCTTGTCAAAATGCGCGAACGCAATGTAAACGACATATGTACATGGGCGTAGTTACAGAAAATATCGGTGGAGGTATATCGGTACAACAATAAATATATATATATTAAAATGTATCAATAGAATTTTTTATTCATTTTCCCATATGACTTCAATATTGTTGAAAATTTTAGTTATTTTATTAAATTTTAGTTATTTTATTAAATTTTAGCCGGTTCAGTTGAAAACCAGAATTAAGTTGTTTTTTTAAAATTTTTGAATGTGCGCCATTTGGACCATAATTGCTCAGTGTATACTTCCAAATTAAGAATCATTTACATGTGCTTGTTTGTTTCTTTAAATTTGCATTTGTTTTGTTACAGACTTAGGCCCAATAAAGACAATAAATAAATAAATAAATAAATAAATAAATAAATAAATAAATAAATAAATAAATTGATTCAGTAGGCTCTATTCCTCAGGCAGAATTCTTAAGATTCATCGAAGGGACAACATAAATAGTGTTATATAACTGTAATATTATGTAATAGTAACTATTTTTAGCTAATTCTTGTATTCCTATGACCTATATGAATACAAGAATATTCAACACGTTCAATTTTAATAAAAGGAAATATCGCTAAGTATTGTAAAGGTAAAATAAATGAATATAGTCCAAATTTCAAAGAGTTAAATATAAACAAATGAAATAGAATAGTAGTAGAAATAGAAGTTTATAATGGGGGCACCGTGGTGCCGTGGTATAGTCGTGACTGGCACCGCGGAGTTGTGGGTTCGAATCCCACTCCGGTCGGGGTATTTCTGGAGTTTGTCTGGAAATAAAATCCCTTCCGGACCATGGATATGCTAAATATGCATGTCTAATGCGCAAAGTCTTCGTCCTTAAATGTCGCCACTCCGGTGTACCTTAATTTGTGCAGTTAAAGAACTAATTAATTGGTCGCCGAAAATACGGAAATGTAGTTAGCGTTAAGGGTGGAGAGCCTTCAGCGTCCATCCTTAAAAAAATATATATATAACCATACTTTACTTGTAAAGCAATTAAATATTTGATGTAACAAATGAATTTTCAGGTGGGTCGCCTCTTGTAAACGACGCTCGTGGATATATGCTCTGATACATGCTCTAATCTGATTGTTGTTGGCAGTATATTGATGTCAAGTCAATTCCATGCCTTCCCGATGACATTGTGTATTGCCCACTGAATAATGTCAACTTTATTTATCACGACTGATTGAAAAATTGACTTGATTTCAGCATTACGTATTCTTGTTAGTATTCCTTTAAAAATCATCACTACGGTGTTAAATTATAGTATAGAATATCACCCAAATACCGTATCTTAAAGCATTAAGTAGCTAGATGTACATTTCGAAGGCTATGCCCCCATCTTCAGTAGCACAAGATAAAACTAAATAAAATACCTCTGTCACGAATCGTGATTGATATACTATTAAATAAATAAGTCAACATGACAGAATCATTTCAAAAATGGCATATAATATGACCTATAAATCTTTTAAAACAATATAAATTAATAATTAACGAAACTAACAATTTACAATAATAAACATTGGTTTGTCAAACATAAAATAACCAAAAATAAATAAAATAAAAATAAATTAAAAATAGTTCTTATTAAATAAATTAAATAGCCAAGATGAAATTGGGCCTGAATCTAAATTCATTAAATTTGATTTAGATTTATGCATGTATATACTTTCATAAGCATTTAACTCGGAATAATTTAAAACACTTTAAACTAATTTAAGTGAATAAATTTGAATCAATTTTGATATTTGACCTCAAGGTAATGCGTATCCTAGAAAGGCTGTGGCTATTGTAATAAATAATATAATTACTCCAATTATTCATGTTAAAGTGAAGTTATAAGAACTATAATATAATCGTCGCGCAATATGTAGATATAGGCAAATAAAGAAAAAATAAGCTTCATTTGTGTAAATGTACGAATTAGTCAACCATAATTTACATCTCTTGTAATATGAATAATTCTGTTGAAAGCAAAATTAATATTGGGGGTATAATGTATTGAAAGGAATAGACCAGATATGATTTGGATAATTAAACATAATCCTAAAAGTGATCCAAAATTTCATCATATTGAGATATTAGAAGGGGAACGGAGATCAATTAATGTATTCGTTCATATTTTATTTAAAAGGGGAATTAATCGTAGTGGAGTTTTCATTAAAATTTTTGACGAAGAGGGCCTGTATTTGTAATATAATTTTAACTATTGTAATTAAAGTTTGATGGAGATAAATAATAATAATTATTATTATTATAATTAAAGGAGGGTTAAATATTAAGATGATTGAAGGTATTAAATTAAATATAAAGTTTTTTTTCTAATACTTCCCATTTATTTACAATCTGTATAAATAATAACAATAAGTAAATCCTATGATAATTAGCAAAACATGTAGATATTTGCCCAATGACTCATATCATAATCATATATAATCTGAGACTAGCTTAAATTATTTATAAATTAGGGATTTTGTACAATTGAAATAATTAAAATCTAGTGGCTAAATCTATTGGTTTAAATCTTCTGAGTCTGCGTCGATGGATTGAGTTTAGCAGGAGAGTTGCAAGTCGATTTGGATGTGCCTTTATCCTTGTGCTGTATTTAGCTGCATAGTTACTGATTTCTTGCTTCACGCTAAGAATTCGAAGATAATTACGTATTTGTTCTTTTGAGACAAACCATGAAGCATTTACTATGCCTCTTAGAATCCTGGACTGAAATCTTTCCAAGATCTCAATATTGGAGTTTGATGCTGAACCCCAAAGCTGAATGCCATATGTCCATATTGCCTTCAATATAGATTTGTAGATTAAGATTTTGTTATCTAGTGAGAGTTTTGAATTTCTGCCTAGGAGCCAGTACATTTTATAAACTTTCAGATTCATTTGTGTTCTCTTTGTCCAAATGTGTTTCTTCCAGGTTAATCGGCGATCTAGGTGCATACCAAGATATTTAACACATTATACTTGGGGTATTGGTTTATTGTTTAATGTTACCGGTGGGCATGTTTCATTTCGGAGCGTGAACGTCACATGTGCCGATTTTGCATCATTAGCTCGTATTCTCCACTTCTTAAACCAGTGATGAATTTTGTTTAGATTTATTTGCAGATGTTCCGATGCTACTTTAGGATTTGTATGAGAGGCTAAGACTGCCGTATCATCTGCAAAAGTTGCCGTTGTAATTGCATTCATTGTAGGTAGATCAGCGGTATAAATAAGATAAAGAACTGGACCCAAGACGCTACCTTGCGGCACCCAGGATTTGATCGGAAGTAGGTTTGTATACTCTTCATCATTTTCGACTTGGAAATGTCGATCGCTTAAATATGTCTTCAGTATTAGGTAGATTTAGGGAGATTTAAAAAAAAATTGTATAATTGACATGCGTGCCAGACTTTGTCGAATGCTTGTCCATCGAGGAAAACGGCAGAGCAGTATTTTTTATCATCCAGGTCTCTGTTTATTTTATTGGTTATACGATGGACTTCTTCTATCGTAGCATGCTCCTCTCTAAAACCAAACTGGTGGCCTGGAATAAGTTTCTTCTCCTTTAGAATAGGCTTTAGACGCATAAGAAGCAATTTTTCGAATACCTTTGATATTATAGGGAGTAGACTTATTGGTCTATAGGATGTCACTTCATAAATACTTTGCCATGCTTTGGAATCATGATGATCTCAGCAAATTTCCATTGTGCAGGAAAGTAGCTCAGTCTTATTGCTGCATTAAATAATATAGTAGCGAGTCTAACACATTTGTCTGGAAGTTCTTTTAATATTTGTGCGGTTATTAAGTCATAACCTGGCGTTTTCTTTGCCTTAATACTTCTATTAATGACGCTCCGAACTTCTGTTATGGTAAAGTTTTTCATAGGTAGATTCATTTGAAATGTAAAGTTGATTTTTAATATATTTTGAGTTTTAATTATAGTTAAAATTATTAGTGTTATTCTTGTAGTAATGAAAATTATTATTGATTTTGATATATTAAATTTTTTATTTGATGAGATTCTAGTTATATATATAAATAGGATTAATATTCCTCTAATTATTATTAAAAATATATATAAGCATATCAGAAATTAGATAAAATTAAACCTGTAATTATTAAGAAAGACATTGATTGGCTTAAAAGTCTTATAGCTAAGGCTAAGGGGTGGGAAAGTGGTGGAAACCTGATTAGAAAATGTGCTCGGCTACAGCATTTTTATCTTTTCTATTTAATGTGAAATGAGCTAAATGCTCCTTAAATCTAGTTTCAATGGGTCTACGTGTTTATCCTATATATACTTTAAGACAACTAGAACAAGATATTTCATAAATACCTGATTTTTTATTGAAATCAATCAAATCTTTGGTATTTCCTAGAAAATTAGCAAGACTATTATATGTTACTTTAAAATTATATTTATTTAAAATACTATCTAAACCACGTGCAAATATAGGATCAAATGGTAATTTGACAAATTTTGGAGTTGAATTATTACTTTGTTCTCAACTACTAATATTTCTGATTTCACTTGTTCTTTTAAATTTTCTTAATATGTTATTTATAATTTTATAAGAGTAGCCATTTTGTACTGCTATATTTCGGATATTATTTAATTCAATGTTATATTTATCATTAGATAAAGGAAAATTTAATTAGCGGTAAATTAAAAAAATAAAAGCAGCATATTTATGTTGACGACAATGATTTGAATCGTTCCTTCAGTGAAAATATCTTCTAAAATATAAATTGTATAAGCAATGAATAGGATGAATAGGAGGATGATGAGGATTGGTTGGGAAGATAAAGTAACAAATGAAGCTGTACTAGAGTTAGTAGGGGAGAAGAGAAGTATTTGGAGAGTGTTACAGCGTAGGAGAGACAGATTAGTAGGGCATATTCTTAGGCATGGGGGATTATGCAATTGATCATAGAAGGTAGAGTGGAGGGAAAGAGAGGGGTAGGTAGGCCTAGATTGGAGTATGTGAGTCAGATAGTTGAAGACGTTGAGATGAATAGCTATAGGGAGATGAAGGGATTAGCTCAGGATAGATCGGCATGGCGTGCTGTTTCCAACCAATCTTTAGGATTGCGGACTCTTTAACTAACTAAGCAATGAATACTAACTATATTGTATTCATTGGTATAAGGTATTTGCGTTTTATATTTGAACCAAATGAATGAATGAATGAATGAATGAATGAATGATTATTGTTTGCATTACAAGGAAATTATTATTTTACATAAATGATACATCACAATGATTGATAGGAAAGAGTACGTCATATCCGTTTGTCCTAAACTAATTCGTTAATTTCCCTATAGCTATTCATCCTAACATTTTTAACTATTTGACTTAATATTCTAATATGGGTTCACGCATCCATGTCTTCCCTTTTACTCACTGCGTTCTATTAATAATTTATGACACCCCCTTGGTAAATATAATCTATTAGTTAGTCTCTTGTACGCTTTAATATCTCCCAAATAATCCGCTTTTTTTTTACAATATCTATAACACGTTTTCATTATTATTTTATCTACAACCAAATCTTCGCCATTTTCATGACAAAAGCAAATCTTTCTTTCTTTAACTCCACACATAGTCTTATGTGTTTTAGTTCGATTTGCATTTTGTACATCCCAGCTGAATAATTGCTCTTATTTTGCTCAAATTGACGAGAGGAAAGAACAATATTTAGTGGTTTAGTTCTTAAATATGATTTTTTGCCAACACATTACTTATCTCCCCCCCACTCTATCCTACATTTTATATCTAGTCCATTTCGATTTTGGAAAATAATTAAAAAAAGCCAACAATAATGGACCTTGGAAAATTAAGGCATTGGTGGTTTAAAATTATATCATGAATGATATCAACTCCAACTTTTTATATAAATCAATGTTCAAATTATTTATATTTTCTTAATCTGAAAAATGAAATGTTCCTTCGAAGAAATTCTATATTGCTGCAATGAAAATATTTATTATATAAGAATTGTCAAAATTGTAGCTTACCCTTTATTTGTATACTCCCAATAAACTTAAACTTTATACCAATTCATTTATTTATGTAAATAAATTCATAAAACGGCCTTACTATAATATTAATTTTACATATAGAAACCTATTATGAAAGATAATTGCTTTTATATCTTGTATTAACAAAATGGTATTGCAAAAAAATATGTAAAAGACAAGTAGTTGATATATAGTAATGATATATTAAAAAAAAATTTCTGCAAATATTATGGACAGCAAATATCTGATTAATATATTATGTCTACGAAAAATAGAAGCTCAATCGCTTATAATAAGGAAGAAATTTCATTAAATAAGAAAATGTGTATGAAACATTTTATTCTAATTTCTACATTAATTACACATACAAATCACTCTAGGAAAGTTTTAAATTTAATTTTATTATTTTGAGATAGCTGTATTCAGTAAGCAAAACATTTCTAGATTTGTTACGTGTCGCCAACAGCTTTCGATACGACATTACGCCTCGAAACTTTTTGATACATTTGGTGGAGCACAAGAAACAAATAACTAATCTTGTGCGGCATTAGTCTCGCTTGAATATGTTTATCCCACGGGAATTTATATTTTAATCTACATGGAATACATGTGTCTATGGGTCTGCTGTCACTGTCAACCTTTTCATGCGTTTTGCTTGCCCGTTTTTCACTAACAAAACAAATGATCACGTCTCTATACGTATATATTTACACAAATGAGGAGGTTCTGTACTCTACAAAAAATTTCTGCTGTTTGCTCTAGCAGAAATTTGATAAGGAGTATTTTTAGTACAGAAAATTTTTATATTCTAAATTTAATTCTCAGTCGTTTTCTATGAATGAATGATTATTTTTATGGTAAATAATGGGGTACGTATTACACACACACATATTTTTGCCATTGCCATTTTTGAAATATTAGGTTGATGCAAAAGTTCGGCACTTTTTGAATGTGCTTTGTTGGTCATTAATATTTACTATGAATAAAAAAATTTCAGTGTTTTTTCTTTTGATCAGGCGTGTAGTAAATTTTCTGCTCTATTGAACTGTGTGTCACTTTAAGCTCCTAGTTTAAAATTCCTTTTTTTTTGTCAATTACTGTAACATGTCGCGTGAATAATTTCGGACCATTTTCTTTTATGAGTTCAAATTAGGCCAAAGTGCTGTTGAAATGGCTCGCAAAATGAATCAGGTGTGGGGTACCAATAGTGTCAACAAATGCACCATACAACGTTGGTTTAACAAATTTGGGTCTGGAGATTTTAGCCTGGAAGATAAGCCCCGTACTGGAGTAATCTCAGACGATGAATTGAAGACTATGGTCGAAGCTGATCCATGCCAAACAACTCGAGAAATCGCCGAAAAGTTTGTCATTGACCAATCTACTGTCATCAGACGTCTAGAAAGCATTGGAAAGGTGAAAAAGCTGGACAAGTGGGTCCCTCATGATTTGAGCGACCGGCAAATTTTTCGCGTTTTCAAATCTGCGTTGCGTATCAAAAATGACCCGTTTTTGGAACGAATTGTGACATGTGATGAAAAATGTATCCTGTACGATAATCATAAACGGTCTGGACAGTGGCTGGACGAACACGAGCACCCTAAGCACTTTCCCTAGGCGAAAATCCAACAAAAGAAGATCATGGTCACCGTATGGTGGTCTGCGGCCGGTGTCACCACTATAATTTTAAAAAATTGGTGAAACAATCACAACTGAAAAGTACTGTGCAGAAATTGAAGAAATGTACGGAAAATTACGCCTGCAGCAACCAGTATTTGTTAACAGAAGAGGCCCGATCCTGTTGCACGACAATGCGTGACCACATGTTTCACAGGTTACTGTGCAAAAATTGAAAAAATTAGCCATTGAAGTTCTGCCTCACCCACCATACTCCCCAGATCTCTCGCAAATCGATTATCATTTTTAGCACTTCGATCACTTGCTTAGAAATAAAACGTTCAATGATCAGGACCAGGCAAAATCAGCATTCATTGATTTCATCGAGTCCCGACCACCAAATTTTTACACTGGTGGTATAAATCGATTATTTTCGCATTGACAAAAGTGTATAGATTCGAATGGTGCTAGTTTTGATTAATAAAAGTGATTATTTTAGACATACGACGTTTCAAACAAAGCATATTCAAAAAGTGCCAAACATTTGCATCAACCTAATACTTCTGTCATGTTGACTTATTTATTTGATAGTATATCAATCACAATTCGTGACCGAGGTATTTCATTTAGTTTTTATCTTGTGCTACTGAAGATAGGAGCATAGCCTTCGAAATGTACATCTAGCTATTCAAAGCTTTAAGTTACGGTATTTAGTTAATATTCTATACTAAAAAGAATATTGTTTGTGTGTTGTATATTTTGTGCAGAAAATTAACGCTTGTCTTAAAATATCCCTAAATTTAAATATAATAGCGGCAAAAGCAATCATAGAGTAATGCATTGGTAATGCTAATTGATTTTACAATACACCGATTTTTTTGATTTAGCACGATTTTTGTCAGTTAATTGTTCATCAGAATTTCCGTAATGTAGATTAAAAATTCTATCAATAAATACGACTCGTATTCTGATTTTAATGCCTTGTTCTAGCATGAAGTATAATATCATTTTATAAGCTATTATCTACATTGAATGAAATGGAAATGCATTGAATGGAAGATGCAGATTTTGGGAGGTATTGTCTGCCCATATGTTTATTTTTGTTTATGTTAGACGCGATCAAACGTGATATGCAA
Source organism: Leptodirus hochenwartii (assembly GCA_947310635.1). Classification (NCBI taxonomy): domain Eukaryota; kingdom Metazoa; phylum Arthropoda; class Insecta; order Coleoptera; family Leiodidae; genus Leptodirus; species Leptodirus hochenwartii. The sequence continues at coordinate 7,139,740 of OX371181.1, forward strand.
CAATAAAAGTTAGAATATTATAAAATTTTACTTATTGTAAAGAATTGCGATGACTTAAATTCGTAAATACTATAACCTTATTAAGTACCGGATGAATAGTCCGTTTGATTTCTTTGAGTTTTACCGCAATTTTATTTGATTCCTTTTATATTGCTACCACCTTACTTGCTATTTTTATGTTGTATTACGCTTTATATGACATCGTTTGAAGTAAGAGTTTTCAAATGGCTTATGAACTTCTTGTTGTCTTCCTTACATTGCTTTCCGTTGTGTCCATAGACCGCTTACGGTTTCTACATATAATATTAATTATTAATGTAGACACTAAGCTTTCCATAAAGCTGTGATGATGATAAAAATATTTTCCATATTTACTCTCGAAAAGCAACGTCTCGAGATCACACTTTAATATGGCGACAATACTCACATTATTGAAATTATTTTTCTTTGTGTTTATCAATAAGTCTAAAAGAAATATACCATCAGATGCTCCGCTTATTTTTACTTTTGCGCAGAGCAAATTAGTATACTTTTCATTTGTGAAAATTCGAATATATATGGTGTACTTTAAATGATATATACATGCAATTGTTCATATTCTGTAGCTCAAAATATATATAGCCATATTACAGAATAAATATATCAGTACGGTGTTAAATAAATGTATAGAATATCACCCAAATACCGTAACTTAAAGCATTTATAGCTACATGTGCAATTTGAAGGCTATGTCCCCATCTTCAGTAATGACGCAAGAAAACAAAGTAAGTAGTATAATATTAAAATAAACAAATATCTAATACAATTGGTAATGAACCTCTTAGTTTAATCTTGTGCCTCTTAGACGCGCATTTAAGATTAGCTATTAAATCCTTTGTATCTTTTAAAATACATCAAGTATCATTTCGGATATGGTTCATTCTTTATTCTCTAAACTCTCCATATTTTTAAGGCATTCATATCGAAAAGAATAGAATAGAATAGTGTCTTTATTTCCATCAAAATTTTATATAGGAATGTAGGATAGCTATAGTAAATGTTCGGAATAGCGTCAAATTACAATATCAAGGCTTACAATTAAAGATCAATTTTACAATAATCAATGTATTCATTTGTACAATGTAGTTCTACATGTATTAAGTATTTTTTAATTTCAATTTTGAACACTTGTACACTTAAGTTTTTGAAGCGGTTTGGTAGTGCGTTATAGAAAGTCAAACAATTATAGAGTGGACTTTTCTTATATATTGACATAGAGTGGGTTGGTACCATGTAATTACATTTATTTCTTGTTGAGTGGTGATGGTCAAACAAGTGTTCGGTTAACATTGACTTGTTTTTGATAACAAAAGTAATACATTCGTATATGTAAGTCGCGTATACAGTTAGAATTTCATTTTCCTTAAACTTAGAGCGGCAACTTTGCCTTCTCGACATATTCAATATTATTCTAAGTGCCCATTGTTGGATTATAAAAACACGCTGTGCGTCCACTGAGGATCCCCAGCACATGATCCCATATTTCATTACCGCACTAAAGTTCCCCGCATACGCTATTTTTAATGTCCAACTGGACATTGACCGAGATAGTACCCGAAGAGCATAACAAACGCGGCTTAAGTTAATACATAAGCAGTTGATATGTGGAGTCCAGTTCATATGCTTATTTAATTTGAAGCCAAGTAACTTAGCGTTTTCGCTCACTGCAAATTCTTATTCTAGAGGTTCTCCAACGTTAAGAACTATAACTTTATCTCCCTGATGCTTCCTAGATTGTACAGTTCTAATTATGACAGCGGTTGTCTTGTCTTTATTTCGCGAAAGTTTATTTCTGGTCAACAAGTTTACAGTACTATTCATGAAAGGGGAACCTTCGGTTCCTAGAGTTTCAAAAAAATTCATTTTTATCAGAAGATTAGTGTCGTCGGCGTAAATTATCAAGCATTGGTTAGGGTTCACATTTTGGTTGGTTATATCATTTAAGAATGTTAGGAATAGTAAAGGTCCCGGGATATTGCCTTGTGGGACTCCTAGCGTTACGGGCTTAAAGTTGGAACAGTATGATTTATCATTCTGAATTATTTCTACTTTCTGTAATCTGTTTGTCAGGTATGAATTGAAAAGATTCAAGGGTAAGCCCCTGATACCATATGACTCCATTTTAGCTAACAGAATTGTGGGATGTATCGAATCGAACACTTTCAATAGGTCTAAAAATATTCCGCAGGCTATATTTTGGTCATCTATACTCTTATAGATAAAGTTGGAAAATTCAAACATAGCAGTGTCAACGGATCGTCCTTTCATAAAGCCATGCTGGAAAGTATTAAAAAAATTTGATTTGATATCGCTTTTTATCTCCACCACAATAACCTCTCATTACATATTTACATTATTTGGACGTATATTTCTTTGAACGCCTTTGTCGATTTTTTAAATTTGTTTTTCTTTACCACATTGGTTTTTTTGTTTATGATTTATTATTTATTAACATGTTTTCAACAATTAAAAACTGTAAAATTGTCTCATATGCAGACGACACAAATTTGATTATATCTAGCAGGGACATGTCCTCTTTGCAATCTTCCTCAAATAATGCATATTCTAAAATTAAAGATTCATTCCAATAAACTAACTCTCAATGGAGACAAAACTAAAGCGATTCTATTCAATACTTCATTACATTCTGAATTTCCCCTATATCTAAAATTAAATTCGGTTAAGGTTAGGGCAGTTAAGAGTGTTAAATTTTCGGTAATCCAAATTGATGAATACCTACGATGGGACGCTCATGTTGGCTACTTATGTAACCAGTTAAGTTCTGCTAGTTTCTGTATCAGGGGGATAACTCTTAGGTGCAGCTTGCAAGTGTGTCGAATTGCTTACGTCGGATTTTTCATGCTAACCTTAAGTATGGCATTATACATTGGGGGCGGTGTAATTCTACGCTCATGAAGAGAATCTTTGTAATCCAGAAAAGAAAAATAAGGTCCTTACTAGGTTTGCCGTTTAGACATACTTGCAGAGCTGCTTTTAAACAACTCTCCATCTTGACAGTCTATATCACATATGTTTATGAAATTCTATGTTTTGTTCGTAAGTTTTATGATTCTTTTAGAATATATGAAAATAGGCACGATTATCTAACTAGGTGTAAAAGCCTACTGCAAATACCAAGACATAACTTAACCCTTTACCAGAAGCGTCTTTTCTTTAATGGGTGTAAAATATATAATAAACTTCCACAAGATATAAAAAATGTGAATAGCCCGACAGTTTTTAAAAACAATTGTAAATCAATTTCTACTAATCTAAGTCCATATTCTATAGAGGGATATTTGGTAGTGCTGGGAACATTTGCCAATCAAACCGGAAACCGGTGCAAGTGATTTTTCACCGATTCACCGACTAACCGTTTTCACCAATTTTCGGTGAAAACCGGATTCCGGTGAAAACCGCGTTTCGGTCAAAACCGATTTTCGGTGAAAACAGGTTTTAGGTTTGCACTGGACTACTGAATCTTACCAAACCGCGTTGCTTCGAATCAACGCACTGCTTTGAAGTAACGTATCAATTCAATTTTCCAACACGTTGATACAGTGGCGTTGCTTCTGTGCAGTACACTGCACTTTGTAAATAGATGATGAGCTTGGCGCATATACTGAGTCTAGGATTGCAAAGAGCTTGCGCCAGTCACTGGACAATGTGTAGAATTCCGCAATTTTATATCTGACAGTTTTTAAAAACAAGTGTAAATCAATTCTTACCAATCTAAGTCCATATGCTATAGAGTAGTATTTAGCAGCAAATCTTTAACTACTGCTATGCTTTTTTGTTTTTGTTTTCTAAACTCTTCACAGCTCTAATGTTTCTCACTTATAGTACACATAATTTTTATCAGGGTTTACATATTTACGTATTTCTTATCCAATACTTGTTGTGTATTATTAGAAAAGTATTTTATAGACACAAAAACTGTAATATTTTTATCCCAATGAATGTTTCGAATAGTAAATAGGAAGTATAAATATCGACTTTGAAATTGAATTATTATAAGTATAAAATCTCCTTAAGATTGTTTATTTTTTAAGTTCTGACGCACATGTCTCCAACCTAATATGAATGACCATTTTATAAATACCTGCGATTTTATAGTATACTTGTTATGGTGTAAATTATATTTTATTTTGGTTTGGAAACATTTTTGATTTGATTTGATTTGATTTGATTTTTTTTGTCATTCTGATGTTTTTCTTAGCATAATTTAGCATTTTAGCATATTATTTCTTAGCAACAAGCGACAGAATTAAATATAAAGTTTTTCCTTACATTCATTTTCATAGTTCAATTAATAGTATAGAATATCACCCAAATTATATTATTAATTTTGTTTTATTATCAATACCACTCTTAATCTTAATTTATTCATGATTTTTTATTCATGTATAGTTTTATTATAATTGTGATATTTGCTTACAAAATTGTGTTATATTTTTTTAAGGAGAAGTATCAATCATTAAATTCAGTTAATCTTACTTTATATTCTATTATTAGAGGGTATTTGATGTGGTGACCACAATATTCTGTCTTTTGGAGACATGTAAAAGTATAAATAGTATAAATCGAAAATAGTATAAGTCACGTATTATTATGCGTATAATTAAATACCCCAGTACTATTTAGTTCATATACAGAATTAAAAGTATGCAAACTTTTGCATTTATTAATTAAGGATCTACGTACTAAGTACATGTGGTTAGAACATGTTGTGCAGTTGTTTTTGTCTATTTTAATTTTCCTCCGCTAGAATATATAACAAGTTTCATATGTTACAAATTTCGCCACGTATTTATGGGACCCGTTTTAAGTTTCTGCTTAAAATTGCAATATTTTTAGTTCATCAATTTTGCTTTTAGTATCGGATGGAATGGGATATACCGACGGACATGCAAAATGGAAGGTCTTGTATAAGTGAAAAATTTGTAAGTAATTTTGCAAGAAATTTCGTGGCATCTTAAGTGGTTTAACATGTATATACTGCGCTCATAGCTAAGGCACAATAAATTTCTCGCCTAGAATATTTATCGAGGTGTTGTGGAAATATTAGATCACGTTTTTGAACATAAAATATCCGATTAATACCATTCCTACAAGCATGTAACATTCTACTCACGCTTGCTTTTGTTCGAGGTAGTAATAATTTAGACACAAAGTTTTTCATAATTCTTGCAGCATTTTCAGCCACAATTCCTGTTATACATTTTCATAAACAGTTTGCATATAAACGTAGCTGTTGTGTGAAATTTATTCGCGAGTTACCAAAAGTTATTCCCTTTTTGTTTGATATGTGGTTATATAAAGTTATGCTACTTGCTTCTCTTGTTAAGATGTTTTATTTTTTATGGAATGTATGTACGTTTCATTCAGCACGTTGAAGTGATTGAAAATATAAATCTCGTTTGTTATATATACTACATAGCCTATTTTGTTTTTAATTTCATTTTAATTTCACCCAAGTACAAATAAGTACATACATAAAAGGATTTATTTGCTTTCATTTTTTAGTTCTTTTAGTTCATTTTTGATGGCGTGTGTGTGTGTGTGTGTGTGTGTGTGTGTGTGTGTGTGTGTGTGTGTGTGTGTGTGTGTGTGTGTGTGTGTGTGTGTGTGTGTGTGTGTGTGTGTGTGTGTGTGTGTGTGTGTGTGTGTGTGTGTGTGTGTGTGTAATATCACCCAAATACTGTAACTTAAAGCATTAAGTAGCTAGATGTACATTTCGAAGGCTATGCCCCCATCTTCAGTAGCACCAGATAAAAACTAAATAAAATACCTCTGTCACGAATCGTAATTGATATACTATTAAATAAATAAGTCAACATGACAGAAGTACTTCAAAAATGGCATATAATATGACCTATAAACATTTTTTCTTTTCTTTATTAATAAAAAAAAACAATTCAAAACAAACAAAAAACATCACGAACTTTACAAAATTAAGTCAGTAAAAAATTATTTATTATAAAAATTAAACATACAATTATTGCAGGTATTTAATGTTTGATTTGATTCTCATGACACGGTCGTATTAAAATTAAATTCCCGCATTTGTTAAATATTTGCCCTGTAATTTTTGTTCTTTAATTAAAGAGGATTTATATTCGTATCACACAAAATTCAATAAATTGATGCCAAATAAAGCTTTTTATTCAACTACATTATTTTTCTTAACATTTTATATTTTCTATCAAAAATTCTCATTTTCTATCAAAAATTCTCATTTTCTATCAACTACATTATTTTTCTTAACATTTTATATTTTCTATCAAAAATTCTCCAAAACTCTGTTATTACATTTTTTTTTCTTTATATTGTTATTATAATTAAAAGACGATGTTTTAGGACTGTATTTTAACGTTTTCTAATAGGGCTATGTTGTATGTAATTGATCGATTAGTAGTAAAAATCAATTTACACATGCTAATCAAAATCATGGAAAATGAATAGTAATACAATCGTTGTATTTAAACAATAAGCGATAAATTACCTGAAAGCATAAGAAATATTATTTAATAATAATGTTATATAATAGCCATGTAAATTGTATGGATATATTTTTCATCGGATTGACTCATATTGTCTGCAATCTCTTTGATTCAGGGCAATACAAATGAGTCCCATGCCAATTACTAGCCAGTCATCCATCACTTCAAAATTTGACTTCTGGTTTACAATGTTTCCACTGTATAAATATAATACTCAATTAAACTTTGATAATTATCCTTCGATGGCTTACAGTCAGTTGCGTTTTACTATAAAGGACTCCTTTAACAGCATTGACAGCTGAAACATTGCTGTTTGAATAGCTAATTGCCGAAATTTGTAAGTATGACGTTCTGAATCAATATGTCTAGTTTACAAGTTGCTCCGCTTAGCATTTCAAAAGCAGCTTGCTGTTTCTTGAATATCTGCCTACGTCTGTTGTAGCGATGGCAATCTGTAGGTCACTTTGAGGCCTAGTTCGTAGTTCGTAGTTCATTTCAATGTACCGTTTACGAACTATAGGTCGTGAACTACTACATCTTTTAAAAATGAACTAGTTTATGACCTATATGAAATATATGCACATACTGAAAATAATCTATTGTTTTCTCAATATAAAAATATTAAATGGTAAAAAATAAATAAATGGAAATATTACAATACTTATTTTGAATTAAGAATGAGTAAGAAAAGACAACAATGTTTATAATTTATACAAAACATATATATAAGGAAATATAATCTTCTCTAGGTACTCACGATTATTCATATATCTAAAATATATCTAAAATACTTTATTGGTAGTTATTGATGAAAATGTTTACTACTTTACTAACACTTGAAAATTAAATGTACAAACTATAATAAAATCAACAAGATAGAATAGTTTTGTTTGGCGTTATAATTTATATTTTCTATTCCGAATCTTCTCTGTTCAAAATTCAAAGCTTTGAATTGATATTAAGTGATTGCATTGCACTCAGTATGCAATAGAAGAACTATAAAATTTAGATGTTTATTTTTGCCTTAATGCAAAAATTTGCTATGGCATGACATATTTAAGAGCATATTTAATCTTGCGAATATATTAATTATATTATTCCAAATAAAATCTGATACCAACATATAAATTGTGACTCAGCTCGGCAATGCTGCTGTTGCAATATTGCATCGAGTTTCCTATTTCGTTCCGTTTACCAACACACTTTACCACTAAATAAATGTTAGTACTGTATATGTAATGTATACTATACTGCATAGTTTACGAGTCGTTGTGATTCATGAACGGTTTAGTATACGACGAGTTCAGGACCTAGTACAAGTACATCAATACATACACCGTTCACCATGTAGTTCATAGTTCACGAACTAGGTCATAGTGACCTATAGGTCGTTGCGAAACATCGTCACAGTACGCTCGTCATTGGATTGAACCGTTCAGAGTGAACGGTTCGCGAGTGAACTACACATCGCTAGTCTGTTGGCCATGCAGAGGAGGTTAGTCGCTTTGTTCCAGATAATCATCCTACCAAAAATCAACAGCACTTCTGATGAGAGTTCCTCTTTAGTGTACTTCAGTGTATTGCAAACACTTTCGACGGAATATACATACGATATAAACTTTACCACTTCGTCTGTGTTCGCAGCCCCCGAAGATTTGCGTTTGTTGAAGGACATACATCATCTTGCATGTGGCCCATAGTTGAGTTTGAATTAGCGCTTACATGTCTGCACGCATTTAGAAACTGCGCCTATAGAAACTGAAAAATTTAACTATAGGATAACAGCTTGTCAATTAGTGAATAAAGCTGGAGATGTTAATGTACCATCTAACTGGTCACGTAATCAAAAACTGAACTAGCAGAATTTTTAGTCCTGCTAGAAAGTACTTTACATGTTTTCATTGAATAATGAGTTTGAGGAAATCTGCCTATAAAATAATAATAGTGTTTTCGTTAAGAATTAATAATATTTAATGAAAATATTTTTTAACTAATATTTTTACCACTGCGCTCTTGCAACTGATGCTTTTTCTATACTTTTATAGTTGACTTTATTTATTATTCAAGTACTAATACATTCTTTCTTACCCTCCTTGCGAGCGAAAGGAGATCAATGAATACGAAAAAACTTGCCGGATGAATGTAATGGAAATCCCAAGAAAGCACAACCGATACTGCATATTGTGCGAGTGTCATTTTGTAATTATTCTTACTATAAAAATTTATTCTGAAATAAACTTCATTTTGTATTTTCATCTTCAGCTTTCAATTTATAGGTCATTTTTATATATACACCAACGATTGAAAAACTTCCAAAAAGACTTTTCATTCAATTGTGTAGCAATCACGGTTAGTGAATTTATTTAAAGATGGGGGCTTAGCCTTCGAAATGCGCACCTAGCTATTAAATAGTTTGTGTTACGGTATTTGGATGATCGATACAATTATTTGGCATAGTACAAATAGTTTTTGATGAGCATAATGAAAATTACGATTTTTTTTTAAATAAATGTGAGCTCATCTACTAATGAAGGTATTTCTTTTATATCAACAAAACAAACGTTTTGGGATAGAACATTGGTTCCTAACAGATTTTTGGAAAATTGCGTTCTACTCGAGTTAGCAAATCGAAGAATACCCAGACCTATGCGAACTCTGTACTTAAATTTTTACTAAATCTAATAGGAATATGTGTAATGGTAATGTTAAAAAATACTTATGTGATAAAAAACGCCTAGTTATATAATTACCCTATAATTATCGCCGTTAAAATTTAGTTTGGTAAATGGTATACATTTTTGAATTAATAAGTCGTGTAAGAGCTTTTTGTGTCCATTTCATTACAAAAAGGTACTGTGAACTTCAGTAGTATCCTTGTTGAATTCCAGAGGATAACTTGAAGATTTGTTGCTTACCCTTGCTTACACATTAAATGAACTAATTAGTTTAATTTATTAAATCTCACGCCGTATAATTGTTGTCTTTGTCCTGGCATTCCGCCGCAACTAACCAGGATTTTTCCAATTTTCTGTAGCTGGCATCAACCCTATGTTCAACAGCGCTCATCCAATTACACCCCAACGAAAATACATACCTAAATGAACAGAAATATGGGAGAAAATCGAATTGTGAGAGTAGTAACTGTTGCTTGTTGTCTCGTGGAGTCAGTTTTGTGAATGAGTCCGGATCAATAATGCAGTGGACCTTTGAAAGAATTATATTACTTTCGAAAGTATGAATTTTTCTTAGATTCAAGATATAATTTTTATTATTTTATTACTATAACATTTCATTTTAATCATTATGGAATACATTAGATTTAGACTTTGTCTGACTACTACACTGAGAAAAATGGCTGGTTATAGTAAAAAGACATTTAACTTCTCAATCCCAACAATGATTTAATATATTTAAATTGATGACTTGATATCCAATTTTTAACCTCCTTATTAAAAGCGTTCAAGTCTGTTATATCTTTTATGTTTAATGGAAACTTATTATACAATTTAGGACCAAGATAAACAGTGCTATGTTTACGTCAAATTCAATTTTGGTATCTCTAAGTGTCTCAGCATTGTAGTTCTCGTCATATAACCATGTTTCACATTTGTTAAGTGTGGGTTTTTTAAAGTTAAATTATTAAAGTACTTGATCAAAACAGAAATATATAATTGTCCTACATATGGGGTATTTCAACCTCTTTAAATAACAAGTCTGAGGGATACGTGATTGGTCTTTTCATAATCATTTTCAATATGGTTTTTTGTCGAATGTCGAAATGTGGTGTTATAGGAGGATGATGAGGATTGGTTGGGAAGATAAAGTAACAAATGAAGCTGTACTAGAGTTAGTAGGGGAGAAGAGAAGTATCTGGAGAGTGTTACAGCGTAGGAGAGACAGATTAGTAGGGCATATTCTTAGGCATGGGGGGATTATGCAATTGATCATAGAAGGTAGAGTGGAGGGAAAGAGAGGGGTAGGTAGGCCTAGATTGGAGTATGTGAGTCAGATAGTTGAAGACGTTGAGATGAATAGCTATAGGGAGATGAAGGGATTAGCTCAGGATAGATCGGCATGGCGTGCTGTTTCCAACCAATCTTTAGGATTGCGGACTCTTTAACTAACTATGGTTTTTTGACAAGATAGCTTACTGTATTATGGATTGTATGAATGCATAAGATACTATCTTGAGGCATTTAAGAGTAAGGAAACTACGCAATAATTTAAATTTATAAATAACCCATTGATTTTTTTTAGTGATATAGTCTATATGTAGTTTCTATTTACAATTACAATCAATTATCACACCTAGGTACTTTACTGTGTCAATAAAGCAAATAAATGTATTCTTAGAGACATTCAACATTAGATTATTTTTAAGGACTTGTTGTATTTTTGTTATTCCTTCTTCAGCTTTCGCTTTTGCCATTCTCCATGTATCTTCAATGAAAATTAACGCCGTATCAAACGATATAAGATTTCCCCGCAATTTAGTTTTACATAAGGAATTTATATACGGGGTGTGTTTGAAAAGTAATGAGACTGTTTCAATAAAACTCTTTATTTATTTTATATTTACAATTCAACTTTATCACCTTCAAAATAGTTTCCTTCTGAGGCCACACAGCGTCGGAGACGTCGCACCCACTGCTCATAGCAGTGTTGGAAGTCGTTAAGTGGGATCGAACGAAGTTGGTCCGTCACGGTTTTCTGAATGACGTTTATAGTGCCAAAATGATGTCCCTTGAGTTGAATTTTCAACTTGGGAAAAAGGAAGAAGTCACAGGGTGATAGATCAGGTGAGTAGGTGGGCTAAGGAACCACTGAAATTTCTATTTGTGACAAAAATTGCCTAATAGAGAGTGCTGTGTGACAAGGTGCGTTGTCATGATGCAACATCCAACTTTCAAAAATGCTTGGTCTAACTCGAAGAAATCTTTTCCTTAATCTCTCGAGAACTTTGCGGTAAAACTGCTGATTGACAGTTTACCCCGGGGGCACAAACTCCTTATGATCAATCCCCTGACTGTCGAAAAAGTAAATGAGTATTGTTTTAATCTTGGATTTGCTCATCCGTGCTTTCTTCGGATGTGGTGAGTCGGGGGTATGCCACTCCTGACTTTGGCGTTTCGTTTCAGGGTCTTATTCAAGTACCCAGGATTCGTCACCTGTATTCACGTTTTTTAGAAAATCTTTGTTAGTTTCAATGCTCTGCAGAAGATCTGAAAACATAGCTATCCGATGTTGTTTTGCTCAGGTGTCAGGATTTTGGGAACCAACTTCGAACACACCTTTCGCATGTCCAAATCCTGGGTTAACATGTCGTAGACAGTGGCAATGTTCAAATTCAATTCACTGCTCATCATTCTGACAGTCATTCGTCGATCAGACATCACAAAAACTTGCACTTTTACAAATTTTCGTCGGTTTTTGAACTGCGCGGTCGTCCTTTCCGATTTGCATCATTAACGTCCCTCTAAAAAGGCGTTGTGCCACCTAAAAACTTGAGGTTTCGATAAGACCTGCTCCCCATACGCTAGCGTCAATTTTTGAAAAGTTTTCGTTGCAGTTTCGGCAAGTTTGACACAAAACATGATCGCATAACGTTGCTCCAATTTTGTTAAGTCCATTTGCGTGACACACTTAAAAAACTAGCTTCACAAGAACACGTAGTAATAAAAAAGTGCAGTAACAGTGGGTAGTTAAGACTTGTACTGGAGGTAGATCAAATGTTTATCTAAATGGTTAACTGGCGGGAAAACTTGCGATGTTGCCAAATCACGCACTGTGCATGCGTTCTCACTGCTTTTTAAACTTACCTCGTATGCTATAGAAAGTATAGGGCTAGGACTGTGCCTTGAGGTATTATATTATAAGTATTTTATTGTACGTTTAATAAAAATAAGTAATAAAATCAAAAAATCCATAAATCCTTTCAAGTGTATTTCAAAATAGATTAATCATTAGGAATTTAAAAATATTCGGTCGTATAATTTAAAATGTAATCAGAAAACGGTTCAAATCACGTAGTGTTCATATTTTTCCTGGATGTCGATAGTCTAGATTGATTTGCAAAAAGATCATATATTACGAATTCCTTAAAATATCGCTATAGGAAACAAAGAGAAAATGAATTACATGGATCAGTTAATTTTTAAATCAAAATTGGCCGTTATAAAAATCAAGGTTTCACACACCTCTTGTATATACATGGTAATATTACCATCCAGATATACTATGTGTGGAATCCGTATTTGTAAAATAAACCAGTTTGAAATAGTTTTCGCTAGTTAAATTATTTTAGATGTTTGTTCGTACTGAAGCTGCGAAAATAGTAAATAGAGAAACTCGCTAATCGTCTGGCATTATAATTCCCGAAACGATACACTCAACAAATTAAACGTAACCATTTTAGAGCTTCAATTGTGAACGTTAATATTGATACTTATTTTTAAATTATGTTCAGTTAGATTTGCTTTTACGCTGTAATAATCCTTATAAATATGTTATGTTCATAGTGAAAACACTAATGCAGTCAACTAATTTAATATAAGCTATTAATAATTAGTCGGTACTAATTTGTTCGATAAGGAATTTAATAAGAAGAACAAACTTAGTAGAATAATAGTCAGTCCAATTTTTTAACTAACAAATTATTTATTTACGCATTAATATAAAATGATACATTAAAGTTAAAAAAAATTATTTGTAGTTAGTAAATAGTGATAATATTAAATATATTATTCAGTATTAGTAAACTAACCTGTGTTAATATTTAGTTAGTACATATTATTTATAAAATTGTCGCTAATTTGTGTGAATATAAAATTACTTAATTTAAAACGATATTGTGTAATATACAACTAATAATTATAATTAATGTTAACTTACGTTGCTTAAATAGTATATATATCTAGATATATATATGAAATGAAAAATAATATTAAAAAATCACAAAAATCAAATATACGAATAAGAAAAATATTTATTGAAGAACCATTTTTGATGTTTATAATTTTTACACTAGAAATAATATGTAATAAATATAAATATGTGAAAAAATATTCTCTGAACATCTATTTTTTAACACAATATTTTTTAGGTTTGATGTACAAGTATTTTACGTTTACTAAAATCAAATGCAAATTTGAAAAATATTGTAAACAAATAACCATTTTGAATATTTCTAAATGTTAGACTTTCATTATAGTGGTAGAAATATATATAAAAAAACAGAAACGAATATATAAATTGTTAAATTTAATAATATAAATTTGAAAAGGAACACAATGTTGAAGGATACTTTTTCGTTCTTCATATTTTCATCCACAATCAGTCTTGAAATTTATATATTTATTTATATATATCCATATTGCTTTCATCATGTCTTCAAGCACATTAAATTAATTATATTTTCTCAAAACAAATAATCTTACCTTGGAATTTTGGAAGGAAACTATTCAATTAGCACTTTCGAAAAAATGAATGGTTTCTTCATGCATAACTTTATAGATTATAAAACATATTTCACTTATTTTCATTGAATACGCAAAAGACACTCGACGCTCGAAGGTGGAGACAAGAATGAGAAGTCATCGGCATCTTCCGGCAAATATTTGTATCAGCAATTTTATTATAAATTAAATTAGCTGGATATAAATATTGCATATTAAATGTTACATATTCTCCGCTATTTATAGTCAGATTACGCTAAATGTTAGTGCATTGTCTTTATTAAAAAGATATTTGTTTCATTATAATGAAGTTTTGCACTTTCTTGTATAGATCACCTTTGCTTACAATAATATTATCTAAAATAAAATTAATAACTAAATGCAAATAACTTCGTATTTTTTAGACTTTAATAGTAGCACAATCGAATAATATTTAATCAATGATAGTAATAGTTAATTTGTACTCAGTTAGTAAATTGCAGTGTTACTATAAGATGTTATTGTTATTAATATTATTACTCTAAGATGTTGTTTAATAGTATTATAATTTGTAATATTTTGCGTAAACTATTTACTGTTAAGAAACTACACATTAGCATGTAGATTCTTATATTATAACCAGCCATTTTTCTCAGTGTATGGATAAAAATTATGACTCATAAAATGCAGGAAAAATCAAGCAGTTGTAACACAATATTTTAGATAACTCGGGACCGTCAATAAAAATAAATTAAAATATAATAAGATATTGGAATATTTATTATAGAAACTCAATGATATTAGATTTCCATCAAATTAAATAAACGAACTAAAAAAATTAAATGAAATCGAAATAGTTAAGATTTATAAGACATACAATTCCATTTTCGAAAATATATTAAAATTTCTTGTCTTAAAACAAGTATTGGGAAAGCTTTACTTTGAGATATATTTTATAAATTTTAGTAGATATGGTTTCTTATCATACAATGAAAACAATTTCTTTATGCGATTGTTCGAGTTTTACTCCATCAAGCCACGTCATTCTGTATTGTATTGGTTGTCTTTCATGACTGCAGCATTGTGACTGGATCTTATTTTCGATTTTATGTGATAGTATAGTCTGAGTTGAAATATTCAGTGCAGGACGATAGAATCATTGAACAACGGAACACATTTCTGCTTTTACGACATGTCAATTCTGTTCGCTATTAGATCTAGATATAACGTAAGTATATCATGATACATCTATAATATAATCCTATAAGAGTACAGGAACGTATCCAGTATTTCCAAGGTCTTCATTACAAACAATTTCTAGCTATCCACTATTTAAAGAAAAATTTCTAAATTATTACAATTATTAAAATTTCTTTCTTTCCATTGTGAAATATAAATTAATTAGTTAAAGAGTCCGCAATCCTAAAGATTGGTTGGAAACAGCACGTCATGCCGATCTATCCTGAGCTAATCCCTTCATCTCCCTATAGCTATTCATCTCAACGTCTTCAACTATCTGACTCACATACTCCAATCTAGGCCTACCTACCCCTCTCTTTCCCTCCACTCTACCTTCTATGATCAATTGTATAATCCCCCCATGCCTAAGAATATGCCCTACTAATCTGTCTCTCCTACGCTGTAACACTCTCCAAATACTTCTCTTCTCCGCTACTAACTATAGTACAGCTTCATTTGTTACTTTATCTTCCCAACCAATCCTCATCATCCTCCTATAACACCACATTTCGAATGCTTGTAATCTACGCTTCTCTTCCTTTCCTATAGTCCACGCCTCACACCCGTACAGTGCTACACTCCAAACATATACCTTCAGTAATCTTTTTCTAATACCCAAGTCAATATTTGATCTTAAAATCTGTTCCTTTTCTACGAATGCCTTCCTACCCTGTGCTATCCTACACTTTATATCTACCTTGCTTCGATTATCTTTTGTGATTCTACTGCCTAAATAACAAAAATCTGACACTTCTTCGATTCTATTATCTCCTATTGTGATCCTGATTTTTCTACTGCATTCCTTTTTGTCACACCTCATCACTTTAGTTTTACCTATATTTATTTTCATGTTAAAATCCCTAGTCAATACTGCCTGCATACCATTCAATACCCTTTCTAAATTCTTTTCGCTTTCTTCCAATATAGCTATATCGTCGGCGAATCTCAACATATATATTTTCTCTCCCTGTACATTCACACCTTCACTATACTCTTCTTTTACTTTGTTTATTGCATCTTCTATATATAGATTAAATAATAACGGTGAAAGTGTACATCCCTGCCGAACTCCCTTCCCTATTTTTGCTACCTCTTCTTCCCCCTCAATTCTAAATAAGAAAAAAAATGAGGCTGTTGTCACAACACATCCCTGTATTTAATTGGTAGAATATATTAAAAAATATCTCAATATATTCCACGAAGAAATTCTATATTACATTTTTTGGCGTTTTCTTTTACAACGCTATAAAAATGATTTTTTATCCATAAAAGTATGGATATTTCTAACAAATACTATTTGTTTTCTTAGTATGAAGTTATAATTATCTATGAAGTATATACACTGCTGATGAGGTTTTGTTTTAGGCCCATCCCTTAGCTCAGAACTGCATACACTTACCTCGAATCAACGAAGAAGAACTACCAGATTCCCTATAAAATATATAGATACTGATCTGTTTATATAACGGAATAACATTCTGATTCTTTCTCATCGAGACCACGTTCAGCGTTTACGTTTCAAGAAAATATAATTTCTATAAAAATGGTGAATTGTCAATTGCAGTTTGCTATATTTTATATAAAATCCTTTTATTCCATCCAAACCAAATAGATATTATCAATCTTGAAACATTAATTTGTCGTATATGTGTTGATACGTCACAACATTATCAATATATTGTAAAATCGTCACAACGGCATTAAATCATTGTATAAAATATCACCTAACTCAAAGCATTTATTAGCTAGATACGCCTTTCTGAGGCTATGCCTCCATCTTTAGTAGCACAATAATATAACAAATAATCATATTTTCTGGTTCCACCATTCCTTCCTTCCCTCATTATAAATCTTCGAGACACATCATCCATCTACTAGATTTATTTTTACTTTCCTTTCCTTTCCTTTCCTTTCTCAATGACATTTGATACCATAAACCATACATTACTTTACTAAATTTTGAAACACATTGGTTTTGGCACGGAATCTGTTAAACTCATATATAACAATTTAAATAGTAGATCACAACAAGTTCTCATTAACACTAACACTTCGACTACTAAAATGTTTAGTTTTGGTGTACCGCAGGGTTCCATTTTGGGACCCATTCTTTTTACAATCTATACGCATAACCTTACGCATTCCATTGAATTTTGTGAGACTCACTTTTATGCCGATGACACTCAGCTGTATCTGTCTTTTCCATCTACCGACATTATTAATGCTAATGTCAAAATAAACCGAGACATCCAAAATTTTGTTGAGTACGCAGAAGGACACGGACTTATTATCAATGCAACAAAGTCCCGCGCTATCCTATTTGGCAAAAATTCTATTACTAATAACCTAAACGAATTTTTGAATATAATAATTAGAAATCATAGAATTGCGTGATAATGTAAAAAATCTTGGTCTCTTCATGGACACTTCCCTTAACTTTGAAAAGCACATTTCGTATTGTATCGGCAAAGCCTACTGCAGTTTAAAACTTCTTTATACTCATACACACATTTTAAACGAAAAAAAAAAAATTATGCTTTCCGATACTTTAGTTTTATCGCACTTTAATCACTGCGACACTGTATACGGTCCTTGTATAACTAATAAAACTGCCTTCAAAATTCAAAAAATGCAGAATAATTGCATTAGATTAATATTTGGTTTAGGTAGAAGAGATCATGTAAGTCACAAGCTTATGAATTGTAATTGGTTGAACATGCATAACAGGCGGTTGCTTCATCAGATAACACTCTTTTCAAATATCATTTTAAATAAAACACACGCATATCTACATAAAAAAAATATCTTTCCGTATCGACGTGCATAATATTTACATTAGACGAAAGAACTTGATAACGCCACCGGTCCACCGATCCGCTCGCTTTGAAATATCATTCTCTTATTGTGTATCTAAAATATGGAACATTTTACCTGATCACTTAAGATAAATAAATAACCTCACCAATTTCAACAAACGCTGCAAAATATATCTTCTTAAAAGGCAATTGATTGAATATGATGTGCGGTTCTAATTTGTATTTGTATAGAATTTGTATAGATCTGTATAAATGATCATATTTTTCTAATTATATGTCAATTACTGATATCATTCAACACAAGGGTTAATATACGAATGTTGTATAGTATTTCTGTGTTTTAATAAACATTATTACAATATATTATATATAATTATTATCTTCTTTAAAAACGCAATAGTTGATATAATTTTAACTGGGCTTTCTGTTGTTATAAATTTCAATGGGTTATATGGAAGAGCAGCATATTTTGTATTTATTCTCTTTCATTGTATTGATCATCTTCATATTCTAGCTGAATATCGCCCTTAGGTTAAGAACTGCTTCTGTTAATTATTACCTTTACTCACAAAATTATGTACAGTTTTTTTTCCTAATAAAGAATATATTATTATTATTATTATTATTAATATTTTCTTGTTGGGCTACGGAATGTATATGCGTGATAAATTTAAACGTACCACTAGGAGTAAAATCATCTTTAAGGAAGATTTTATAATACTTATCAGAATACAAATAACCTGTATATGATGCGAAAATACCGCTTAATTTGTATTTAAACAAATAGCAAACGATACGTTGGGAAACCTAACAATAATAAAAATTGACCATTATTTTATTCTCGTATATTGAACTGTTAAAAAATTGAATAAAATTCTAATTAAAAAGTATATCATCAGATACGGTAGATGAAATGTATTTTTTTCAGATTGTGATATATTAATTTAAAACATGACTCTAAATTGATTATATACCCATGGTAGAATGTATTTTTTATCCATCCATAAAATATTTAAAAGGCATAATAATCCATAATTTGCGTAATAATAATGAATTTAGTTTAGCAATTACATAAGTTTATTATGTTGGACTAATTTTTTAAGTATTCAATTCTATTTAGTTTTTTTTTATTATACCAATTTTTATATTTACCAATTACCAATTATACCAATTTTTACCAATTATACTAATATCTATATTAACCTCAGATGAGGTTAATATAGATATTAGTTTCGTTAATTATTAATTTATATTGTTTTAAAAGATTAATAAGGCATATTATATGCCATTTTTGAAGTACTTCTGTCATGTTGACTTATTTATTTAATAGTATATGAATCACGATTCGTGACAGGTATTTTATTTAGTTTTTATCTTGTGCTACTGAAGATGGGAGCATAGCCTACGAAATGTATACATCGTTTTTTTAAAGTGGCGGACCAGTATCGCCCACTACTGCGCATAAGGGCTGCACTTATATACATCACTTATACACTTACTTATATACACAAGGTACTTAGCCACACATAGTTTTTCTATTGACAATACACAAGCGTACCCACAGCACAGCATTTCTCAATATAGGTAAGAGACATTTTATTTTATATTTCAACTGTAATAATTGTAATGTACGATATTATAATGTAATATACTATCATGTAATATAGTAAAATGTTTTTACAATATATTGACCCAAGATATTTTTATATAATGGCGTATCTTCCATTATTATAATGAAGTTACCTATAAGTTCAGGTATTTTTTAAAAGTTATTATATTATTGTTATTTTTGCCTCTAGGAAGATTTCAAATAAAAATCGAAACGTTGGCAAACACTTACATAGTGTTTGCTTCATTTATGTCCGCTTCCCGTTATTCATTATTAAATAAAATAATTTTTAAATAATATTAGGGGTAGTTTTCATAAATTTGCAAAAAAAATGTACTGCACTGGAATATTCAATGTGCCGTACGACTGACGCCATAGTGTTTTGAATAGCACTGCTCTGTACTGTATTGGTCAAGCCATTATGCATGTCTCTGATTTATGATGCGTGAACTTCTGTCACTTTCCGCCACTTTCAATAAAACGGTGTATATAGTATTTAGTTTTTATCTTGTGCTACTGAAGATGGGGGCATAGCTTTCAAAATGCACATCGAACTACTTAATGTTTTAAGTTACGGTATTTGGGTGATATTCTATACTATTATTTAACACCGTAGTGATAATTTTTAAAATGTTATATAGTGAATTATTCTTTTTCCCAGATGTTCTTATTTGTGGATTAATATATTAATCAAAATATAATTGCAATTTGACATGAGACCTAATAGGAATGAAATTTATTGTACCTGGTATTTTAAAAGTATTATTGACCGAAGAGGAAATAATGGCTTAATTTTATATCTGATGGTACACGTTGCCAAGTCATATTATGAATTATGGCATTTTTGAAATATATATACTATTAATTTTCTTATATTCTGCTAGAGTTGAGAACATCATGCTAGAAAAAAAAATTTAAACCGTTATTGCACATAAATTTTAGATGAAAAGTTTTCGATTTATAAACGATATAAACTTATAGATTTTTATAAACTTTGATATTTCAAGAATCTCTTATAATCGCATAATTTTCAATAGATTATGTTACATAAAAAACGATCAGCGATTAGAGGGATAAATATAGTTCAATATATTCATCTAAGAATGTCAAGAACTATTTCTTTAATATATTATAAAAGCTAATTATAAATTGTAAAATTCGTAAATATTGTGGAAACTTTTATTTTCAAATACTTTGCTAAATGAAGAACTAAAGATAATTATTATGATACTCTTAACAACCTTTTTTAAATGGATTTATCGTCTTATTGCTATTATTTCATAATAAACGGAATTTTATTCCTGAAAATTTAAGAATTGGGAGTTTTAAAAGTACCAAATCTTTTATAATTATAACTGCTTGTATTTACAGACCAACTTAATTTAATATATTTGAATGTTGTAATAAATAAAATGATAATAATAAATCATAAAAAATAAAAATTGTATAATATACTAAATAACTCTGTATCAAAACCACACATTGTATGATTGTATTCTTAATATTGCAGATATTATGATCTAGATACTGAAAAATTCGAATTTATATGTAGAGAAAATCCTGGCTCTGGAAATGTAACTGCAATGAAGATATTACTGCAATAAAGTTAAATATTTCGCTTTTCCCTAAACATTCATATTTTTGCACTAACTTGCAGTGCAGTAACAAATCCATTGTAGTTTATTGCAGAAGACATCCACACAAACATTTCCTCTTATGGAAGCATATACGAGAGTATATTTAAACCAAATATAGAATAGAAAATAGGATCTGTATAAATGAATACACATGGGGTGCTAGAAGATATAGACAGAATGATTACTCAATGATCATGAAGAAAATAGTTTACGTTTGATACAATATCAATAACAAAGCCCTCTGAGGAATAGTCGTCTTTCATTCTGTTGAACGAGAATTTCTTGAGATTGATATGTAACAGTTTCCCTCACGATCTCCTGAGTAGTTTAGATTTACGAAATACTTCATATTTACTTCCACGTGTCTTACAAGCAGTTGAAGAAAAGGCGGTGTTAGGGAATTACCTTCCAATATCTTATATTAAAGCAAATACTAATCTTATTAATGACACTATTATTTATGTAATGAAAGGTTTCATTTCACATGTTTTTCAATTAAGCACGTAAATTAATAATTTTTGACATATTTCACGTATATTTTTAGTACATGGAAGTATTTTTTTGTAATGCCGTGGAAGACTTCATAAATTTAGAGAAAATTAAAATCAGACAATGGACCGAATACAAATGTTCCATTTGATGGAGGACGCATTTAGATAGAAAAGGGTATACATATTTAAATACATTAATAAAGACTACTTTGTTCACCACCTGACTTTCGTTTCCTTATAGTGACACATATTCCTGGTTACTATATTATATATATTTAGTATATATGAAATATTTAAGAAATATCTAAGAAATGAAACTACTTATATTTCTTAAGAACTTCTATTAAATATTGCAGAGAATCACTTAAGATAATAAGATAAAATATTGTTAAAAAAAGGGTGGATTTTCCTTAATTACATTTCTTTAAATAAATATACGCAATAAAATTTACTACTGGATGTTCTTTTTTGACCCAAATGTAGTTACTACTAATAGTTACTACTTCATCAATTAAAATATCATTTTATTGTATATTATATATGGTCTTGAAAACATTTATTATGTTTAGTATTAATTTATTCGAAGGTATTTACCGATTTCGATAAAATGCAGAGAATATATCTCTAAAAATCCTTAGCGAATTTCCAGAAAAATACCATTGTATAAACTTTCTTTTTTAATATTCCATTATTACGTTTAAATTAAATTTATCAGTATGAAAGTAATACTAGCAAACTTTTAGATTTACAGAGTATAGAAGTCGAAATAATAACCAGTGATGCCAGAATCAATAGCTATAAATTGTCAAAATCGATGCTAATATGACTTAAGGCCTTCATCTCTGTAAAAGATTTCTGCGCATATCTTGAAAACCACTAAAGTGATAGACGAATGTTAATGTTCGTTAGATGCCGTTTTGAATAACAAAAATATTCTCTAATTTAAATGTTGCTGTAAAGTGATCAAGGGGACCCAATTTTAATTTAACAAGAAGAATTCCGAAGGATCACATACTGCAAAATTACTCATAGTGTTTTGTTATAAATGTGTAGATAATGTTTTAGAAGGGTTTTCAGGATTAGATAGAAAATTAAATTGTTTTTTGAATTATTTAAATATCATATCTCCTTCCATAAAATTCACACTAGAGAAAAATTAATCATTTCCTAAATTATCTAGATTTGATAATAACACGTATCACAATTCAAAATTTATAGAAATTCTACCTTTTCTCCTATTATACCAATTCACTCATATTATACCAAATCATATTATGTGAACATATAATTTAATGATTCATAAAGCATTTATGATCCCCATGAATAAGAAAGACTTAGACTACGAACTAACCAATATCAGAGCCATAGCTAAAGATAATGGAATAAATATTATAAAATTTTACATGATTTATTTATTTATTTATTTATTTATTTTTCGATATCGGACTACAAATAGGCTTAGCCCAGTGAAGTGTCCAGTACTTAATGTTCATACATGTATAATACAATATAATATATACATAATAGTATAAGAGAACCATTGCTGCTATCCCAATAGCAGTAATGGTATTGTGAAGTAAAACATATTATTTATATATACTTATAATGATGTTTGAGAATTCCGTAAATGATTGATTATAATATTCTTAAATCTAATTAATGGTTTGTCAAACATATCTAAGTTAACCGTTCTATTAACATCATTATAGGTGTTCATAAATCTAAACAAACATGAATTTTGTGTAGCGTTTGTGTCACATTGCGGTATGCGAAATAGAGATGGGTGTCTTAAAGGATAATAATGGCATATAAATTGGATAGAATTTAAAATGGACGAGGAATCAACTTGTCCATTTAGTATTTTGTATATCATACACAAGTCGTTAAGTATTCTCCTGTTTTCCAAAGTTAACATTGAAAGTTGGTTACAAGAAGATACGTAATCGGTGTTATTTAATTTTAACTTGAAGCATACAAATGTAATGATTTTTTTTTGGATTTTTCAATATTATGTATGTAAAATAAATATTGTGGATTGAATATTGACGTGGCACAATTGACGTGGCTGAATATAAATGCATAATATAAAGTTTTGAACGTCTGCAAGAAGGTAAATTCTTTGCAAGAGCGCTTCAGGAACCCTAGCATCTTATATGCTTTTGAAACTATATAATCAATGTGCCTGCCAAATAGTAATTTATCGTCTAGTATTATACCTAAATCTTTAATGGAATTAACCAGCTTTAACATATTACTATTCAAGGTGTAATGAAAAATAATTTTATTCCTATTTCTTGTGAAAGAAATAGAAGCACATTTATCAGAGTTGAGAACCAGACGATTATTATTACAATATTTAGCTAGCAGTGTTAAGTCATATTGCAATTTTAAGCAGTCGTTAGTATTTCTAATAGGTCTATAGAATTTTAAGTCATCGGCATATAAGGAAAAATCAGAGTTAGTGAAGCAAAGAGATATATCGTTAATAAACAATAAGAATAATAATGTCCCTAAGTGGCTCCCTTGTGGAACGCCAGAAGTACAATCCAAGAATCTTGACAGATATCCCTGTACGGATACTGCCTGCGACCGCATAGACAAGTATGATTTAAACCATCTATACAGACTTCCATGTATTCCAAACTTGTATAGCTTATCTAATAAGATGCCATGATCGATTTTGTCAAAACATTTACTGAAATCTGTATAGATGGCGTCAACCTGCACTTGATTGTCCAAAGCTGAATATAAGTTATGCGTATATTCTATCATATTAGTTTCGACACTGCGGCCGTTGAAAAATCCATGTTGTTGTTGAATAATTACATTTTTCTAAGTAAACATTACAATATCATATATTATTTTCTCGATGTAATTTTCTATGATGTAATAGAAAATGTAGTGCATTCTAAACCCATACGTAGTAATAAATTTCCTGAATGGTACAGCAAAGCTACTATAATGGCTATAAAAGAAAAAGTAAGATTCCACAAGAAGTACAAATCTTCTAGAAATTGTATATATTATTTTCAATTTAGTAGGCTGCGATCTAGATTTAAGTACTTATTAAAATTAGATCGAAACAAATACATTCAATCCGTAGAAGGAAATTTGTTGCATAACCCTAAATGGGTCTAGAGGTATGCCGCTGACTTGAAACTTAAAACAGAATGCCATCCATATTAAACTATAGCGGTCAAGTTGCTGCGGACGGTCAGAACATTGCGAATTTATTTTCTTATTATTTTAGTAGTGTACTTGAAAAACCTAATCAACAGGTACGTGATAACTTTGACGAAGGATTTGGAACTATAAACAACGTAAATATAAATCTACACACTCTTCATATAGATCGAAACAAAATAATAGAAAGCTTGAGTAAATTAGATGCGAGGAACGTTCCTGGATCAGACAAAATACCGGCATTATTTTTTACCAAAATAGCTGTTGAAGTAGCAAAACCGCTTGGTTTAATCTTTAGTAAGTCACACTGAAGGCTGTGTTCCAGATATATGGAATCTGGCAATTGTCGTCCTTATCCATAAGAGCGGGAGCAAACAGAATGTTTGCAATTACGGACCGGTGTCAAAGTTAAATCTACAAGAAAAGTCTTAGAGAAGATAGTTCATGATTATCTGTTTGCGCAATTAAAACGGGTATTGATATCACAACAACACGGGTTTTACAAGGGTCGTAGCGTTGAAAGCAACTTACTACTATACACAAATTTTATTTTAAGGTCTATGGATTACAGGCTCCAGGTCGATAGCGTTTACACCGATTTCAGCGAAGCGTTTGATAAATTAGATCATCATATTTTGCAAAAAAAGCTTGCCGCAATCGGTTTTCATGGCTCCGTCTTTCGTTGGTTGTGCTCATATATTGAAAATCGTTCGCAGATGATAAAGATCAATGGATTTCTTTAAAAAAATACTATCATACCTTCCGGAATACCTTAAGGGTCTCATATGGGCCCTTTAATGTTTCTTATCTACATAAACGACATAAAAATATGTTTTCATAAATGCCACTTTTTGTTGTTTGCGGATGATTTAAAGATTTTCAAGGAAATTCGTAATTTAGATGATGCATCATGTCTTCAAATTGAGTTGTCGGCATTTAATAGTTATTGTGTACGAAATCAGCTTATCCTTAAAGTACAAAAATGTTATCAAATCTCATTTTCGTGTAATCATGAAGTTTTTATTTTACAATATATCCTTCATAATACTGATATTAATAGAGTCGTCAAGATCAGAGATTTAGGTGTCATTTTAGATAGTAAGCTGACTTACAATGAACACATTAACAATGTAGCTACTAAATCGTTACGAATGCTGTCTTTTATAAAACGAATTACTAGCGAATTTACGAACACTCAAACTATTTTGCAATTATATTACGCATATGTGTTCAGCCAGGTTAGCTATTGCTCTGTAGTGTGGAACTCTAGATATGACGTGCACATAAATCGTTTGGAGGGTGTCTAAAAGAAGTTATTGCGGTATGTATATATTAAACGCGGTATTGAATATTCTCATTATTATGTCGCATTAAACCATTACAATTTAATTACTTTACGGAAACGAAGAACTAAGCAAGTCCTGTATTATTTCTATAAAATTGTATATAAAATAATGTAGACTGCGTTGACTTATTAAGTTTAATATCATTCAATGTTCCAGTGAGAAAATCACGTAACAATTTACTATTAAAATTAAACTTATTTAATACAAACGCCTATGATAACGCAGCCATAAATGGATTTGTAGAGACCTATAACATATACTGTAACGGTTTTGATTTGTACAACAGCACATATGCGCAATTCCAAGCATATATCAAAAATGCGATTGGACCAGTGTATTGATAGCAGATAGATCTGTATGATATTTTTATTTGGTATTATTATTGTTACATGTTTATGATTGTATTCTTGTAACTGATACATATAGCTCTATACAAATTGATATAAATTGATATTACCATTAATTATTCTTATTTGACAGTTGTACTGTAGCGATGGCAAACTGTAGGTCACTTTGAGGACCTAGTTCGTAGTTCGTAGTTCATTTCAATGCACCGTTCACGAACTATAGGTCGTGAACTACTAACATCTTTTTAAAATGAACTAGTTCACGACCTATATGAAATACATGCACATACTGAAAATAATCTCATTTTTTCTCAATATAAAAATATTAAATGGTAAAAAATAAATAAATTGAAATATTACAATACTTATTTGAATTATGAATGATGAAGAAAAGACAACAATGTTTATAATTTATACAAAACATATATATAAAGAAATATAATCTTCTCTAGGTACTCACGATTATTTATATGAAGTTCTAAAATACTTATTGGTAGTTACTGATGAAAATATTTACTACTTTAGTAACACTTGAAAATTAAATGTACAAAATATAATAAAATGAACTGGATAGAATCGTTTTGTTTGGCGTTATAATTTATATTTTCTATTCCGAATCTTCTCTGTTCAAACTTCAAAGCTTTGATTTGATATTAAGTGATTGCATTGCACTCAGTGTGAAATAGAAGAACTATAAGATTTATATGTTTATTTTTGCATTATTGCAAAAATTTGCTATGGCATGACATATTTAAGAACATATTTAATCTTGCGAATGTATTAATTATATTATTCCACTTGAAATCTGATACCAACATATAAATTGTGACTCAGCTCGGCAATGCAGCTGTTGCAATATTGCATCGAGTTTTCTATTTCGTTCCGTTCACCAACACACTGTATCACTAAATAAATGTTAGTACTGTATATGTAATGTATACTATACTGCATCGTTTACGAGTCGTTGTGATTCATGAACGGTTTAGTAGACGACGGGTTCAGGACCTAGTACAAGTACATCAATACGTACACCGTGCACCATTTAATAAATAGATCAAAAACGCAAAATTACTAAATCTCACATTTATCCCCACATTCCGCATACAAAAAATAATATTTACATGACCTTTCCATCGTAATTCCATCATAATTTTATCCACAATGCTTCCCATATTTTTAATAAATATTATATTACATTTGCTTCTCGTCCTCGATACAAGATGTTAGATTTAATATTTTATAATAAAAACCGTGGTTCAATATATAATAATAGTGGAGTGTATTTTTCCAGATCTCTTGATTGTAACGCTATATATATCGGTCAAATGAGCAGAAATTTTAAAACTAGATATTCAGAACAATATAGGGATTTTAGATTAAATAAAGAGAGCAGCAGTTTTGTGGTAAATATTGAGAATTGTAAGGCATATTTATACTATAAAAAATGATTAGTGAGTTTACTGGCAGTGGAAATGACATCGAATGTGATAATGACGAGACGATACACATCAGAAAAGAAAGGTTTTCTTGCTAAAAGTAGCCAAGGATATTGTGAAGAATGTCTTCATGGAACTACGAGAATGGGGCGAAAACAAAGCAGCATCCATTAAGAAAACTTCAATTTTGACGAAGACTCCTGTTCGAATTATAAGAAGAAATGTGAAAGATGTTGTTTGTGATATAAAGAAAAGGAGCGACGCTAATGTTCTCAGGAAATAAGATTAATTTGGTGTTGATTGCATTCGTTTGAAGCTGTACAGTTGAGAAAAAATTGTATGAGAAGATATTATCACCGTCACTTAGCCAGTTATGTCATATTTGTTTAAAAATCGAGTGCGATATTGCTTGCTGTCTGAATACTTTACGAAAAGTATTAAAAATGAATGGCTTTCGATTCAAAAAAATGAATAAGCGAATGTGGTTGTTGGAGGCACCAAGGTTGTAGCTTCTGTGGATACAATACTTAGAGAATATTCGTAAATCTCGCGAAGATATCCGTTTCATATGATACTTAGATTAATACACATGATACAAAAATAAAGAGAGTGACACAAGTAGTTCGGAATTTTAACTGAATGTGTAAATGTTTTATGTACTAAGATGCTTTATTTGAATTTTTATTGTAAAAATGTTTCATATTTTCATGTGCATTTATAATTATAATTAATTCGTTAACATAATTTATTTAAATCGAATAAATAGATGTAATCTTTTCCAAAATAAACTTTCCTTACCCTTTCATTGAATGAAAAAACATCATTCACATAATATAATAATGAATGATAATACATAATTTTTAAGCAACATGTTTATCATTTGGATCAACATTTGAATACAGTTTTCAATTTATTATATTTAGTTTCAACTAAAATTCCAATATGGACCTGGCACATCGCTGTTCGAGATTGTAAATCTTAGGATAGACGAGTCAACTCCTGGCCACTTATTGTTGCATGAGGTATATGAAGATTCTTGATAATTCCAATAAAAGTGTAAAAGTTAGCTACCTAGAAACCTAGAAATATTTCAATATACGAAAAACACATATTTCATTGTCCTCGACTTATTGTTTCTAATCCTCACGTACTTGGAGTGTTTATTAGATACTATCTATTTCTACTGTATAATCACATTTTGTCTGATGTACGAAGATTGTGACAAACTTAAGTACACTCGCACTTAATAATGAGCTTTGCTCGAAACTAGTCGTGTTAATAAATAGTTTTTTCCTGATATTAAAACAAAGTAATTTTATTTTATTATTAATATTTTTTATTATTTTTTATTTTATTACCCATTTCATTTAGTCTACTTTACTATATATTTTTTCAAAATCTAATTGCTATTATCATAATTACGATTAGAATAATTCTAAATTTAACGAGTTTTCCAATAAAAATTCATTAAGATTTTAAATGGAATTTAAGGGACAATTTAGGACCATTTAGTTAAAGAGTCCGCAATCCTAAAGATTGGTTGGAAACAGCACGCCATGCCGATCTATCCTGAGCTAATCCCTTCATCTCCCTATAGCTATTCATCTCAACGTCTTCAACTATCTGACTCACATACTCCAATTTAGGCCTACCTACCCCTCTCTTTCCCTCCACTCTACCTTCTATGATCAATTGCATAATCCCCCCCATGCCTAAGGATATGCCCTACTAATCTGTCTCTCCTACGCTGTAACACTCTCAAAATACTTCTCTTCTCCCCTACTAACTCTAGTACAGCTTCATTTGTTACTTTATCTTCCCAACCAATCCTCATCATCCTCCTATAACACCACATTTCAAGTGCTTCTAATCTACGCTTCTCTTCCTTTCCTATAGTCCATGCCTCACACCCGTACAGTGCTACACTCCAAACATATACCTTCAGTAATCTTTTTCTAATACCCAAGTCAATATTTGATCTTAAAATCTGTTCCTTTTCTACGAATGCCTTCCTACCCTGTGCTATCCTACACTTTATATCTACCTTGCTTCGATTATCTTTTGTGATTCTACTGCCTAAATAACAAAAATCTGACACTTCTTCGATTCTATTATCTCCTATTGTGATCCTCATTTTTCTACTGCATTCCATTTTGTCACACCTCATCACTTTAGTTTTACCTATATTTATTTTCATGTTAAAATCCCTAGTCAATACTGCCTGCATACCATTCAATACCCTTTCTAAATTCTTTTCGCTTTCTTCCAATATAGCTATATCGTCGGCGAATCTCAACATATATATTTTCTCTCCCTGTACATTCACACCTACACTATACTCTTCTTTTACTTTGTTTATTGCATCTTCTATATATAGATTAAATAATAACGGTGAAAGTGTACATCCCTGCCGAACTCCCTTCCCTATTTTTGCTACCTCTTCTTCCCCCTCAATTCTAACTAAGGCATTTTGGTGTTTATATAAATTAAAAATTATTCTCCTATCCTTATAATCTATACCCGTTTCTTTTAAAATTCTAAACATTATGTCCCAATCTACATTATCAAATGCCTTTTCTAAATCTACAAAAGCTATGCAAGTTACCTTTCCTACCCTCATTCTTTTTTCTACTACTGTTCTTAGTGCTAAAATCGCCTCTCTCGTCCCTCTGTTTTTCCTAAAACCAAACTGATCTTCTCCTAGCCTTTCCTCTACTTTATTTTCTAATCTCCTATAAATAATCTTTAGCAATATCTTCGATGCATGTGATAGTAGACTAATGGTCCTATAGTTCTCACACAAATTAGCTCAAATTCAAGAAATTACAGAAGTCTAAACAGGTCAGAGTAGATGTCGATAGGTTAAAATTAGCTGATGTATGTGAAAAGTACAAGCAGAAAGTAGAAATCATGGCTAATGGAACATCTAGGAACGACATAGATTGCGAATGGAGGGAAATCAGAAATGGGTTAACTACAGCAGCAAATGAAGTATTAGGCACAAAGAAAAGGACAGGTAGGAGGGAATGGATCACGGAAGAAATAGTTGAAATGATAGAAGCAAGAAGGAAAATTAAAATTGGAAACACAGAAGCAGGACAGAAAAAATATAAGGAACTAAGGAACTTAATTAATAGGAAATGCAAGCTAGCGAAAGAAGAGTGGATAAAAGGAAATTATGAGGATATTGAGGAGGATATGAGAACAGGTAAAGTAGATTTTGGCTACAGGAAAATTAAGTCACATTTTTCTAAAGTAAAACCAAAGGGTAACATTATATGTGATAAGCAGGGTAAGGAACTCACAGAAAATAAGGAAAAAGCTAGAAGATGGAAGGAGTATCTTGAAGATTTATATAAAGGTAGGCAGGACATGGAGGAGCTAGAAAATGTGGAACAGATAGATGAGGATGACTTAGGTCCTAGCATACTTAGGTCAGAGTTTCATAGAGCATTAAATGATTTACGGAATAACAAAGCAGCGGGGATTGATATGATACCAGCCGAATTAATAAAACACGCAGGGGAAAAAATGCAGCAGCGACTATACAGGTTAGTTTGTAAAATATATGAGAAGGGAGAAGTACCACAGGATTTTCAGCGTAGTAGAATAGTAACAATGCCGAAGAAAATAGGACCATATATGCATAAATTTCACAAAGGATTTGTTTTGATATTAGAGCGGCCAAATTGTGTCCTTGTCCCCTCTTTAGCTATACTAGAATGCAGACTCACAGAAATCTTCGCAGATGTTACTTTTTTGGTTTTAATGAACCTAAAAATGTGAAAAGATATTTAAAACCAGGAACATGATTTTTGGGGTGTATACATATTCCTATAATTTTCTGGTAGTCGAGTTAATGATGGTTAATTTCCTACAAAAGCACATGTAAATTCCTATAAGGTTTCCTATAATATTTCCAATTGAAATCAAACATTGAAGATGAAGACATAGATATAGGTACCCACATATTTAACGATCGTGACAATTACCCAATTAACAATGATCCAGATGATCCAGTTGGTGAAAGTACAGAAATTCAGAATGCAGAAGCCTGCATTTGATTGCATGATCACCCCGAGGAAACAAAGTTACATGTGCAAGAAATAAGTGCTTCGTGCAAGAGGAAGGCGATGGACAACAGGCGTTTGTAGGAATTTGACCATACACATTTTCGGTTTCTTCTACCTGACCCCATATATATAGGTATTTACCATCCTCTGATTTTTGCCACCGTTGAAGATTTAATTGGTTTGGGTGAGATAAAAAATCGAACGGTATTTGAACTTAGCTAAATTTAAGATAAGTTGAAGAAGAATAATTTCACGATAAATATGAAAACAAATATAAGAGGCGATTAAAATTCACGAACGATTCGTGGACTGTATGTAAGACGTGTATGTAGATTGAGGTCTGTCATGTTGAAACTTAATTGGTTAGTGGGTAAGCTAGTTGAAAAGAAGGGATGTTGGAAAAGAGGCTGAGGAGACAGAGAATTTGGGTTGTAGCAAGAAAATTTACAAGAAATATACAATATGTATGAAGATGCACAGCGCATGTTATGAACAAATATTTGCCTCTATGTGAGCAAGCCAGGTAGAAATTCAAACGCGGCAATTAGTAAAATGATCATTCTCAACACAGACAAATTACAATAAAATGATGGTTACAGTGATAAATCTTGGACAGAACTTTATGATTATTTCACCGATTTGCAACCTATTATCACATGTAATTCCCCGATGTGAGGCTGAGCGGCATCCATTAAATCCGCATTTATAATAACCGAGGTATAATTTGCTGTGATTTATCTGCGTACGGACTATACGGTACCATTTCTATTCGTATTCGTGCCGCTTCCTGTTTTCGGTTCGTTTGGTTGTGTTTTCCATACGAACAACACGCCCGTGCTTTCAGGCATAATGGGCCATTGGTCAGAGCCGGCGTGGCATGATATGACATCTGCAAATTTCAATCCTGAGCACCTATTTAAAAGACTGTATGGCTTATTTGATTGGAAATAAGTCGAGTCTTCGTCATCCTGAGTTTTAATTTTAGGCTTTGAATTTTTTTTAATGTACAAATAAAAAGTACATGCTACTGTACATTTTTCCGAATCGATCAAGTTCCCCTTTAAAGCTTTCTAAGAACCTCGTAATTGTTGAAGAGTGTAGTTATGGTTAAATTGTTGCAAATTCGTGCTCATGTTCCATTTTATGCATATATAGATAAGCGGTAATTATTTTTATTCCACATCCTTCACCTTTGTTATACACAAGGAGGTATTTGCATTATAGACCAATTAATAAAGAGAAACGTGCATTTTAGTGTAAATAATAAATACGTTAAATAAACAAAGTTAATGTAAATAAATCAAAATATACATTTCTATTTACTTTACAGTTAACTTTATATATTCCACTGGGAATAGTTTTATGTTGGAAGACCTTACAGTATGATTTTTATCGAGACATCTTGATACAATACATTTACCAATTAATTATTTCTAATGAATAAACTATATATATATATATATATAGTAAAACATACGCTGTAAAGTTTTAAAAATTAGAGTAATAAATGAATATTTAGATATTGTATATTTTTCAATGCATTTCATTGACGATAAAATAGTACTTTAATTCCATTCAGTTAGTATTACATCAAATTATATATATAAAAACTATCTTTAGATTTCCTTCTAGAATTCTTTTTATGCTGAAATGGTAAACAAAATATTAGGGCATATAAATTTAAAAAAGAATAAATATGCTGATTAAATTTCTTTTAGAATATGCACATGACCATATCCAGTCTTTATACTATTAATATAGCTTAATATGGCATAATTAAGTAGCATAATAATTTATTTTTTGACATGATAATGGCTGGTTTTATCCTTAGGCTAACATATACTTTACGAATAAAATAAATCCTTTAAAAACCATTATGGCTCTTAAGATCTTTAATAGTTATACCTATACTTATTACGTAACTATAATCTATATTCCTTATAATTCTATTCTATAAACATGTATATATCATACATTATACATAATAATAATTATTATATTATATTCCTTTATTTATTTGTTATTATTATTAAGTTTGAAATATAGGGTTTATAGAAGAAACAATAAATACATTAATGTAATTACATATAAAAAATAAGAAATGTAAATTAATAATTGATACCACATTATAATTGCTTAAATAAAGTAGGAGAAATTCAGACATACGTTTTTTCAATTAGTTTTTAATTTCCACTTAAGTTACGAAAGGTAACTTGTGTGTGGAGTGCTTTTACGATTTACTTATTGTCTAGAACAACAGTTATTTTTCTTTAAATTAATATTAACGTAAAATTGTATTTAGAGTATTGAGAGAGAATAGATTACAAAATTTAGGATGTTTTCATCATATTGTCAATATCCGTATTTGATAGAGATATTATCCATTCCTTAATTTGAATCCAGTATTTTCGTTTTGAAAAGTTGCATGTGAGATTACTATTAATTTTAAACCACTTGAAAGTGAATTGTGTATTTTTGGCAATATATATAGGAAATGTTTTTGAGCTATTGTTTTTCTTGTTTTCAATAAATATACTTTACTTTCTGTCTCGACTCTGGTGCTATAATGATGTTGAGGAAACATCAAATCGAGAGTACTACTATTCTTGTAGTAATATTTAATCAACGAAAGGAGATATAATTTTTTTAACTCAAGTACCTTTGCAATGTTATAAAGGTCATCAGTGTGAATTCGAGAGTCAGTTTTTAAGTAAATTTTTATTATAAGATATTTTGATTATTTTGATTATAAGGATTTGATACTTCAATTTTTTTTCTATGACAGTTGAAAGCACATCCCCAAGCTATAATTCCGTATGAAATTACTGATTCCAGTAGTCCTCTATAAACAATTGTCAACAATTTGTTGTCAAGAAATGAAGAAATGTTTTTGAAAATATGCATCATGCTTCTAATTCTTTTACAATTATAATTAATATCGTCATTCCATCGTAAATGACAATCAAAAATTAATGCTAAATATTTAATGCTTTTTCCCTTGTTTATAATAATGTTACAGTTACATACTGCTAGCATATTACATGTAGAGTTATGAATTTGTATAGAATCACTATGTGGAAGATTATTTTTATAGGAAGTGAACGGCACAAAGAACGTTCTTTGGGTAGTTAGTTGAAGTTTATTATGATCTAATCAGTTTTTGACCTTAGAAATAATGTTTGAGGATTTTGTGTACACGCCCTCCCATGCTTCACCTTCGGTATAAATAACAGTGTCATCTGCATAACTTAAAATGCAGTGTTCTTGGTTATTCATTTTCAACATGTCAATAATATATATAATAAAAAGTAGAGGTCTTAGTACTGTCCCTTGAGGAACACCACATTTAACAGTAAGGGGTGCACTAAAGGAATCACATACTTTTACATACTGTGTTCTATTATTTAAATAGCTGGTGAACAATTGTAGCACTGGACCTCTGAAACCTATATACTCTAATTTTGTTAATAAAATATTGTGCTGCACGGTATCAAAGGCTTTAGCCAGATCTAAAAAAATTACAATAGCAGGTCTAGATTTATTTAATGAGAATGTAATTTTTTTTGTAAGTTCACACATGACGTCCTCAGTTGATTTATTTTCTAAGAAACCAATTTGAAATTTTGACAAGATATTGTTTTTATTTAAGAAAGTAATAATTGTGTTTTTAATTATAATTTCAAAAACTTTTGCTATGTTAGAGATCAATGAAATTGGACGATAATTTCCTGTCCCCACTTTTATGTATTGCAGTTACAATTGATGTTTTTAAAATGCAATGAATATGACCTTCTACAATACATTTGTTGAAGATTTTTGTCATTGGAGAAACAATATCATCAGAAATCAGTTTTAGGATTTCACTTGTTATTCCATCTTTTCCAGGAGACTTTCTGTTTTTTAAATGATTTATTGCATTATATATTTCCGATGTCGTAATAGGACTAAAATAAAATGATTGATATAGAATTCCGAGCATAATTAATATTCGAAGGTGATACAATAGAGGTGGACATTATATCTGCGATGTTAATAAAATATTTATTCAATATATCTGATATTTTTTGTTCATCAGTTATCATTAAATTATATCAATTATATCATAGTATAATATAGAATATCACCCAAATACCGTAACAAGCATTAAGTATCTAGATAAATAAATAAATAAATAGTATATCAATCACGATTCGTGACAGAGGTATTTTATTTAGTTTTATCTTGTGCTACTGAAGATGGGGGCATAGCCCTTGAAATGTACATCTTTTATGTTGTGTTACCACAAGATAAACACTAAATAAAATACCTCTGTCACGAATCGTGACTGATATACTATTAAATAAATAAGTCAACATGACAGAAGTACTTCAAAAATGGCATATAATATTACCTATAAATCTTTTAAAAACAATACAAATTAACAATTAACGAAAATAACAAGTAACAGCAATAAATATTGGTTTGTGAAATCTAAAATAACCAAAAATTAATAAATAAATAAACGAATGAAATAAAATTTGTAATAATAATAAATTTAAAGCTAGTTAAATAAATTAAATAGACAAGATGAAATTGGTCCTGAATCTAAATTCATTAAATTTGATTTAGATTTATGCATGTATATACTTTCATAAGCATTTAACTCGGAATAATTCAAAACACTTTTAAGTAATTTAAGTGAACTAATTCGAATAGGATAACCTGATTCAAAAATATGCTCGGCGACAGCACTTTTATCTTTTCTATTTAGTCTGAAATGAGCTAAATGCTCCATAAATCTAGTTTCAATGGATCTATATTATAATTTAACACCGTAGTGATAATTTTTAAAATATCATAGTATCTTTTTTATTATTATAATTTTTTTTTAATGATTAGTATTATTTTTTTCCCTAATCAAATTTTCCCTTTTATTCTTATCTCTGAAGGAAATAGACACGGACACTTTTCTAATTTGTCTAGAGGTCCATCTAGACTTCCACGTAACACACTGGAATTAGACCATGGATAATGAATAAGCAAAAACACTACAGGAAAAAGGATAACTGTTCTCAAGCACAATACAAAATATTCCTTTATCCTTCCGCATACATCTTCTTAAAACTAACATTATTACAACATTTAACCATCCTTATAACACCTCTCTATTCCCACATACATAACCACAAATACCCAATCATCCAATTCCCCAATCGAATGCATTTAAATATTAACATAATTTGTTATACAAAAGTTAATTACTTCTTTATACAAACGAACAAACTTGACAAATTCAATGGCTTTACACTATCTTTGCTGACTACTTTAAATATGTTTTTCGTACTTTCATTGTTAAAATTCCTACATTCCAATAGGATGTGCTCCGTTGTTCCTCTTTCCCCACATTCACAAAGTGGATCAACCCTTAAGTTAATTTGATGTAGATAATGCGGGCATAATGCATGATTAGATCGAAATCTTCATATTGTTTTAACAAAATTTCTTTTCTGAGAACCAGCATTTGTTATGTGTATAAGCATGTATAAAGGGTGGTATTTAAGAGGTTATCTGATCATAACCTCTTAAAATACCACCCTTTATTCATTTGCCACTTATACAACTGTTTCCAATTGGACTTTAAATTCTTGGAGTGTCAGGCTGAGCAATCTGTTTCAGTAATCTTATATTCATTTCCTTCCTCTAATTCAATGGCTTTCCTTGCAAGATAATTAGCTTTTTCATTTCCATATATACGAGCATGTCCCTTTACGCATAATAATTAACTACATATTTAATATGTGCACCTCAACATTACAGACAGGTATCGTGGTGGCCATATGTAAAAGCTTAATTTTTTTATTACCCGTTAGTCCTTAATAAGGATTGTTTGGAAAGCACGCCAAGCCGATTCCTCCTGAGCTAATATCTTGCACTATCCAGCCTACGTTTTCTAGTCTAGGTTTACTTACCTATCGCTTTGCTTCTACTTTATATACGGATTTTATATACTTGAAGAGATTTTCTATTATTGGATCACGTATATACTTATGCTGGAGGAAAGACGATTGGGAAAAATATCACACACGAACAATTGTTATAAGTCTTGTATTTATTAATTTAAAGATATTTTAAGGTTTCAACGTTAGTGAATTAAATGAAATTAATGAATTAATATTTGAAAGCTGAGTATAATAAAATAAACTATGAGTTTGAAAAAAATAAAAATAAAGAGTAATTTGTATAATAAATGACACTATTTTTCTTATGGCATATAAAAGTGCTCTATCCCCTTAAGAAAAGGCCTATATTTAGCAACCATTTTTGAACTAATTAAATCGTTTTTCAAGAAACGACAAGCTTAGGAGCAATTTAACATCTATAAACTGCAATCACAAGAAATTTGAAAAAAATCTATCCAAAAATAAAGGAGTAATTTGTATAATAAATGACACTATTTTTCTTATGGCATATAAAAGTGTTCTTAGTTAAAGAGTCCGCAATCCTAAAGATTGGTTGGAAACAGCACGCCATGCCGATCTATCCTGAGCTAATCCCTTCATCTCCCTATAGCTATTCATCTCAACGTCTTCAACTATCTGACTACCCCTCTCTTTCCCTCCACTCTACCTTCTATGATCAATTGCATAATCCCCCCATGCCTAAGAATATGCCCTACTAATCTGTCTCTCCTACGCTGTAACACTCTCCAAATACTTCTCTTCTCCCCTACTAACTCTAGTACAGCTTCATTTGTTACTTTATCTTCCCAACCAATCCTCATCATCCTCCTATAACACCACATTTCAAGTGCTTCTAATCTACGCTTCTCTTCCTTTCCTATAGTCCACGCCTCACACCCGTACAGTGCTACACTCCAAACATATACCTTCAGTAATCTTTTTCTAATACCCAAGTCAATATTTGATCTTAAAATCTGTTCTTTTTCTACGAATGCCTTCCTACCCTGTGCTATCCTACACTTTATATCTACCTTGCTTCGATTATCTTTTGTGATTCTACTGCCTAAATAACAAAAATCTGACACTTCTTCGATTCTATTATCTCCTATTGTGATCCTCATTTTTCTACTGCATTCCTTTTTGTTTATAATAAGTGTTCTATCCCATTAAAAAAAAGGCCTATGTTTAGCAGCAATTTTTGAACTAATTAAATCTATTTTCAAAAAACGACAAGCTTGGGAGCAATTTAACATCAATAAACTGCAACCATAAGAAATTTTGAAAAAATGGATCCAAAAATGAAGCAGTAATTTGTAGAATAAATGACAGTATTTTTTTTATGGCATATAAAAGTGCTCTATCCCATTAAAAAAAGGCTGATGTTTAGCAAAAATTTTTGAACTAATTAAATCGTATTTCAAAAAACGACAAGCTTGGGAGCAATTTAACATCTATAAACTGCAATCACAAGAAATTTGAAAAAATCGATCCAAAAATGAAGGAGTAATTTGCAGAACAAGTAACACAGTTTTTCTTATGGCATATTATAGACTTTGTAAATAATAAATTTAATATTGGCAGTACATATTTTCCCATATGAATATATATACCATCACCAAATCGGACAATTTTATTTAATGAGATAAAACTTCAACCTGAATTACACCAAATACAATTTTCCACCTTAAATTATTCTTAATTACAAAATTAATTTCCCGTCCTGTGTGTTTAAGACATATTTAAGGTACCTATTTAAATAGATAACATATCTTTTCCCAGTCAGTTACTGGGCGAACATCAGAATATTTCCGCTAAATTCGAGAAGAACACGGGAATGGAAATGGGAACGGTGTGATTCAGGATGAAAAAAGTGGGAACAGCGGCTGCATTATTACGTCTCTCAAATGTATATATAGGTTGGTTTGGCCGGGAGACCATACACACACTTTCTAACCTCCATATGAGCTCGAGGCCGAGGCTACCGTTTTTAAGCTGTCATAAATTTTCACGGCATCCTGTAGGAGAAGTATTGTGTTTGGTAGCTACACCTTCCATACTGTGTGATTTATATGAGTTTTATATTTTTTATCTATTACAAAATGAATTAGGCACTATCACAATATTGAATCAATTCATTGTAATGTCATGATATTTTTTGCCTAATCTAAGAGAAATGATTTAAAATATATATTTAATTTCATATTTAATTTAATATAATTTAATATATATTAACTTATAATGAAATGTACTTTAAAGTGAATTATTGCATTTCATAACAATATTTTATAAATTAACAGAAACTGACTTGTAATTTCATCATTTGTCATCTTTCATCTCTCATCTTTTTATGACAATAGATATATCTAGCAACGTCTTCATTATTTACGCCGTACTTATGCAAGGCATATGATATTTTTTTTATCATGACTTACATTATATCTACGTATAACTTGATTTGATCAGCTTTAGAGGAAATATTAGATTAGAAGAACTTGGAAGGTGAGATGGGAGACTCATACTGCGAAAGAATTGGATGGACATTCTGAAATATCTAAATCTAAACTAAATTGAAGGAAACTTAATTAAACTAATCATAGCCTCCTATTTTTATTTATTTATTTATTTATATTTAAGTTCGTTTATTTAATTATTTGAAAGGAAAATAAACAGCTGCATATTCACGATATGGACCCATGAACAGTTTTCACAAGATTGATACATTATTATAAGAGAAATATTTAAACGTGAATGTAATACCATCTAAAATAATATTATTATACTTAAATATAAGTATTATACTAAATATTAAACTAGTAAAACAATTAAGACCACTGAATATCATATTGAAAAATCTTAAAAACTAGCCAGTGTTATAATAAATATATCTATGTTATTGACGGGTGTATACATATTCCTATAATTTGCAGGTAGTCGAGTTAATGATGGTCAAATTCCTACAAAGGTACATGTAAATTCCTATAAGGTTTCCTATAATATTTCCAATTGAAATCAAACATTGAAGAAGAAGACATAGATATAGGTTCCCATATATTTAACGATCGTGACAATTACCCAATTAACAATGATCCAGATGACCCAGTTGGTGCAAGTACAGAAATTCAGAATGCAGAAGCCTGCATTTTATTGCATGATCACCCCGAGGAAACAAATTTACATGTGCAAGAAATAAGTGCTTCGTGTAAGAGGAAGGCGATGGACAACAGGCGTTTGTAGGAATTTGATCATACACATTTTCGGTTTCTCCTACCTGACCCCATATTTATAGGAATTTACCATCCTCGTTATTGACACATTCATTAAAATTAAATGTAATTCTCTGAATTACAAAATTTTGACCCACTGAAATTTGACCTCCTTCGATGCGAAAGGTAGAAAGTTGGTATGCTCCTTCTATCATAAGTGGAAATATAAAAATCAATCAAGGTTTATGAAATTTGTATCAAATTTATTGTTTACTATTTTATATAAAAATATTAAATCATTTTTAATTCTCCTGCTTTTTAAATATGTTAATTTATATCTATTTAGACCTTCTTGATACGTTTCGCTACAATTATTACGTAAAATTTTCCAATCCATATGTTTGATAAAGCATTTCTATATCGATTCTAATTGATTCACATAAACAATGTAGCAAAGAGACAAAATTACAGAACCGTATTCTAGGATCGAACAAATCAATGATTTAAAAAGTATAAGTGCATTGTATGATGTGAAAGATTTACACATTCTAAAGATAAATTCTAGTAACTTGTTAGCCTTAGTGCCGATGTAATTTATATGAACGTCAAAACATAGTTTTCTATCAAAATAAATACCGAGATCACGCACTTCTTCTATTGACTTTAATTATGGCTATCAATGGTGTAAGAAAATGTAGTTGGTGCCGTTTTACGTGCGAATGACATAGATGAACAGTTATTTAAGTTTAACTGTAATTGATTATACCAACAACAAATTTTGAACCTGTTTAAATCTTGTAAGAGAATAGCGGCAGAAATTGAGAATAATATACACTTATAAATTTTTGAATCATCTGCAAATAACAAGAATTTATAATATAGAATATCACCCAAATACCAAATATCACTATTGTCATTTATATATATGTTAAAACGTAGGGGCCCAAGATGACTTCCCTGGGCCACTCCTGATGTTAAAACAGACCAACTTGATATGCTTGCTTTAAGAGCAACCGCTTATTTGCTGGTTTGTTAAATATGATGAAAACCAGTTAATAAATTGACTGTGTATTCCAAACTTCCGCAATTTGTAAATTAGTTGGTTGTGATTAACTTTATCGAATGCTTTTTAATGTCGGTGTAGATCCTTTGACACCTTTTCGGATCTTTTCGTAAGAATATTCTTCATATTATTATTTATTCATATTATTATTGTAGACATTACCGTCACCTTTAATTTGTTATCTGTTAATCTGTTAACCTGTTATCTTTTATCTGTTGACACAAATAACTATTTTCATTCTCCGCTTTTATCAATGTGCTGTAACTTCAACAGATTGAATATTGATATTTTTAATATTACATTATCACGTTTATTATTATATCTAGAAGCTCATTTCTAATTTTTAATTTGTGCAAACTTGCTTCTGCTTGCTTCTTTTTCCTATGTACTTATACTTTTACTACTTTCTACATTCTTCTTATGTTCGGTATACTTAATGACATACTATGATTTATTATATATTTGTACACTTTTAGCAGCCTCGTTATTGACACATTCATTAAAATTAAATGTAATTCTCTGAATTACAAAATTAATTACAAAATTACAAAAAAGGCAGGTAGGAGGGAATGGATCGCGGAAGAAATAGTGGAAATGATTGAAGCAAGAAGGAAAATTAAAATAGGAAACACAGAAGCAGGACAGAAAAAATATAAGGAACTAAGGAACTTAATTAATAGGAAATGCAAGCTAGCGAAAGAAGAGTGGATAAAAGGAAACTGTGAGGATATTGAGGAGGATATGAGAAGAGGTAAAGTAGATTTGGGCTACAGGAAAATTAAGTCACATTTTTCTAAAGTAAAACCAAAGGGTAACATTATATGTGATAAGCAGGGTAAGGAACTCACAGAAAATAAGGAAAAAGCTAGAAGATGGAAGGAGTATCTTGAAGATTTATATAAAGGTAGGCAGAACATGGAGGAGCTAGAAAGTGTGGAACAGATAGATAAGGATGACTTAGGTCCTAGCATACTTAGGTCAGAGTTTCATAGAGCACTAAATGATTTACGGAATAACAAAGCAGCGGGGATTGATATGATACCAGCCGAATTAATAAAACACGCAGGGGAAAAAATGCAGGAGCGATTATACAGGTTAGTTTGTAAAATATATGAGAAGGGAGAAGTACCACAGGATTTTCAGCGTAGTAGAATAGTAACAATACCGAAGAAAA
This sequence comes from Leptodirus hochenwartii, assembly GCA_947310635.1. Classification (NCBI taxonomy): domain Eukaryota; kingdom Metazoa; phylum Arthropoda; class Insecta; order Coleoptera; family Leiodidae; genus Leptodirus; species Leptodirus hochenwartii. The sequence continues at coordinate 7,183,271 of OX371181.1, forward strand.
TAGGAGCTAATTTGTGTGAGAACTATAGGACCATTAGCCTACTATCACATGCATCGAAGATATTGTTAAAGATTATTTATAGGAGATTAGAAAATAAAGTAGAGGAAAGGCTAGGAGAAGATCAGTTTGGTTTTAGGAAAAACAGAGGGACAAGAGAGGCGATTCTAGCACTAAGAACGGTAGTAGAAAAAAGAAATAGGGTAGGAAAGGTAACTTGCATAGCTTTTGTAGATTTAGAAAAGGCATTTGATAATGTAGATTGGGACATAATGTTTAGAATTTTAAAAGAAACGGGTATAGATTATAAGGATAGGAGAATAATTTTTAATTTATATAAACACCAAACTGCCTTAGTTAGAATTGAGGGGGAAGAAGAGGTAGCAAAAATAGGGAAGGGAGTTCGGCAGGGATGTACACTCTCACCGTTATTATTTAATCTATATATAGAAGATGCAATAAACAAAGTAAAAGTAGAGTATAGTGTAGGTGTGAATGTACAGGGAGAGAAAATATATATGTTGAGATTCGCCGACGATATAGCTATATTGGAAGAAAGCGAAAAGAATTTAGAAAGGGTATTGAATGGTATGCAGGCAGTATTGACTAGGGATTTTAACATGAAAATAAATATAGGTAAAACTAAAGTGATGAGGTGTGACAAAAAGGAATGCAGTAGAAAAATGAGGATCTCAATAGGAGATAATAGAATCGAAGAAGTGTCAGCTTTTTGTTATTTAGGCAGTAGAATCACAAAAGATAATCGAAGCAAGGTAGATATAAAGTGTAGGATAGCACAGGGTAGGAAGGCATTCGTAGAAAAAGAACAGATTTTAAGATCAAATATTGACTTGGGTATTAGAAAAAGATTACTGAAGGTATATGTTTGGAGTGTAGCACTGTACGGGTGTGAGGCGTGGACTATAGGAAAGGAAGAGAAGCGTAGATTACAAGCATTCGAAATGTGGTGTTATAGGAGGATGATGAGGATTGGTTGGGAAGATAAAGTAACAAATGAAGCTGTACTAGAGTTAGTAGGGGAGAAGAGAAGTATTTGGAGAGTGTTACAGCGTAGGAGAGACAGATTAGTAGGGCATATTCTTAGGCATAGGGGGATTATGCAATTGATCATAGAAGGTAGAGTGGAGGGAAAGAGAGGGGTAGGTAGGCCTAGATTGGAGTATGTGAGTCAGATAGTTGAAGACGTTGAGATGAATAGCTATAGGGAGATGAAGGGATTAGCTCAGGATAGATCGGCATGGCGTGCTGTTTCCAACCAATCTTTAGGATTGCGGACTCTTTAACTAACTAGCAGCCGGATCAATAAAAAATTATTATTATTATTATTTATTAATTATATTAAAATGAATGAGTATGAGGTCGTATTCATATGATGCGTGTCTAAGTATTAAATGTTTTGAGTTAAGGTATTTGGATGATATTCTATACAATTATTTAACACAGGAATGACATTTTTTAAACGAAATCTTGTGAAATAAGATTTATTTCACGCAGTGTATATTCGCTATCTACTTATTACTTATGAAGTATAGAGTTTTGGTGGGGTGGGCAATATATAGGATATTCCGTATATATATATAGGAGCTGCGCCCATTTAGCTATAGAACGAACCACGTAGCTTCTAGGGGTGTGAGACATTGAACCACATCCTGTTCCTGACAAACGACCAAATAAAAACGCAACGCGCCCGTTTGGTAAATGGAAAGATTACACTAGTCCAAACTGCGATAAATTCACCCACACACTTGCTTATTATCGCACTTTTTCCCGCTAAACTTCCCGATCTACAGACCGTCGACTTTGATTACGTGGAAATTCCATAATTCACGTCCTTCACGCTATATTAATATCCTTGACCGGCGCAACGTATTTGTATAAAGAGTTATGACCTGATTTCAATCGTTGAAAATATAACACAAGTACATTGTAAGTTTAATGAGAAAACTTGCTACTTTTCTTTTCAAAGTTCTAAAATCAAACAAAACTTCGAAAAATATTATCAAAATTTTATGGAACATTGGGAAGTCAAATCAATTTTAATTAAAACATTACAAACAAAGCTGCAATTGGTCATAGGTATTTATCCATTGAGAATAATTTAAAGTTGCGTCGCGAAGTATTTTGGAAGATTTTAATAGATATCTTATGACAGTATACCTCCACATGTTGTCATGCTAGTTTATTTTATATTTTATAAATTGCTATTTTTTTATAGAAAAGTTGCAAAGAGATTTTGTAGAAGTCTTTAAGCAATAATGGACTTTCTGCCGTATACTAATCAATATTGTTATTCGTAACAATCGCAAAAATTGTTATTTTGCAATTTTTGACAAATAATTAGTTTTTAAAAATCATCACTATGGTCTTAAGTAATAGTATAGAATATCACCCAATACCGTAACTTAAACCATTAAGTAGCCAGATGCGCATTTCGAAGGCTATGCCTCCATCTTCAGTAGCACAAGATAAAAACTAAATAAAATACCTCTGCCACGAATCGTGATTGACATATTATTACATATTGATATACTATTCATATAAAATTATAAATAATATATTAAAAAAAGAAAAAAAAAGAAAATTCACTAGTAAAAGAACATACATACTAACGTGTATTTTATTAATTATAAATATTTTTTATTTATTTTTATTGGGTATGAGCGGATTAAGCTACTACCATGTTACATAATCTTTTTATATATTTTTTTAATATTTTTTGAAATAAACAATTTTTTTTGGAATTCTGTCTCAATATAGTAATTTTAATTTAATTTGTATATATTTAAATGAAGCGTTTGTTAACAATAAAGGACAATATTTTTTAATATTTAAATTTCATAATTTATTAATAATTAATAAACATTTCTCTCCGTGACACAATATTAAAAGAAAAGACACCACATTATTTATAACTTAATAAGATTTAGTACTTAATATAAAAAATAATCACTCCAGGATTGTAGCGTTGAAGAGAATATGAAGCCATAACCTCGAACCATAATAACAAATTTAAAAGAAAACTTTACAATTTAAAATTATATAGTCAAATATAGTCATTTGTAGTCTTTTATAGTTGATTATATTTGTTTGTATGTATTTTATATTTTCTTCAGGGCCAGGCTTATTGAAACGAGATAAGGTTACTAATTAAGATATTCGAGATTGTAATTTAAAATCATAATTATTTTTAAACAGAATAAAGTCAGCAACCATTTTTTGCATTATTTAAACTGTAAGTTAAAAAATATGGAACAATATTGAATACTGGAAAACCGAAAATTACTGCAGCAATTCAATAAAATAGTATATTATTTTTAATATTGTAACGATTGTTGAGAAGTTGTATTTAAAAAATATTTGGGCATTAACATATTCAAACCAGATTTCTTTATAAAAAATTTTATTCAAAATAAAAAATTTATAAAAATTTTAATAATTGCTTATAGGAACTATTGAAAAAAAAAATCTTCGTGCGACTGAAATAAAAATATTTTAATGGTTTCCTGAATTCACCCTGTATTCATTATCCTTTACAATTAGTTATACTTCTAAATAACAGAAATATCATATTCCATGTGTTTTATCATATTCTATTAGGACGTTTATTTTACCTTTATTTCATTTATTGAAAAGTATACCAATACAAAACTATGTATTATTGTATCATATTATTCAAAAATTTCTTAAAAAAAAAAATATATATATATAAGTAATATTTTTCGGAAACTTAAAAAAACATATGAATCTTGCGTAATACGATAAAGTTGTTAGTTTACTCTTTTCTATACTACGCAATTTATTTCTTCCATTTTTGTGAAGACATCGCGAGGGTTTACTTGATCGTTTTATTGAAAGCGAATATTTCATATATGCTTACTATATAATGTGAACATGAAGAATCAAATTGCAAATCCCAAAACAAATATACACATTCCTGTACAGGAAAACCATGCGTATATATTATAAAAATTCGATACATGTGGAATAAATTATGTTATCCTGAAATTCACTTTTAGCTACGTATCAACTAATTCTTAGATTCTACATTTGCTGCAGCAAATTAAAAACCATTTCAATATTAGTTCATATTTTCCAGTTTGAAAATATTATGTAGTTAATTAGTTGGTCATCAATCCCAGAGATTGTGTGGAAAGAGTATGCAGATAATAAAAGCTGCTTTCTTATGCGGATGCCTTCTTACATTTTATATCTACCTTACTTCAGTTATCCCTTCTTATTTTGCTTTCTATATAATAAAAATTGATAATTCGTTTATTGTTGCACCTCTTATTGTAATCTTCATTTCTCACTTGCTTCATTTCTTGTCACGCCTCTTCGCTTTGTTCCAAATTTTATTTATGTTCATATTTTAACCCTTAATTATTATTTCTTGTAAACCATTCAATTCCATTTCTAAAGTTTTTTACTATTTTTCTAAGATATATATCTTAGCAAACTAGAACATACTTATATTTTCCATACATTTTCATACAGTAAAATGAAATTATATATTCTTGAGAACTTCAGAAAGAGCTGGGTCATGAAATCTATCGTATTTAGCAAACATTGTTTAAAAAGGTACAAAAGCGAACCTGCCATTATATAATCTAGAACTTGCAACAAAGAAATATATGATGTAAATAAACTATTACATACTATCATAAAATTAGAACCGCCTGATGCCAAAAGAAGAACTACCGCAAACAAAAACTATTAACACGCCAGTAGTGATACAACATTGCGTTGGAAACATCAATCTGTTAAATGTCGCGATAGTTTTTCCGAACAAATTTACAAATAAAAGCGGTCTTAAGTGTAGCTACTGGAAAGTGATGATACTGAACCTCCCCGGGTGGAGGAGGTTCGTTTGTTGGTAGGACCATTATATCTGCTTCGGATTTTTGAACGAAAAGCACGTAGAAACAAATGTTGTGGTTATTATGAATATAAATTCATTAGAAGAAATCATGTTACTAGACAAATTAAATAGAAATACGAACATGAAGGAAATATGGAACAAGGTGATAAATATTTAAAATATTAAATACGAGGCAAAACAACCTCTGCACCTGGCAGCTTGGTCTTACGACTTTTTAAATATTATTGCTCCCTACTGATAATGCGGATCTTCCTGTTATTTCCTATAATTACAATTCAATGGAGTAATCAGATAGCAGATAGTTACAAGAACGCCAAAGCGTGTTTTGGAAAAGCCTTTTCTAAGAAGGAACTGACGAGTTGCCTAAACTCGAATAAAAATATAGTGCCAGGTCTCAATAACATTCATTATATCTCAATAGAAAAATTACCTTGTAACTCGAAAGAATTTTTACTAGACATTTACAACAAAATCTGGGCTAGTGAGGTGGACATTCTCAGCGAAATGGAAGGTGTATAAGATTATGTTAATATAACACTATTGTAAACCCCCACTGGAGGCAGAATCCTAGATAACTATCGCTTTGCCATCATACCTCTTTAAAGCATTTGAACGACTAATAATAGCTCGGTTAGAGTGGTGGTTGGAGCATAAATCAATTATGCACAAATACTAGTTTGGTTTCAGAAGACATTGTTCTATATATGGTAACTTAGCAGTGTTAATCAGGGATATTTATAAAAGTTTCTGTATATTAGCTCTCTTTGTGGATATTAAGGCAGTCTATAATAACTTAGATTTGATATCCTATATCACTATATCACTTAGAGAGTGCCAAAATCACGAATGTATCACATTCATGAGTTTGGCACTGATTGTGTGGTAAGGGTTTGTTTCATTCGTAAATATATTTTTCAAGGAGGCTTCCAGAGCGTGCTTCCAACGACCAGATTAGCCAATTAACTTCATCCTGCTCACATGGTGAAGTTTGTCTTATCACTTATTTTGAGTTTTCATGAATTGTGCTTTGTTTTTTATTTTATTTTAACAGTGAAACTTTAAAAATAAAAGTTTAAGTTTTATGTTAAAAGATTTACGTAAATTTCGTGTGTGTGTGTGATCGCTTTAAATATTTGCAATAATGTACAACAGAGAGAAAAATGTTTGAACTGACTCAGACCGACAAGCAACAATAAATCCAACCTTTAATGTTTTCTGGTAAATATAATAAACTCTTTTTAAAAATTATCACTACTGTATTATATAATAGTATAGAATATTACCCAAATACCGTAACTTAAAACATTAAGTAGCCAGATGCGCATTTCGAAGGCTATGCCTCCATCTTCAGTAGCACAAGATAAAAACTAAATAAAATACCTCTGCCACGAATCGTGATTGACATATTATTACATATTGATATACTATTCATATAAAATTATAAATAATATATTAAAAAAAGAAAAAAAAAGAAAATTCACTAGTAAAAGAACATACATACTAACGTGTATTTTATTAATTATAAATATTTTTTATTTATTTTTATTGGGTATGAGCGGATTAAGCTACTACCATGTTACATAATCTTTTTATATATTTTTTTAATATTTTTTGAAATAAACAATTTTTTTTGGAATTCTGTCTCAATATAGTAATTTTAATTTAATTTGTATATATTTAAATGAAGCGTTTGTTAACAATAAAGGACAATATTTTTTAATATTTAAATTTCATAATTTATTAATAATTAATAAACATTTCTCTCCGTGACACAATATTAAAAGAAAAGACACCACATTATTTATAACTTAATAAGATTTAGTACTTAATATAAAAAATAATCACTCCAGGATTGTAGCGTTGAAGAGAATATGAAGCCATAACCTCGAACCATAATAACAAATTTAAAAGAAAACTTTACAATTTAAAATTATATAGTCAAATATAGTCATTTGTAGTCTTTTATAGTTGATTATATTTGTTTGTATGTATTTTATATTTTCTTCAGGGCCAGGCTTATTGAAACGAGATAAGGTTACTAATTAAGATATTCGAGATTGTAATTTAAAATCATAATTATTTTTAAACAGAATAAAGTCAGCAACCATTTTTTGCATTATTTAAACTGTAAGTTAAAAAATATGGAACAATATTGAATACTGGAAAACCGAAAATTACTGCAGCAATTCAATAAAATAGTATATTATTTTTAATATTGTAACGATTGTTGAGAAGTTGTATTTAAAAAATATTTGGGCATTAACATATTCAAACCAGATTTCTTTATAAAAAATTTTATTCAAAATAAAAAATTTATAAAAATTTTAATAATTGCTTATAGGAACTATTGAAAAAAAAAATCTTCGTGCGACTGAAATAAAAATATTTTAATGGTTTCCTGAATTCACCCTGTATTCATTATCCTTTACAATTAGTTATACTTCTAAATAACAGAAATATCATATTCGATGTGTTTTATCATATTCTATTAGGACGTTTATTTTACCTTTATTTCATTTATTGAAAAGTATACCAATACAAAACTATGTATTATTGTATCATATTATTCAAAAATTTCTTAAAAAAAAAAATATATATATATAAGTAATATTTTTCGGAAACTTAAAAAAACATATGAATCTTGCGTAATACGATAAAGTTGTTAGTTTACTCTTTTCTATACTACGCAATTTATTTCTTCCATTTTTGTGAAGACATCGCGAGGGTTTACTTGATCGTTTTATTGAAAGCGAATATTTCATATATGCTTACTATATAATGTGAACATGAAGAATCAAATTGCAAATCCCAAAACAAATATACACATTCCTGTACAGGAAAACCATGCGTATATATTATAAAAATTCGATACATGTGGAATAAATTATGTTATCCTGAAATTCACTTTTAGCTACGTATCAACTAATTCTTAGATTCTACATTTGCTGCAGCAAATTAAAAACCATTTCAATATTAGTTCATATTTTCCAGTTTGAAAATATTATGTAGTTAATTAGTTGGTCATCAATCCCAGAGATTGTGTGGAAAGAGTATGCAGATAATAAAAGCTGCTTTCTTATGCGGATGCCTTCTTACATTTTATATCTACCTTACTTCAGTTATCCCTTCTTATTTTGCTTTCTATATAATAAAAATTGATAATTCGTTTATTGTTGCACCTCTTATTGTAATCTTCATTTCTCGCTTGCTTCATTTCTTGTCACGCCTCTTCGCTTTGTTCCAAATTTTATTTATGTTCATATTTTAACCCTTAATTATTATTTCTTGTAAACCATTCAATTCCATTTCTAAAGTTTTTTACTATTTTTCTAAGATATATATCTTAGCAAACTAGAACATACTTATATTTTCCATACATTTTCATACAGTAAAATGAAATTATATATTCTTGAGAACTTCAGAAAGAGCTGGGTCATGAAATCTATCGTATTTAGCAAACATTGTTTAAAAAGGTACAAAAGCGAACCTGCCATTATATAATCTAGAACTTGCAACAAAGAAATATATGATGTAAATAAACTATTACATACTATCATAAAATTAGAACCGCCTGATGCCAAAAGAAGAACTACCGCAAACAAAAACTATTAACACGCCAGTAGTGATACAACATTGCGTTGGAAACATCAATCTGTTAAATGTCGCGATAGTTTTTCCGAACAAATTTACAAATAAAAGCGGTCTTAAGTGTAGCTACTGGAAAGTGATGATACTGAACCTCCCCGGGTGGAGGAGGTTCGTTTGTTGGTAGGACCATTATATCTGCTTCGGATTTTTGAACGAAAAGCACGTAGAAACAAATGTTGTGGTTATTATGAATATAAATTCATTAGAAGAAATCATGTTACTAGACAAATTAAATAGAAATACGAACATGAAGGAAATATGGAACAAGGTGATAAATATTTAAAATATTAAATACGAGGCAAAACAACCTCTGCACCTGGCAGCTTGGTCTTACGACTTTTTAAATATTATTGCTCCCTACTGATAATGCGGATCTTCCTGTTATTTCCTATAATTACAATTCAATGGAGTAATCAGATAGCAGATAGTTACAAGAACGCCAAAGCGTGTTTTGGAAAAGCCTTTTCTAAGAAGGAACTGACGAGTTGCCTAAACTCGAATAAAAATATAGTGCCAGGTCTCAATAACATTCATTATATCTCAATAGAAAAATTACCTTGTAACTCGAAAGAATTTTTACTAGACATTTACAACAAAATCTGGGCTAGTGAGGTGGACATTCTCAGCGAAATGGAAGGTGTATAAGATTATGTTAATATAACACTATTGTAAACCCCCACTGGAGGCAGAATCCTAGATAACTATCGCTTTGCCATCATACCTCTTTAAAGCATTTGAACGACTAATAATAGCTCGGTTAGAGTGGTGGTTGGAGCATAAATCAATTATGCACAAATACTAGTTTGGTTTCAGAAGACATTGTTCTATATATGGTAACTTAGCAGTGTTAATCAGGGATATTTATAAAAGTTTCTGGATATTAGCTCTCTTTGTGGATATTAAGGCAGTCTATAATAAGTTAGATTTGATATCCTATATCACTATATCACTTAGAGAGTGCCAAAATCACGAATGTATCACATTCATGGGTTTGGCACTGATTGTGTGGTAAGGGTTTGTTTCATTCGTAAATATATTTTTCAAGGAGGCTTCCAGAGCGTGCTTCCAACGACCAGATTAGCCAATTAACTTCATCCTGCTCACATGGTGAAGTTTGTCTTATCACTTATTTTGAGTTTTCATGAATTGTGCTTTGTTTTTTATTTTATTTTAACAGTGAAACTTTAAAAATAAAAGTTTAAGTTTTATGTTAAAAGATTTACGTAAATTTCGTGTGTGTGTGTGATCGCTTTAAATATTTGCAATAATGTACAACAGAGAGAAAAATGTTTGAACTGACTCAGACCGACAAGCAACAATAAATCCAACCTTTAATGTTTTCTGGTAAATATAATAAACTCTTTTTAAAAATTATCACTACTGTATTATATAATAGTATAGAATATTACCCAAATACCGTAACTTAAAACATTAAGTAGCTAGAAGCGCATATTGAAGGTTATGCCCCCATCTTCAGTAGCACAAGATAAGAAATTATAAAAATACCTCTGTCACGAATCGTCATTAATATACTATTAAATAAATAAGTCAACATGACAGAAGTATTTCAAAAATGGCATATAATATGACCTATAAATCTTTAATACAATATAAATTAATAATTAATGAAACTAACAAGTAACAACAATAAACATTGGTTTGTCAAACCTAAAACGAAAAATAAATAAAATAAAAATAAATTTTAAAATAGTTCTTATTAAATAAATTAAATAGACAAGATGAAATTGGGCTTGAATCTAAGTTCATTAAATTTGATTTAGATTTATGCATGTATATACTTTCATAAGCATTAAACTCGGAATAATTCAAAACACTTTTAAGGAATTTAAGTGAACTAATTTGAATAGGATGACCTGAGTTGGTCAAAAATATGCTCGGCTACAGCACTTTTATTTAATCTATTTAATCTGAAATGAGCTAAATGCTTCTTAATGCTCCTTAATGCTCCTTATTTTCCTAGAGTTTGGATTAGATATGTAGAATATCACTATACTATAATAAACTCTCATAAAAACATGTATTCTTAAAAAAGTGAAATACATCTTTGACAGTTTAGCTGCAAAAGCCGGATGCAGCAGAGTCTGATCCCGAATAAGATAGTTGTTATTGTACTTTACGCGGTGTTTTATAATTTTTCTCAATATTATTATATATAAATAAAATTTGAGTTTTGTTTGTCTATCTGTCTGTTTGGCCATAGTGAAATTATTGCTATGATCTTTTTCCATCCTCGGAAAAATTTCACGAATGTGCATATTTATACCACAGTGTTTTGTGCCATAGTCATTAAAGTGCATTTTTTTTATCATATTATTAATTAGGTAGTTTTGAAGGCATTCGTAGAAAAGGAACAGATTTTAAGATCAAATATTGACTTGGGTATTAGAAAAAGATTACTGAAAGTATATGTTTGGAGTGTAGCACTGTACGGGTGTGAGGCGTGGACTATAGGAAAGGAAGAGAAGCGTAGATTACAAGCATTCGAAATGTGGTGTTATAGGAGGATGATGAGGATTGGTTGGGAAGATAAAGTAACAAATGAAGCTGTACTAGAGTTAGTAGGGGAGAAGAGAAGTATTTGGAGAGTGTTACAGCGTAGGAGAGACAGATTAGTAGGGCATATCCTTAGGCATGGGGGGATTATGCAATTGATCATAGAAGGTAGAGTGGAGGGAAATAGAGGGGTAGGTAGGCCTAAATTGGAGTATGTGAGTCAGATAGTTGAAGACGTTGAGATGAATAGCTATAGGGAGATGAAGGGATTAGCTCAGGATAGATCGGCATGGCGTGCTGTTTCCAACCAATCTTTAGGATTGCGGACTCTTTAACTAACTAATTAGGTATCAACGTAAGATAGTACACAAATTATGCATTTTGCTAAAATAATTTGAAGAAATTAGAAACATAAATAAACCAACTGATTTTTTGAAGAACATAAAATGTTTAAACAGCAATAACTCAAGACTATTGTTTTTAAATTTCGTGGTTTTGACATATGGGCGACGATATTCAAGCTGTAAATATGGGCAAATATATGATGATATTTTCGCATTATATAATAGATCATAAATGCTCGCAAAATTACGTGCGACATGCTAAAAATTCGAAGTACTGTGAAAATGAAATATGCAATGAATATGAAATTGTCATTACGCAATTTTTTAAGTGTAAATAATAGTATAGTTCATTGGGATCCAATTGATTTTACAAAATACACATTTTACAACGGAAAAGAAACAATTTAATAATTAAGAAAATATATAGTTAAAATTAGAAAGATTCTGTTTGAACTATTAACAATGATAGCAAGAAATTTAATCAGTTTTGTCAAAAATTTATCAACGCTTGAATAAAATATATTGTTACTCGAAAATTTATACCTTATTATAAAAATTCTGAAAATATTGTTTTCCAATTTTAATATTTACAATAGGATTTTTACTTCGATTCTAAGTAATTGTTAGTGAATAGCTTATGTAATAGGTTATATATTATAAATTTATTCATTTTTATTATAAATAATTTTACGAATCCGAGATGAACTAATTCCTACTTAGTGCCATTAATAATTCCACAAGTCTGCAAGGATTTTATAATAACAATATCAAATGAACTCAAGAAAAATTGTTGGAAAATTCTATTTCATTTTGCTGGAAGGATTTAACTGTAATTAAGATTGATTTCGAAATGATTATAAAATAAATTAATTCCACAAACTGCGTTTACTCTTCGAACGTTTTTTGGGTAATATTTAAACTACATTTTGCATAGTGAAGCTATTTTCACTTTACGAGTATAATATACCCTGCATAAAATTTCTATTTTCGCACCCCCTATTTCCACACTGATATTCATTAGTGTTGCGTCTAAAGAGTAAATAGTAAACATTCACACCTTAATTTAAAAACATCATCAAAAGCATTGTACAATTACGCATGTCAACATTTCATTTGCAAATACCTACAAAACATGCGGATTTTTGGATTTGAATTCTAGGTTGAAACAGCTGCACCGTAAATTGAAATCGCGGAATACATTGCGCATATGAATAATGTTACACAATTTGTCTATATTACGTATACAGCGAGAGCTACAATGGAGCAAAATATGTTTCTAATCTTCTTTGTTGACAGTTTAAAATTGAAATACATTTGATGAAAAATGCTCACCGTTTTGCCCAATATCATGTTAGACACCTGAGAAAGATTTATTATAATTTATGAGAAACTTGGCGCAAATTCTTAGGATATAACCTTCATTCTGTCAAATATATATTTCAAGATGTTAAAGTTATAATTGAATATGAGGCCATATTTATGTACACTTTTTTGAACATATTTATAAAAATAAACATTGCGTATAAATTACTTGTTAATTAGATACTATTCCTCTCCAGTGAGAGCCATTTATTAGAAATGTTAAAGTCGATTAGGAATTGAAATTATTTACATTATTTTTTATAATTTTCAATTTACTCAAATAGAATTTGAGAATGTTCTTGAAAAGAAATAATAATTTAGGTAATATTTTATATTCGTTACAATTGATTTATACCATAATTTATATAATATATTATAATCTTAGCAATTAGCGATGTGTAGTTCACTCGCGAACCGTTCACTATGAACGGTTCACTATGAACGGTTCACTATGAACGGTTCACTATGAACGGTTCAATCAAATGACGGGCGTACTGTGACGATGTTTTACAACGACCTATAGGTCATTATGACCTAGTTCGTGAACTATGACTACATGGTGAACGGTGTGCGTATTGATGTACTTGGTGCGTCGTGTACTAAACCGTTCATGAATCACAACGACTCGTAAACGATGCAGTATAGTATACATTACATATACAGTACTAACATTTATTTAGTGGTAAAGTGTGTTGGTGAACGGAACGAAATAGGAAACTCGATGCAATATTGCAACAGCATCATTACCGAGCTGAGTCACAATTTATATGTTGGTATCAGATTTCATTCGGAATAATATAATTAATATATTCGCAAGATTAAATATGTTCTTAAATATGTCATGCCATAGCAAATATTTGCAATAATGCAAAAATAAACATCTAAATCTTATAGTTCTTCTATTTCATACTGAGTGCAATGCAATCACTTAATATCAAATCAAAGCTTTGAAGTTTGAACAGAGAATATTCGGATTATAAAATATAAATTATAACGCTAAACAAAACGATTCTATCTCGTTCATTTTATTATAGTTTGTACATTTAATTTTCAAGTGTTAGTAAAGTAGTAAACATTTTCATCAGTAACTACCAATAAGTATTTTAGAACTTCATATAAATAATCGTGAGTACATTATATTTCCTTATATATATATTTTGTATAAATTATAAACATTGTTGTCTTTTCTTCCTCATTTGTAATTCAAAATAAGTATTGTAATATTTCAATATATTTATTTTTTACCATTTAATATTTTTATATTGAGAAAAAAAGAGATTATTTTCATTAGTGTATGTATTTCATATAGGTGGTGAACTAGATCATTTTTAAAATATGTAGTAGTTCACAACCTATAGTTCGTGAACGGTACATTGAAATGAACTATGAACTACGAACTAGGCCTCAAAGCGACCTACAGTTTGCCATCGCTATTAGCAATTATTTCGACATAATTACAAATTTGATTAAAAAAAATTTGTGAACCACCTAAAGCCTAATTAAAAACGACCAGCAAATTTTAAATTTTAGGTTGAACATTTTCGCACAAATTTCGAAAAAATGTATAATAGAGGATCAAAGGCAAAAATAAAGGAGAGAATTTTTAAATTAATTTTTTACTTTGTAATGGCATTTAAACGTGTAATTCTACATGTTCGATTTTAAGTAATCATAGAGATTAGATGCAAATGTATTATTTTTATTGTTATTTATACTATTCAAAATGGAAGCCTAATCTTATAAATACGTATATAACAAGCGAATTTTTATTGTTTTTTTTTTGCGTCAGATAGAAAAGGATATAAGAAAACCTTGCCTCTAATCATCATTCGCTTTTTCTTTTCAATATGAATAAAAATATTTAATAAATAATTTTTCGTATAGAAAAAAGTATTCTTAATATTTAATGAAAATTAATAATACACTTATTATCCTTTTCGCTAATAAAAATTTAGTGACAATGTGAATTATTAGTAATGTAGATGCTGCCTAGACGTTAAATGCCTGTGTTGCATCTTCATCAAATTAATAATAGTGTTTTGAGGAAACAAATTATATCAGTAATAAGATTTAATGTGAAAGAAAATATGAATTTATAATTAATTCAGATATAAAAGATTTATAAAAATTATATACTATTACGAACATTTTCTTTATTGTCTTTGATATAGTTTTTAATTGTAGTTTTAAATTTAGATATAAAGACGAATTCGGTTATAACGTCAGTGCAGGGACCGAGCAATTTTGACTTACTAACCAGTCTTTTCTGTACGCACATTTCAGGCTTCTTATTACTCCTTGATCCATCGGCTTTAGAATACTGGTTTTGTTTCGAGGCAAAAACTTCAAAGTTATTAATTTCAATCCTAGTATGCGAGGATGAGCTGGACAATTATCCAAAAGTAGAACGATTTTTCTGTTTGCTTTTTTGAGGTCCTTTTCCCAATTTCTTTTGCAAATAACTCGCTTGTTATCCTAGACTTCTTATTGGCTTCATAGGTCACAGGTAAGCTTTTTACATTTTTGAAGCATCGTGGGTTTTTTGATTTGCCGATCACTAACAAATCATTTTTTTCAGTGCCGCTTACATTAGCACAAACAAAAACAGTAATCCTTACTTTTGGCAGTTTTCCGCCTATGATTTTTCTTTTTTGAACTTTAAAGTGTGGTCTGGTGTCAGCTTGAAGAAGAATCCTGTCTCGTTCCCGTTGAAGATGTCTTAATCTTTAAAATGTTTCCGGATTTCTTCCCACTCATTTTGTATCCACGCATTGGTGATATTCAAATTGACGTCTTTGGCTTCACCAATCATTTTTCCAAAATTGCTTTCATGCTGTTTTTTAAAACGGTCTATCCATGCCGGGGAACATTCACATTTTTCCATTCCCATCAATTCAGCCAATTTTCCAGCTTTTATTTGGAGAATAGATCCGCTTACCAGTAAATTGAGGGTTCTTTGTTGTTTAAACCAGTTCAATAAAGCAGCATCTACATCCTCGTGAGTACGTTTCCTCATGCGCTTCACACTTTTGCTTCCTTCATTTTCTTTGATTTAATTTCGATTCGTCCATATTGAACCCACCGACGAGTTTACTAAGTTTAAATGCTTACACACTTCACTTTTCTTTACACCGCTTTCTAACATTTTCACCACTGCCAGTTTTGTTTCTAAGGTTATTGCTTTACGCTTAAGGCTTGCCATTTCGTTCTCTAAGAGATCAAACTCAAAATTAATTTGATGTTTCTCCTTGCATTTTGCTTACAAGCTATTAAACAACCTCCTTAGTCGGTAATTACCAGAAAACCTGTCTAATCTCCTAAACAGATGAAATCATAATGTCGTCAACATAATGACTTATTAAGCGAGTTATGATGACTTATTATCCGAAGTCATAATACATAGAGTATATGAGCCTTGGGTTGGGACCAAGCCATTTTGACTTACTAACCGAGTTGACTTATTAACCGATGACTTACTAACCGAGTTCAACTGTACTATCAATACATTTAAATTCGATTGGTAGATCGTTAAATAACTTTGGACCAAGATATATGAAGTGTCTTTGTGAAGTAGTTTTGTTATATCTCTGCATTTGAACATTGTTTGACGTTTTAGCTCTAGTGATATAATTATGTGATAATTCAGCAGTTATAGCAAATTTCTTATAGTATATTAAAGATTGTTGAATATAAAGTAGTTTAATTTCCATTAGAGAAATCTCATTGAATAATATATTTGTTGAATACAAAATTGGTTTATTAAACATTATTTTTATAATTAGCTTTTGTGTGTTAAGCAAAGTATTTACATTACTATTGTAAGCTCCACTACATGCTACTAGTCCGCATCGGAGGTATGATTCTAGAAAAGAATAATAAGATCTTTACGCGGTAAAACATTCTTTAGAATTGACAGGATGGACAAGAAAGATCTAATCTTTTTATTAGTTTTGTTTATATGAAGATTCTACTTTAAGAATGAATCAATAGTGATCCCTAAATATGTTATTTCATCAGTCCAATGTACTTTTTCAACTTTAAAGGCTTTGGATTTATTATTTGAGAGTTATTGTCTGATGCAAATGTCATATATTTAGTCTTTTGTATGTTTAACGATAGTCCATTTCGAGTTAGCCATTCAAATATTTTATTAAGATTTATTTCTGAGGAATTAGTTACCTGATCCCAGTTATCCCCTTGCGATATCGTCAGCAAATGATAATATATTACAATTTAATTTAATATTTAACATTTTATTTATGTATAACAAAAATTGGGTTGGACCAAGCACCGTGCCTTGTGTGGTTCCGATACGAACATTTTTAGGACTACTTAACGAATATGATATTTTTACTCGCTGTTGCATATTTTCCAAGAAGTTGCTCAATAACTTTAAAGCTGTACCCTTAATATCAGACTCATTTAATTTTGTAATTAATTTGGTGTGAGGGACCGTATCAAGCATTCGCAAGACCCAAGAATACTGCTACAACTTTTTACGGTTGTCTACATTTTCGATAACAATAGTAAATTGTTTATTGTAATATTTATTATAAAAAATCATATCAAAATATGAATATTAACGCTGAAAATAAGAATTAATTGTTGGTTAAAGAAAAATTATGATGTATATGAAAAATATTGAGATTTTATTATATTAGGAATAGGGACGGAAAATAAAAGAACTGAAACCATACCATTAATGTTTTCAAATCTATTTTAATATTTGTTTGCTAATGTAAACTATATACAAGATTAATTACAAAATTCAACAACTAAAGTAGGTAACATATATTATGTAAGTAGAATATATTTTATAAATGAAACTTCAAAGTATTTCTAATTTAATGAACATTTCAAATATTTCGGGCCAACTTTCAACGGAACAACAAAACTTAAGCCATAATTATATTAAAAGTACTTTGAGTTAGAGGTTATGTTTGATTTCTATGTGTACAATCAAAGACAATAGTTGTATAGAATATCACCCAAATACCGTAATTCAAAGCATTACATAGCTAGATGCGCATTGCGAAGACTATGCCCCCATCTTCAGTAGCACAACATGAAAAACGAAATAAAATAAAAATATTTATTGTTTTACTTGTTAGTTTCGTTAATTGTTAATTTGTATTGTTTAAAGATTTATAGGTCATATTATGTGCCATTTTTTAAAATACTTCTGTTATGTTTTCTTATTTATTTCATAGTATATCAATCACGATTCGTGATAGAGGTATTTTAATTATTTTTTTTTACTTGTGCTACTGAAGATGGGGGCATAGGCTTTGAAATGCGCATCTAGCTATTTAGTGCTTTGAGTTACGTTATTTGGGTGATATTCTAACAATTATTTAACACCGTAGTGATAATTTTAAAAAGACAGTAGTTATTTGACGCTATAGGAAACCGCAGCAGTAATTTGCGCACTTCTTCCACAATACAGACATTAGCATTTATCTACGAGTAAGTTGATTACTTTAAAATTGATACTGGAAGAAATCTATCAAATATGATATCTAAATTTTAAAAACCCTTTCTAAATTTCTTAAATATTGCGCGATAATAAAAAAAAAAAAATCCTTGTTTACATATACAAATTTTATTTCAAAAAAATGTATACAAGGGACTATTTCAAGGATAATGAAATTTCTTCTCTATAATACAACAGTACAAGGAGCAAAATCTAAGTACAGGAGCTTTTTTTTATATGCAATTTGGAACCGCAAACAGAGACTATTGTTCTTATAAACCCGACCACATAAAGTTCGTCTAAATATATTTTGAAATTTTTTTGCATACTTACGTATATGCAATAATGAAAAAAAAACTATTTTCATTCGATTTAAATAGGGGCAATATTAAAAACTAAATGGGTATACCGTATATAGGAAAAAAAATCAATCGATAGTAGAAATATCTAGAAGATACAAGCAATTTGTTGTATCTTCTAGATATTTCAGTTTTCTCCAATTGAAATTGGAGAAAACTGAAATATTTCGAAAACGGAAACACGGTTTAGAATTTTTTAAAGTTATACATTGTTCCACATACACTTAATTTTACCCGGTGAGTACGCAAGGACGTCTCTATTTGTGTGACTTTGAATTCGTCAATATTAGTGGAACAAAAATTCTATAAAATATGTTTTTTTTTTTAATTCACAGTACTTGTTTTCCTTTCAATCTTCGAAGCAATAAATCTTAATTAGATATCGCAGTGTATATAAACATATGCAACAGTTCAACATTGACGCTGTTTAAATTTGGTTGGGTTTATTAAATTTAAATGCTATTTCGAAAACATGAAAAAATGCCGGTGTAACAATTGTATAATCACCAAGAAGTCATGTGTCATCCTCGTTTTGTATGGTGAATGTGGTAATAGGACTATATTCATTACCGTTGTGGTGCACCTTTCGTGGTGTTGCTTGTTGTATATGTGTTGATTTTGTTTATGTTGAATCTCTTGCTGTTTCGTCGTTGTGGTCTTGCCGGTTTGGTGGTTGTGATGTCA
Organism: Leptodirus hochenwartii; assembly: GCA_947310635.1. Taxonomy (NCBI): domain Eukaryota; kingdom Metazoa; phylum Arthropoda; class Insecta; order Coleoptera; family Leiodidae; genus Leptodirus; species Leptodirus hochenwartii. The sequence goes on from OX371181.1 coordinate 7,202,552, forward strand.
TTGTTCTTATTTCCATTTATCTCACTCTTTTTTGACGCTGTTTGTTGTGGCTGCTGTTGTTGTTGTTGACCCTTTAGGTTATCTTACAGTGCAAGTGCAAAGGGAACAAAGATACATTAGTGGCAAAGTGTATTTTACAGAATGCTTAGGTATTTTTAGAAAATTCCGCGACATTATATAAAATGCGTAGGAATTCTAGAATCGCATTATACATTTTATCGGGAGACATAGAAGAGTATATTTTATTGAAGTAAGTCAATATTCTATAATGCAGTTTTAGTCTGAAAAAGTTCTTGAAAAACGAAAATCTGGTTATCTCGACTAATCTATATATATAAATAAATAAAACAAAGCCTAACGATTCAATGAAAATCTTACGTCATGTAGCATATTAAATTCAGAACTTAACGAGGTGATAAAAGTGTATATTAAATTAACTTAAATATTAAATTGACTAATCATTGTAAATTATGAAAGTTATCTCGGTATAACCCACCAAAATTCGTTTTATCAAAGTTTTATCAAATTATATTTTGCACCAATACAATCTCACATGAATATGTGTAAATAGTTTCCTTTTATTTAAATCGACTTAATTCTTATTTCCAATAAAACATGTAAAATATCTGTGCTTGATTAAAGATAACTGCTATTCTTAAATTAGAAATTAGAGAAATTAGAGAAATTAAAGATTAATTTCTATATTTAATAGGATTTATGAAATAGTCTTTCTTAGTTATTCATCTTGCCTGATGTTAAAGTGTCTTATTAAATCATACTCAATGAACAATATTCTCAATAAGCCAATCATAGAATATTCCTATAATACGAGTTTTTCGTAGAGACACCATTTTTTAAAAACTCATCCATAAACTCTTTGCCATTATTCTCTACACCCATACACTTATTCTTCCCCCCCCCCTTCCAAACTACTCCCTAATTGCAATATTTCATTGTTGCTTAAGGTATAATATTTTCCATATTTTGCTTCATTTGAAATGGGTTGTAAATGTTTCTGTTTTTAATTTTCGGTACATTCGGTACATTCAACTTTTTCTTACGTTTTCTTAAATTTTTAACTTACAGATCCTGTAGTATATTTCTGTAGAAGACTTATTTTTTTTAGATTTTTTAGATATTATTTATTTATTATTTTATTTCCTAACGAATATAGTTTTATATTGAGTATGTTCATTCTCGATTAACTGTATATTCTTTAGTTGCAGTTGAAAATATAAAAAAAACTTTATAACGATTAGCAATATGCGTCGTAAAGCGAGTATATATAAATAAATAAATAAATATTCTTTCAAAATTTGTTCAACGATCTATCTTTCACCAATACATTCTTACCTCCACTTCGATTTCTTTCCGCCCTCCTTGTTGGTGACACAACTGACACTGACAAGTCACTACTCGCCGCAATGAATGATGGGTCTTCGTGAGGTTCAGAACCTAGCGGTTGTGGTGTGTATCCGTTGGGTCGCGTCTCTTCTTCCAGTAGTTGGATTTCTGGTTCGCAGTCAAAGTTGTACCACCAGTCGCATATCAAATAACGTTGATTGAATACGCTTCCAATTGGACACAGGAATGAGATCTTGCTGTACTGATTCTGGCATATATGGAATACCTGGAATAAAGTCGGATTTTTTATATTTAGCAATGGAACTTTCGATTTAATAACTCTTAATTAAACTAAGAGTAACTGAATAGGAATTGCGATGCATATACAATTGTAGAGCAATCACGGTGAGTGACAAAGGTAGTTTATGTGCTATTGAAGATGGTTGTATAGCGGGTCCTTATGCAGGCCGCAGGCCCGAGCGCCCCTTCCGAACATTGAGCGCATCACCGTAGGTATATAATTGTATTGTGATATTTTATCTCGTCATTTTTTTTCCTAAAAGATAAAGCTTGCGCCGCGATAACAATCAATACAACACGGTGTGGCGTTCGTTGTGGTATCCGTTGCAAGTCACAGCAGCGACCGAAGCTGTATCTATCTGTATCTATCGTTCGCGTGGTATAAATATATCGCTAATTTGGTGCCGCTGCGTGTTCAGTGCCACCCAGTACAGGTTAAATGCATACACACTCATCTCACTCTATTGTAAGTAATCGGTGAGAGTGACCGTATGCCGTATATTTTCTATTTCTTCGGTTCGATCCATGCTTCATTGTCTAATATATGTCACAGATTCCCAACGGCTATTCAATGCCAGTACAAGTTAAATACATATATACAGTACATATGCAATGAGATGAGTGTATCATAGAGTGCAGGCGACTGATGTAGTATATCATCTATTGGATGTCGCGCTTCTTTAACGTCCTAGAGAAGTTCAGAGAGAACAGAGAGTAGTATATACCAATATACAGCGAGTATATATATATATATATATATATATAAATTGATATAGAATAGCCAGATTAGATAGTAGCATTTGTTATGTGTATGTACGATATGTATGTATGTACGATTTTGCCACGTGTTTCACCAAGAATATATTTAATAGAAATAATTTAATAAAAATGAATAGTTACTTCTTTATTGAAAATAGAGTTTTGTAGACCTTCTCTTGTGGACAAAGTAAAAATTAAAGAATCAGGTAGGCCATTGCTTGATTTAAATTTATCGCAAACTTGTGCAAGGAGTGCTCAAAACCGGACATTTACGCGGCGTTTTACAAGAGACATTTACAAAAAAAAAATTATAACACAGATGAAGGACAGATTCTCATATCGAGGCCATTAACAAGCCGCTGAGTTATTTAACACGAAATCGATGCCAACATTTTCTAACAATTTCCAGTGGACCTTTTGGAAATCGCGTGTCATGCATATCCATTTTTGAATAAAACCAGATTAAAAACAGAATTAGAAGTCATTTACTCGCGTCCGGATTTTTATCAAATAATTGGAGCCACAAATTTTCTTTCGTTATTGCTACAAAATAGTCTCAGTGAAACTTTGCCGGAAACTACAAAAATACTTAAAATTATTTTAACAACCCCGATGACCACTGCTGAATCAGAGCGTTGTTTTTCAACACTTAAAAGAATCAAGACTTTTTTGCGAAATACTATGGGTAATGATCGTTTAAACGCGTTGGCGATGATGTGTATTAATAAAAATGTGGTGCGAGATATTTACAATTTTAACGAAAAAGTTTTGGAAAAGTTTATATGAATGAAACATAGAAGAGTCGAATTCACTTTCAAAAAATGATTGAATTTAATCATTTTGCATCCATTTTAGGTAAGATTTCTCACTATTATGTTATTCTTTAAGAAATGCGCCCCCCAGATTGAAATGGCACGAGCCGCCACTGTTGTATAGGATACCAAATATACATCTAGCTATTAATGCATTGTACTACGATATTTGAATAATGTTCTACACAATAATTTAACATAGTAGTGACAAATTGACAATAGCAAATCTTGCAAAACATCAATACGTTGAACTCAATAACATATTTATCCTTAATTTCATTTTATATTTTTATTTTGACATTTAATATGATAACATATCCCTCGTATTGTGGTACTAAGGTATTATAACTAAGCTCAAAATTTTGACGTAGGTTCGATATCGGGCCACGATATCCTCTTCGACATTCAACATGTACTTTGTCCAAAAATATAAAATATCCGCATAAGCGTGTAGATCTCCATTCCTTGAGCGTGCATACTGATCCTTATATTAAATATAAACCGTAAAGGGATCTGTGGTCAGGAATATTATCCCACCTGCTATGATACATAATTCTAAATATTCTGTAATGCATTTACCGTATTTCCATTGAAATGTTTACAATGAAAGCAATGATAAAGACAAGATACTCTACAAATGCTTCAAATTTTTTTGAAGCATTGTTTTTAACACAATACCCAATGGATGGATGGAATAAAAATGATCTATATTCCATTTTTAAGTGAATAAATTTCTTTTATTTCTCAATTTATTAGATTATTAAATTCATGAGTGATAATCTCTCAAATTGATACAAGCAAATTTTAATATAAATTACAAGTCGTAATAAAAACTTTTCTACTGCTAACAACTCCCTCAAACTTAGTTGAAAAAACGTTTAAAAATTTATTGTTTCCATAAATATTAAAGAGGTTCTGGCACTATTTTGAGCAACTTATATATGTAGCTATTTATTTAATGTTTTCACTTTATACGGACTTGCAAGGATTAAAGTTCCTCTACGTATCCATGTAAACACACAGAGGATAAGGAAGTGCATATAACTGCAAAGATGTTGAGTAAATACTGGTGGAGCAGTAGCTTCTAGTTATAAGCAAGAAAATTAACCACGTCAGCGTAAAATTTCCCATCCAATGCTAACTAAAATGATTCAAAAGTTTCTCGCGTATCCGAAGAGTTTAAAGCAGTGTTTTATTGTATTCTTCGGGTTCTAATTCTTTTGGGAATCTGTATAATGTTTCCAAAGTAATATTTAATATGCACTACTCTAGCGTTGCTGTCACTTATTTTTATTGTTGTACAATTGAATATAGAAGAGTGAAGAGGAGAGTGACGAAGTAATTTATTTTGTTTAACGTTATGCTACTAAAAATGAGAGCTAAATACGCTTCGAAATACGCATCTGGCTATTAAATATTTTATACCCTACTTACGGTGTTTGGGCGATATTCTGTACAATTATTTGACACAGTAGTGACAAATTTATAATCCTAATATCCTGCAATATCTGACTTAGGCACTCTAGTTTGCGTTCACCTCTATATGTATTTCATTCCGGTCTATTTTCTAGGAATAAGGCACAGAACTCGAGATAAAATATCCATATATAAGAAAATATCCTGTAAATTATCCCTTCTAAGATTTAATGTCTTTCAAATATTCCTCTTTCCTATTATAAAGGGTCTCTACATATAATATTTTCTAAATTTTCTCAATTTCTCAATCGATATTAGTATTCAAATTTTGTTTTTTTTCTCTTAGTTTCTTCTTTTAATTTGCCTTTATATCCTACGATTATATCAATTTATAGTGACAATATCCGAAGAATAATAAAACGCGAAAATTCCGTATAAAATCAAAATATTTTATCCACTGATCAAAAGAGATATTGATAAGAATATTTCGCAAAACATGGAAAATTCTACGTTTGCTAATATTACAAATATTATTCAACAAGCAATTAAGAAATACAAAACTGAATTAATAATCCACACGAGAAACAAAATCGACCTGACCAACTAACGAAATTATTCATCAAATTAAAGTGAGAAATTAGTTCCATAAAAAAATTATAATCTACTCTCTAAAAACAAATAAAAATCATGAGTTATTAAAGACATATTTTGAAAACTACAAACGATGGAAAAATATTGTTGTCAAAATGATCGGGAGAAGTAAGCAAACTTATTTGCAAGAAAATTATGAAAGAGCCATTGGAAATAGTAGAAAAGTGTGGAATATGATTAACTCGGCCTTCTCAAACAAGGACTGTAATAAGAAAACACAATTCTAAAATGAACGTGGAAGGGCACCGATACTAAACTAATTACAGACCATTTCAATGAATATTTTGCCACGATAGGTGCGAAATTAGATTTCAATCTAAAATCAAAAATACATACAAAAATCTTACCTGCAAATAGTAGAAGAAATACATAACACAAAAGATTTGAAAGACAATATTGTAACTGGTTCTGACGAAATAAAATCTGTTTGTTATTAGTTTTATTAAAAATAAAACTGCAACATTATCTCCGGTATTATCAACCATAATCAATAAAAAACATACAGGGTAAAGTGTTTTTAACATATTAAAAGAAGCTCTTGTAATACCGAGTTATAAAGGAGGCGACGTCAATGAGATAAGCCTTCTGAATATATTTTCAAAAATATATGAAACGGTTATAAAAAACAGAAAGCTGCCTCTGATTAACAAATAAGCTGACTCTGAATGTTAAAAAACTTTACTATATTTTATTTGAACAAAAAATGAACCCAAAGTAGATAGTAGTCGTTTTGGATGATACTGAAATGAACACATGGAAAACGTAGGTAGAAAAATTATATCGATTAGAGCAGCAATTAAAACAAGCAATCCAGACCTAGGATTATCGAAACTACTCTACAATGGATTCATACTACTTCAAATACTGTATGGTATTACGGTGCCCGAACTTACCATTCCCGAAAATAAGAAGCAATAGGGGTAAAAACAACGTCACCTTTCAGGCCCCTACCATTTAGCTCAGTTAATTAAAAATAATCTTAAATTACTTCCAAATTCCCAAATAAACTAATAATTCTAATTTACCCTCCCGTAAACCATTAAATTTTAATTTAAGCAAAATTCCAACGCATGGTCCCCTACTATTTAGCTCAGTTAATTAAAAATAATCTTAAATTTCTTAAATTACTTAAATTACTTAAATCCAAAATCCTAAACAAACTAATAATTCATATTTATTATTATTTATTATTTATATTTATATACAAAAAATTAGCTCTTCTAATAACTTACCACAATCAGTAAAAGATGCTAGTAGTTTTAATATATTTAAGAGGAAATTGAAGCAATAAATGTTAGATAATAGATCTTTCCTATAAGTTTTTTGTGAAAGAGAATTATGGTCTGTTTTTATTTTATCACATAATAATTATTTATATTTGTTATGATTATTAATTTTTCTCAAATGTATTTAGACATATAAGATATTGAATAAGTATGTTTCTCATATTGTGCATTCTCAAAGTATTATTTATTATTGCTTTGAAGATTTATTTAATTATAATTAATATTAATATTGAACTAAATCTTAATTCTTCGGGCACTCTCTTCTACCAACAGTTTACGTTTCATGCTGAACCGGGAGTCCTAGTTTAATTATTGAATTATTTAATCTGTATTGCATTAAACCATTGTAATATAGAATATCACCCAAATACCATAACAAGTATTAAGTAGCTAGATGTACATAATTTTTAAACTTAAACCAATGGTTCCCAAACTTTTTGAAGGCGCAACCCCTTTTAGTTGAAATGTTTGTTCGCAACTCCCCTACCTACTTGATTTAACAACACTGAAAAGCAAAGTTACTAAAATTAGTATTAATATAGCTAGATTTCTAATTTCTAATTTCTAATTTTTCGCGACCCTCAAAGCAAGAGACTTGCTTCCCCTGCCAGTGTTAATGAAAAGGCTTTGCTAGCAAGTTATCGAGTGGCATTTCGAATTGCAAAAGCCAGTAAGGCGCCTACAATTGCAGAAACTCTTATTCAACCGACAGCTGGTGATATTGTGCAAATAATGATTGGTGAAAAGAAGCGAATAAACTCAAAACCATAGTTCTCTCTCTAATAATACAATCCAAAGAAGAATATGCGACATGGCAGAAGATATTTGAATTCAAGTTCTTGAAAATATCAGAAAATGCACTTACTTCTCATTTCAGATGAACGAGTCCACAGATATTTCCAATTGCGCCCAATTCATTGTCTTTGTAAGATATGACACCGACAATGGTATTACAGAAGATATTTTATTTTGTAAACCACTTGAAACAAATACCACAGGAAAGTGCTTATTCGACATTTTTATACAAAACACAAATAAATGCAATATTGACTTGACCAAATTGCTATATGTACCGATGGTGCCAAAGCTATGACGGGAATTCGAAGTGGTCTCATTGTCCGATCACAAGACATAATGCCAGTGCTACATAAATACATTGTTTTTTACACCGGGAGGCACTTGCAGCAAAATGTTTGCCTTCTGAAATGGATTGTGTTTTAAGGTCTGTAATAAAAGTGGTAAATTAAGGAAAACTATCAAAGGAAAAGCGTTGCAAACCCGTCTTTTCCAAAAAGCTTGTGAAGACATGGGTGCAATATATGAAAATCTTCTTTATCACACGGAAGTAAGATGGCTCTCGAGGGGTAAAGTTTTAACAAGTTTTCCAATTAAGGGCAGAACTATTGATATATTTTCAAGACGAGAAATTAGAATATGCAAACCTATTTTCTGATTCTCTCTGGCTTCTTAAGTTGGCTTTTCTTGCTGATATTATTGAACATTTAAAACATTTTGAATAAAAGTTTGCAAGGCCGCGATCTTAATATAATAACAGCTAAGGATAAAGTTAACGGATTTATAAAGAAACTCAATTTTTGGTCTACTTCACTTAACAATAAAGAATTAGCCTCATTTCAATGCATTGAAGAAATCATGGAAAATTTTACTCTATATAATACGATAGATGTAAATCCTGTATTTGCAGACATGCAAGTATGTTTACACAACTTAAAGCAACAGCTTTTTGAATACTTTGAATCCATTTTTCGACAATTCTGTTCAAATGTCTGAAATTCCGACATATATGAAGGGAAAACTGATCGACTTATCTACTGATGGAATGCTGAAACTTGATTTTCTATCACAGAGCATGGACCAGTTTTGGCTAAAGAGAAAACAAGAATACCCCGAGCTGGTAAATGAAGCATTAAAAATGCTAATACCTTTTGCATCATCCTATTTACGTGAATTAAGTTTTTCATCCATGGTTGCTCTCAAGACAAAGTATGGAAATCGCCTCGAATTCGAGAATGATAACATTATTTGTGTATCGAATACAGAACCCAGGTTTGAGAAGATAGCATCGCATCATCAAGCGCATTTATCTCATTAATATTTTGTATAAACATATAACTTTAACGTTTGTTTTCTTTTAGTCTAAGTCTAAATTATCTTACTGAAAAGTTGGATGTGTTTAATATAGATGCGTTACAGAAAACCATTCGCTTTATTTTGAAAATCCTCGCGCGACCCCCCTAGCTCCTTCACGCGCCCACTTCAGGGGTCGCGACCCACAGATTGGAAACCAATACATTAAACTATACTAAATTAACAATAAAAAATAAATAAATAGAAATTTAAAAAATAAAAGAAACCTGATATAACCATTCATGATTTTTCTTTTCATACAGATTTCTATTTAGAAGATAATGTTTGTGGATTCTTTTTCTAAGTAGTAATGATGAGCTATATTGAAAGGCCTAGATTGATGTATTTTGTACTATGAAATATATACGCACCGCAACATAATCTGTTCTATGAAAACACAACGTTTATACGATTGATTTATTGTTGGTCAACACGATATATCGACCACTTGCACATTTCACCGGCCCAATTTATAACGGCGCAGGAATCCTTCATAATACAGGATGATACACATTCATGGTTTTTAAATGAGATTGGCTCTGAAGGACATCGCATCTTTCTGACTCCTTTATCCTAGTTGCTGTCAACGTCAATTGTAATTTGAACTAGCTATTGCAGAGTTTCAATTTCGTAGAATGTTTTCCATTTTAAATAAGTGCAACTATGATCAAATTTAAATGTAAACTAAATAAATTTAAAGGACCATAACATAGTTAGTTAAAGAGTCCGCAATCCTAAAGATTGGTTGGAAACAGCACGCCATGCCGATCTATCCTGAGCTAATCCCTTCATCTCCCTATAGCTATTCATCTCAACGTCTTCAACTATCTGACTCACATACTCCAATCTAGGCCTACCTACCCCTCTCTTTCCCTCCACTCTACCTTCTATGATCAATTGCATAATCCCCCCATGCCTAAGAATATGCCCTACTAATCTGTCTCTCCTACGCTGTAACACTCTCCAAATACTTCTCTTCTCCCCTACTAACTCTAGTACAGCTTCATTTGTTACTTTATCTTCCCAACCAATCCTCATCATCCTCCTATAACACCACATTTCAAGTGCTTCTAATCTACGCTTCTCTTCCTTTCCTATAGTCCACGCCTCACACCCGTACAGTGCTACACTCCAAACATATACCTTCAGTAATCTTTTTCTAATACCCAAGTCAATATTTGATCTTAAAATCTGTTCTTTTTCTACGAATGCCTTCCTACCCTGTGCTATCCTACACTTTATATCTACCTTGCTTCGATTATCTTTTGTGATTCTACTGCCTAAATAACAAAAATCTGACACTTCTTCGATTCTATTATCTCCTATTGTGATCCTCATTTTTCTACTGCATTCCTTTTTGTCACACCTCATCACTTTAGTTTTACCTATATTTATTTTCATGTTAAAATCCCTAGTCAATACTGCCTGCATACCATTCAATACCCTTTCTAAATTCTTTTCGCTTTCTTCCAATATAGCTATATCGTCGGCGAATCTCAGCATATATATTTTCTCTCCCTGTACATTCACACCTACACTATACTCTTCTTTTACTTTGTTTATTGCATCTTCTATATATAGATTAAATAATAACGGTGAAAGTGTACATCCCTGCCGAACTCCCTTCCCTATTTTTGCTACCTCTTCTTCCCCCTCAATTCTAACTAAGGCAGTTTGGTGTTTATATAAATTAAAAATTATTCTCCTATCCTTATAATCTATACCCGTTTCTTTTAAAATTCTAAACATTATGTCCCAATCTACATTGTCAAATGCCTTTTCTAAGTAATGAAAATTATTTATAAGCATAAAATTTGGAAAATATTTATCTAGATTAACATTAACAAACAGTATATAAGATGCATGTATATTTCGAAGGCTAAATCCTTATCTTCTGCAGCATAATATTGGAACAGATTCAATAATGACACCCTTCTGTAATTATATATATATATATATATATATATATATATGTGTGTGTGTGTGTGTGTGTGTGTGTGTGTGTGTGTGTGTGTGTGTGTGTGTGTGTGTGTGTGTGTGTGTGTGTGTGTGTTGAAGTTCATTACAAGAAAAACATGACCACTTGTATATCACAGTTTTTAATATTATACAAAAAAATACTTTTTAAACATTCTGACAAAAATAATTTTATAAAAACAGATTACAACATTTAAAACTTTTATGAAAAATACTTCTACTTTTATATATTGATTATATCCATGACTACATTCTTGAGTTTCTACATATGACAATTGGTCTGAAGATGAGATATACCTCTCGAAACCGGTAACCAATACAAATCAAAAAATCTTATAAGGACTTACTTCATTCCACCCTATCACAAATGTTTTATTGTTAGTTATGTTCTTTGAAGTAATCTAATAATAAAATTCTGTCTTTTTTTTTTTTTTATGACTTATCTATTTCAATATTTGTGTTAATTAGTTTATGTTTCATATAATGAAATTGTATTTTTACATTCCAATTACATATAATATCTTAGTTAGTTAAAGAGTCCGCAATCCTAAAGATTGGTTGGAAACAGCACGCCATGCCGATCTATCCTGAGCTAATCCCTTCATCTCCCTATAGCTATTCATCTCAACGTCTTCAACTATCTGACTCACATACTCCAATTTAGGCCTACCTACCCCTCTCTTTCCCTCCACTCTACCTTCTATGATCAATTGCATAATCCCCCCATGCCTAAGGATATGCCCTACTAATCTGTCTCTCCTACGCTGTAACACTCTCCAAATACTTCTCTTCTCCCCTACTAACTCTAGTACATCTTCATTTGTTACTTTATCTTCCCAACCAATCCTCATCATCCTCCTATAACACCACATTTCGAATGCTTGTAATCTACGCTTCTCTTCCTTTTCTATAGTCCACGCCTCACACCCGTACAGTGCTACACTCCAAACATATACCTTCAGTAATCTTTTTCTAATACCCAAGTCAATATTTGATCTTATAATCTGTTCCTTTTCTACGAATGCCTTCCTACCCTGTGCTATCCTACACTTTATATCTACCTTGCTTCGATTATCTTTTGTGATTCTACTGCCTAAATAACAAAAATCTGACACTTCTTCGATTCTATTATCTCCTATTGTGATCCTCATTTTTCTACTGCATTCCTTTTTGTCACACCTCATCACTTTAGTTTTACCTAAATATCTTATATTATTAAATATATTCTGTACAAAATTTCAATGTATAGAATATCACTCCTCCAAGAAGGAGTATCTGATTTTTCTAATTTATTTTTTTCCATTTTTCCTCTTTTTTCTTTACATTTCATTAATCCTATCTATTATTTTACATTCTTTTATCTTATTTTTTTTCTAAATACAATAAAGTACAATTTTGTCCATATTTCCTTAGTACAATATATTACATATTCATTGTATATTGATGCTGTGATTTTCATATGCTTATTTATCTTAAATAATGCACTTATTATAGCCATGTGTAGTTCACTCGCGAACCGTTCACTCTGAACGGTTCAATCAAATGACGGGCGTACTGTGACGATGTTTTGCAACGACCTATAGGTCACTATGACCTAGTTCGTGAACTATGAACTACATGGTGCACGCTGTACGTATTGATGTACTTGTACTAGGTCCTGAACCCGTCGTGTACTAAACCGTTCATGAATCATAACGACTCGTAAACGATGCAGTATAGTATACATTACATATACAGTACTAACATTTATTTAGTGATACAGTGTGTTGGTGAACGGAACGAAATAGGAAACTCGATGCAATATTGCAACAGCAGCATTGCCGAGCTGAGTCACAATTTATATGTTGGTATCAAATTTCATTTGGAATAATATAATGAATATATTCGCAAGATTAAATATGTTCTTAAATATGTCATGCCATAGCAAATTTTTGCAATAATGCAAAAATAAACATCTAAATCTTATAGTTCTTCTATTGCATACTGAGTGCAATGCAATCACTTAGTATCAAATCAAAGCTTTGAAGTTTGAACAGAGAAGATTCGGAATAGAAAATATAAATTATAACGACAAACAAAACGATTCTATCTAGTTCATTTTATTATAGTTTGTGCATTTAATTTTCAAGTGTTAGTAAAGTAGTAAACATTTTCATCAGTAACTACCAATAAGTATTTTATAACTTCATATAAATAATCGTGAGTACCTAGAGAAGATTATATTTCCTTATATATATGTTTTGTATAAATTATAAACATTGCTGTCTTTTCTTCCTCATTTATAATTCAAAATAAGTATTGTAATATTTCAATTTATTTATTTTTTACCATTTAATATTTTTATATTGAGAAAAAAAGAGATTATTTTCAGTATGTGCATGTATTTCATATAGGTCGTGAACTAGTTCATTTTAAAAGATGTAGTGGCTCACGACCTATAGTTCGTGAACGGTACATTGAAGAGAACTACGAACTACGAACTAGGTCCTCAAAATGACCTACAGTTTACCATCGCTAACTTATTGCTTTACATGTAATTCTTACTGTTCAATAAATTCGATATTTGCAAAAATAATACAAATCAAATCCTTTGCAATTTTTTCTTCGTTTATAATATTATGTTATTATCTTATACAAAGACTGTCAAGAACGTTTAATATCTTTTAGTATTGTAAAAAATATGTGTCCAATTTGAATCGCTTGGAGATTCCAGCAAACCATGGCTTTCTATTCGCTTCTGGATTATAGATGCCTTCCTTTTACCATGCTGTTTTTAATCATTGTTGCTACCTTGGCAGCTTTATCTACCTTTTCGTTGTGGCAAATTCCCGATTGACCCTTAATCCAATAAAATGAGATTGTTTTTCCTGTTCCAATTAATGATTCAATAGTTTTCTATATATAGTATAACACTCGATCTGAATTTGTAGTGTTATGATACAATCTTTCTGATACACTATTAGAATCCGACCAAATAACTGCCTCTACCTTTTGATTTTCTTGAAAATATTCTAGAGCTTATGAGTATTGTGCAGGTTCCGCAGTAAAGATAGTATTTTCGTTTTTTAGTTTAATTTTCTTCGTAAAAGTATTACATGGAATTAAAAATGCCGCAGATTCTGCAGATGCAGATACAGATGCCTACTCCACCAGATTCTAGTTTATATATTGATTATATTTATATATTATTTTATATATTGTCAGAGCATTTTCACAGTTTCTTTGAATATATGCTATGATATCATTGTTTTTCATCGACCTAAACGACTTTAAATATATTTATAATTTATGATTATTATTAATGAGTTCCATATCTTGAATAAGGACTGGTGAAAAATTATTGAATGCACTTGAGTGTGGTATTATTAATTTGGTAATAATATTATTTAAAATGATGTGAGTAGCAATTTTTTTTTTTGCAAATTGGATAGCAAAAATTTATTATGATGTGGAAGGAAACTTCAAGTATTTTTGTAAAACACATAGGATAGGTAACTCGAATAATTTGATATTACGAGGATGATCTGTTCTACATAATCTGCTGAATAAGAGGCTGCTGAATTCCATACTTTTTGTCTTCTTTGTGGCAGCTAATTCAATTAAAGGTGTATTGGTTTGTGAAATCTCATTGCCTCTCAGCAGGTTCTTATAGATTTTTTTGTAGTATGTCTACGTTACTTAACATTGTGTTAGATGCTGAAAAGAATTATATTCAAATTATATAACGCGCATAATTCTTGTACAACACTAGTGATAAGATAGGATAAGATCTCTACTATAAGACATTTACGCATGGTAGTATATTGAGGTTTATCTCTTGTTTTCCTATAGTTTTGGAGTAATTTTCAATTTTCGGATCTCGAACATTGCTTAAACTTTACATGATATTTTATTACAAATCTCTTTTACCTTTTCCTTGCAAATTTCTTCTGAAATATCAAAACTTCTAAGACTTAGCTGTTCATTCAACCGATAGCTGCTACGTTTAATTTTCTTATTGTACTATTAACGTTTCCATATTTTACAAATATGCAAATATACATACAAATATTTATACATCAAGCACATATTGTATACAGCTAACCTTTGCAGTCAAATAGGCTTCAATATTTGAGAAAACACATTATAAATAAAGGGCTTAACGAGCTTCCTTGAAAAAGTCCCCTTGACAGCCTTGTTATTCTTATTGTTTCTTTTACTAACCTGACGCATGCTTATCAGTAAATATCAGTAAATAAATTATATATAAATTTGATATATTTACCGGGTACTCTCAACAGAAGAAGTTTTTAGTTAGTGATATTTAGTTAGTCACAACATTTTCAAGAGCACTTATTATGTCAACAAACTATAACTACAATTACCACTATAACCTGATTTCTAGCAAATGAATTCAGTACCTTCATCTCCAGTATATAAACATTGTGTTAATAGTGATAATAGTATAGAATATCAACCAAATCACCCAACTCAAAGCATTAAGTGGCTAGATGTACATTTCGAAGGCTATGCCCCCATCTTCAGTAGCACAAGATATTGACTAAATAAAATACTGTATATATACTTTCATAAGCATTTAACTCGGAATAATTCAACACTTTTAAGTAATTTAAGTGAACTAATTTGATTAGGATGACCTGAGTTAATCAAAAATATGCTCGGATACAGCACTTTTATTTTTTCTATTTAATCCGAAATGAGCTAAATGCTCCTTAAATCTAGTTTCAATTGGTCTACGTGTTTGTACTATATATACTATAGGACAACTAGAATAAGATATTTCATAAATACCAGATTTTTTATTAAAATCAATCAAATGTTTGGGATTTCCTAGAAAATTAGCTAGACTATTATATCTTAGTTTAAAATTATATTTATTAAAATTCTATATATTTTTAAATAAATATCTATATAATCTTATTTTGAAAATAAATATGAAGATCTATTACAAATTTTATTTACTCATATTAATTCATCATAATAGAATATTCTAGTTGCTATATTGCGTCACTAAAAATTTGATGAAATCGCGACGTCGTTCATGGAAAACTACCTAAGGGATAAGACACAAATTGTGCCTTAATTATCTAGCCTTATTTATTTTTATTGTTGTAGTACTTCAGTTAATTATTTTAAAGTATTTCTAGTAATTTGTAATAATTATGTAGTAATTTTAAATAGGTTATAGATTTGGCCGTTACGTTGTGATATTCCATATTATAGGAAGGTTGAAGAAAAATACGAAGTTTTAATATCACGTAAAAATATTTTAAATCTTGTCTTGACAATGCTTCATAGCGAAACTAGTCGAATAAATATTTAATTATATTTAAAATATTTTTACGTGATATTAAAACTTCGTATTTTTCTTCAACCTTCCTGTAATTTTAAATTATTAAAACAAATAGATTTAAGTGACTAATGGTTTTGGATGAAAAGCAGATAACTGGATTAGCGATGGCAAACTGAAGGTCACTTTGAGGACCTAGTTCGTAGTTCATAGTTCATTTCAATGTACCGTTCATGAACTATAGGTCGTGAACTACTACATCTTTTAAAAATGAAATAGTTCACGACCTATATGAAATACATGCACATACTATAAAAATATTAAATGGTAACAAATAAATAAATTGAAATAGTACAATACGTATTTTGAATTAAGAATGAGGAAGAAAAGACAACAATGTTTATAATTTATACAAAACATATATATAAAGAAATATAATCTTCTCTACGTACTCACGATTATTTATATGAAGTTCTAAAATACTTATTGGTAGTTACTGATGAAAATGTTTACTACTTTAGTAACACTTGAAAATTAAATGTACAAACTATAATAAAATGAATTAGATAGAATCGTTTTGTTTGGCGTTATAATTTATATTTTCTATTCCGAATCTTCTCTGTTCAAACTTCAAAGCTTTGATTAGATATTAAGTGATTGCATTGCACTCAATATGAAATAGAAGAACTATAAGATTTACATGTTTATTTTTGCATTATTACAAAAATTTGCTATGGCATGACATATTTAAGAACATATTTAATCTTGCGAATATATTAATTATATTATTCCACTTGAAATCTGATACTAACATATAAATTGTGACTCAGCTCGGCAATGCTGCTGTTGCAATATCGCATCGAGTTTCCTATTTCGTTTCGTTCACCAACACACTTTATCACTAAATAAATGTTAGTACTGTATATGTAATGTATACTATACTGCATCGTTTACGCGTCGTTGTGATTTAGTACACGGCGGGTTCAGGACCTAGTACAAGTACATGAATACGTATACCGTTTACCATGCAGTTCATAGTTCACGAACTATGTCATAGTGACCTATAGGTCGTTGTAAAACATCGTCACAGTACGCCCGTCATTTGATTGAACCGTTCACAGTGAACGGTTCGCGAGTGAACTACACATGGCTAAACTGGATACTAGAATCTGATAATATATAATCTGTACAATATTGGTACAGATTATTACCTTCTATACGATTTGTGTTATGCGTACTCTGTGCAGAAATAAAGACTATTTTATTTATTTATTAACTTATTTATATTTGATTAAATAAACAAGGATTTAATAGGTACAAATGGATTCTCGGATATTATATGTTAATAAATTCTGTAACCCTATTTTAAGCCTCAGGATTCGTCTTCCTATGGGGGACTTTATCAAAAACTTATTTTCTAGTTATTTCATGCTAAAAAGTTTCTTTGCAGTTTTTTTACATTTTTTTTACATTTTTACATTTTTTACCAGCTTCCGCACATTTTATAAATGATATTTAATGTCATTATAGAAGGATAGTGTCAAATGGGCTATACATATCTATAGGAATAGTGTTAATGCCTTTCATACATGAAAATTTAAATGAGGGCCATGATGCTCTTGTTTGATGTCCCCAGTCAAGGGGTTAGTAGAATAATGTTGTATTTCGAACTTACTTACAAAGACATCGTATATCAAAATTTTAACCATTTGTCATAGACGTTGCACAAGAAAGTTACTTTACATTAATGCATGGAATATGTTTTGTAATTATAATCATTTGTCTAGTTGAAATATTATCCTCTCATACAATCATTAATTCGCTTGTATACTGAAGAGTTGTAACATTTCACGAGCTTAACGTATGATTACAATAGAAATTGGAATAGGTTTAAAATGATATTATTCTCGTCAGCGAACGATATAAAGGTTATTTCTTTGACAAAATAACGATTTCTCGCTAATCACTAGTGTACATTGTGAGTTAAAAATCCTTTGATGAGATATAAAATATTCTATTTAGTTGAAAAAATTATCACTACGGTGTTAAATTATAATATAGAATATCACCCAAATACAGTAACTTAAAGCATTAAGTAGCTAGATGTACATTTCGAAGGCTAGGCCCCCATCTTCAGTAGCACAAGATAAAACTAAATAAAATACCTCTGTTACGAATCGTGATTCATATAATATTATATAAATAAGTCAACATGATAGAAGTACTTCAAAATTGGCATATAATATGACCTATAAATCTTTTAAAACAATACAAATTAACAATTCAATTAATACTTCTAATAGTCTTGCGAATTTTCTAGGAAATCCAAAAGATTTGATTCATTTCAATAAAAAATCGGGTATTTACGAAATATCTTGTTCTAGTTGTCGTAAAGTATATATAGGACAAACACGTAGACCAATTGAAACTAGATTTAAAGAGCATTTAGCTCATTTCAGATTAAATAGAATATATAAAAGTGCTGTCGCCGAGCATATTTTTTAATCAGGCCATCCTATTCAAATTAGTTCACTTACATTACTTAAAAGTGTTTTAAATTATTCCGAGTAAATGCTTATGAAAGTATATACATGCATAAATCTAAATCGAATTTAATAAACTTAAATTCGGGCCCAATTCCATCTTGTCTAGTTAATTTATAAGTCGTCAAATTTTCGTAGACTTTTGCAGCCAATGGCTTCAATAATCCACTGGTCTGGTCTCAAAAGTACAAACGTTTAGGTGTTACATAAAATATCTGGATACAAAACACAAAATGTTAATTGGAGATGAGCAAACATGGAATGTATGGCAAGCAATGCAAATATTAAGAAGCTATTTATAAGGAAATACAATTATTAGAGAATAATCATATTACAATAGAATACTTGGCAGTAATATGTTTAAAATATTATTTATAAAGCAACTACATATCAAATATGAAATGCTATAAGCTAGGTCAATACGAAATGGTCTAGGTCAATGCATATACTGATACAAAAATGTTGTAGTTCAATTCTGCTGAAATAGAGATTAAAATTATTTTTATATTTTCTATAGCTTACCATTTACTTTGTAATATTGTTATTTATTTCATGCTATGCTAAATTTCGAAGAAATCGTACGACCCTTTGTACGGTTTTATTTGCAACAAAGAGTTTTTTCAAAATATTTTTATATTGTTTTAAGGTTTTATTATAGATACCATTTTTATAACCAAAAAATCACGCAGTTAGGAAAATCAGATTTACACATATTTTATGTTGATATATTTGTACACAAAATAATAGCTAGTACCCTACAATTGTAAAGATTTCCACTTAATTTCGCATTTTCTTGCATAGGGGCATATCTATCCAAACTCTTATGTAAATGCATTGCGTTACGATTTTTGTGTGACATTTTTATAAAATTACTTGCCGCCTTATTGATTGAATCTGTAACTACTAACTCACATCTGCATTATTTTGCCCAGGTTCCAATTTGTGGAAATATTTTCGACCAACATTTGCACTTGCATAACAAATAATTTTTAAAATATGCAACCACCACATTTGCATACAACTAGCTTTTCCACTCGACTTCACACAGCTTTATCTATATTCATACAGGCCAATGCGTTTATATTTCATGCACTTTTTTCCTATTCATTCTATTCCTAAGCGTGCAGTCATTTTAATTACGCAAAAAACGAAAGCGCTAAATTTTACCTAACAGTTTTATTTTAATAAAAAAAGTTACTTTGCTTAAGAGAATATTTCAATTTTTTTGTGTGTGTGCAATAAAAAAAAAATATATAATATTATAGAATACCTAGGAGAATAACGATGTGTACTTCACTGGCGAACCGTTCACTCTGAACGGTTCAATCAAATGACGGGCGTACTGTGACGAAGTTTTGCAACGACCTATAGGTCACTATGACCTAGTTCGTGAACTATAAACTACATAGTGAATGGTGTACTTATTGATGTACTTGTACTAAGTCCTGAACCCGTCGTGTACTAAACCGTTCATGAATCACAACGACTCGTAAACGATGCATAGTATACATTACATATACAGAGCCAATAGCAGTACTAACATTTATGTGATAAAGTGTGATGGTGAACGGAACGAAATTATATTTCCTTTTATATATATATGTTTTGTATAAATTATAAACATTGTTGTTTCTTTTTCCTCATTATTAATTCAAAATAAGTATTGTAATATTTCAATATATTTATTTTTTACCATTTAATATTTTTATATTGAGAAAAAAAGAGATTACTTTCAGTACGTGCATGTATTACATATCGGTCGTAAACTAGTTCATTTTTAAAAGATGTAGTAGTTCACGACCTATAGTTCATGAACGGTACATTGAAATGAACTATGAACTACGAACTAGGTCCGCAAAGTGACCTACAGTTTGCCATCGCTATAGGAGAATAATGCAGGTATACTCTATCGACAGTTCTGCTGCTGAACTTTTTTGAAGACCTCACCCGGGTCCACCGATGACCCCAATTACTTCATATCCATGTTGATATCGTCTTAGCTCAAATTTGAGATGAAACACATTATACAGGATAGATATTTAATTATTCTTAGTCCAGAGTATTGGAAAATATAAAAATAATTTAAAGGAATTTTTAATTTAAATTTTTATTTTTAATTTTTTAAATTTTTTTAATTTAATTTTTATTTATTTAATTTTAATTTTAATTTAAAAAAAAATGCATTAAAGGAAATTATATGTAGGTTAGTTAGTTAAAGAGTCCGCAATCCTAAAGATTGGTTGGAAACAGCACGCCATGCCGATCTATCCTGAGCTAATCCCTTCATCTCCCTATAGCTATTCATCTCAACGTCTTCAACTATCTGACTCACATACTGCAATTTAGGCCTACCTACCCCTCTCTTTCCCTCCACTCCACCTTCTATGATCAATTGCATAATCCCCCCCATGCCTAAGAATATGCCCTACTAATCTGTCTCTCCTACGTTGTAACACTCTCCAAATACTTCTCTTCTCCCCTACTAACTCTAGTACAGCTTCATTTGTTACTTTATCTTCCCAACCAATCCTCATCATCCTCCTATAACACCACATTTCGAATGCTTGTAATCTACGCTTCTCTTCCTTTCCTATAGTCCACGCCTCACACCCGTACAGTGCTACACTCCAAACATATACCTTCAGTAATCTTTTTCTAATACCCAAGTCAATATTTGATCTTAAAATCTGTTCCTTTTCTACGAATGCCTTCCTACCCTGTGCTATCCTACACTTTATATCTACCTTGCTTCGATTATCTTTTGTGATTCTACTGCCTAAATAACAAAAATCTGACACTTCTTCGATTCTATTATCTCCTATTGTGATCCTCATTTTTCTACTGCATTCCTTTTTGTCACACCTCATCACTTTAGTTTTACCTATATTTATTTTCATGTTAAAATCCATAGTCAATACTGCCTGCATACCATTCAATACCCTTTCTAAATTCTTTTCGCTTTCTTCCAATATAGCTATATCGTCGGCGAATCTCAACATATATATTTTCTCTCCCTGTACATTCACACCTACACTATACTCTTCTTTTACTTTGTTTATTGCATCTTCTATTTATAGATTAAATAATAACGGTGAATGTGTACATCCCTGCCGAACTCCCTTCCCTATTTTTGCTACCTCTTCTTCCCCCTCAATTCTAAATAAGGCAGTTTGGTGTTTATATAAATTAAAAATTATTCTCCTATCCTTATAATCTATACCCGTTTCTTTTAAAATTCTAAACATTATGTCCCAATCTACATTATCAAATGCCTTTTCTAAATCTACAAAAGCTATGCAAGTTACCTTTCCTACCCTCATTCTTTTTTCTACTACTGTTCTTAGTGCTAAAATCGCCTCCCTCGTCCCTCTGTTTTTCCTAAAACCAAACTGATCTTCTCCTAGCCTTTCCTCTACTTTATTTTCTAATCTCCTATAAATAATCTTTAGCAATATCTTCGATGCATGTGATAGTAGACTAATGGTCCTATAGTTCTCACACAAATTAGCTCCTATTTTCTTCGGCATTGTTACTATTCTACTACGCTGAAAATCCTGTGGTACTTCTCCCTTCTCATATATTTTACAAACTAACCTGTATAATCGCTCCTGCATTTTTTCCCCTGCGTGTTTTATTAATTCGGCTGGTATCATATCAATCCCCGCTGCTTCGTTATTCCGTAAATCATTTAATGCTCCATGAAACTCTAACCTAAGTATGCTAGGACCTAAGTCATCCTCATCTATCTGTTCCACATTTTCTAGCTCCTCCATGTCCTGCCTACCTTTATATATATCTTCAAGATACTCCTTCCATCTTCTAGCTTTTTCCTTATTTTCTGTGAGTTCCTTACCCTGCTTATCACATATAATGTTACCCTTTGGTTTTACTTTAGAAAAATGTGACTTAATTTTCCTGTAGCCCAAATCTACTATACCTCTTCTCATATCCTCCTCAATATCCTCACAATTTCCTTTTATCCACTCTTCTTTCGCTAGCTTGCATTTCCTATTAATTAAATTCCTTAGTTCCTTATATTTTTTCTGTCCTGCTTCTGTGTTTCCAATTTTAATTTTCCTTCTTGCTTCTATAATTTCAACTATTTCTTCCGTGATCCATTCCCTCCTACCTGCCCTTTTCTTTGTGCCTAATACTTCATTTGCTGCTGTAGTTAACCCATTTCTGATTTCCCTCCATTCGCAATCTATGTCGTTCCTAGATGTTCCATTAGCCATGATTTCTACTTCTGCTTGTACTTTTCACATACATCAGCTAATTTTAACCTATCTACATCTACTCTGACCTGTTTAGACTTCTGTAATTTCTTGAATTTGACCTCTGAGTCCAGGACTACTAAATTATGGTCACTATCAATATCTGCTCCAGGGTAACTCTTACAATTCTTAATCTGGTTCCTAAACCTTTCTTTAACCAGTATGTAATCTATCTGATACCTCCTTATATCTCCTGGCATTTTCTACGTATATATCCTGCGCTTGTGATTCTGAAAAAGCGTGTTTGCTACCACTAGCTTATTCCTAATACAAAACTCTACCAATCTATCCCCTCTATCATTACGTGTTCCTATTCCATATTCTCCTACTATTGAAACTTCCTTTCCATTACCTACTACGGCATTCCAATTTCCGGTTACAATTAGATTATCCTGTCCTTTAACGTTTGCTAACCTAGATTCAATCTCCTCATAAATGGATTCTACCTCCTCATCATCGTGACTTGAAGTTGGCATATATACTTGCACTATAACTATGTCCGTTGGCTTCGTGTCTAATCTAATAGTTATAATTCTATCACTAACTTGGCAATAACTCTTTACTCTACATCCCAACTTTCTATTCATTATAAAACCTACACCGGTATGCCTATTATCTGATGCTGTGGTTATTAATCTATATTCTCCTGACCACGTATCTACTTGATCTTTCCCCCTAACTTCACTAATCCCTACAATATCCAGTTTAAGTCTCTCCATTTCTAGTTTCAAATTCTCTAACTTTCCTATCCTATTCATACTGCGAACATTCCACGCTCCAACTCGTAGAGCTCTCGGCGAAATCGATTTCTTGCCCGCCCCAGAATCCGAGGGCTTGCCTGCTACCGAAGTAGCCGGGTGAGATTCTGAGCCATTGGCTCTACTCACCTGGGGTAATACATTAATAGTAATCGACATTTCATTCGCTGTAATTAGTGTAAAATTAATTTAAAAAATATTTTTTCAAAAAATGTATTTATTTTGGAAAAAATATGGTATGTGCCATATATGGAATATTATGCAAGAAAGACTCATAATCAAATGGTGGTCAAACTTGATCACTCTGTGTGAAACCGTAAATAACAATTTCTTTCTTTATTAAAACACAGTGGAATATGACACTTGATGCAAAAGCTGTAGGTTTTAAAGTCACAAAGAGGCTATTTGCTGCTAGACCTCCCCTGTTCCTGCCATTCTGGCAAATGGTCTACTCCATCTCGACGAGCATCTTCTTGGAGGATTTCTTTAGTAGGACCTCGTTTTATTTTTTGGTCGTACAAAATCTGTACTTGTTAGATGGTCTGCCAGCCCCTTATTTTAATGCTTTATTACAATTGCATAACGCATCTGCTATTGCTAATTTAAAATCTTTTAGCGGTAGATTAAATTCCTTATCGCAGCGTCTCCACAGCAGCAAACTGTTAACACAGCATAAATCCAAAATATGGAAAAATATGCGGAGATACCACTTTTTGGATCTTATTTTTATTCAATGAAACCCAACATACTATCTAATCTATCAACCCCGCCCATATAGTCATACACAAAAACACTTCTGGGACATTGTGTCAATATGTGGCTATTTTCCTTTTTGTAAAATCTTTTTTTCTGCCCTTCAGGTTTAGAACGTACGTAAGTTGATATAATTGTATCAATTTTGTTATCAAACCAAGATACTACCGAGAGTTCAACATTATCTAATCGCACTATCTTTTCAACCATGGAACCTGGCCCATTTTTCTTCATTTCTTTTTCAGATGGTAGATTACACTTTGAGATACGATTGGTTCGAATAGTTCCCAATGGAAGAATACCTTTCTTGTGTAAATACGTCATCAAAGGAATGCTACTGAACTATTTGTCGAAGAAAAGTTTATGATTTTATTTCTTGGGTATAGTCTCCGATAATCTCACAACAACGTTGCTGCTCATTCCAAAATTCGGATAGCCATTGGGCACTATGTTGCTCTGAGATCCAGCAAAGATATCAAAATCATAGCTAAATCCAGATATTCCATTTAGAACAAAGTTTTTGTAGCCCCATTTATGAGGATTTTTGCGATTGTATTGTTTGAGCTGAGTTCTTGCTTTTGTAGGTATAATTTGTTCGTCAACCGCCAAGTGTTCTTGTTTTGGGACCAAGAGAAGTCTTTGTCTGATTTTTTCAAGAAAAGGCCTAATCTTAAACAATCTATCATGGTTAGGTAAACCTCTTGCAATCATGGTCGTGTTGTCGTTGAAGTGCAGTTAGCGCTTTATGGTTTCAAATCTATTGCAACTCATTACTTCAGATATTGCAGGGGGCCTAATGATATGTTCCAGTAATCTCTTGTTGATGGAAGTTGTATAAGTGACATGTAAATACATATACCAATGAACTGCTGCATTTCGTAAGATTTTATATTCACAGGTTTATTTAGCTGAGATTGAACAGCTTACTCTGTTCTACGGTATACGTTATAATTTCTTCAGGAAATAAAAATGCGTTATTGGATTTATATTAGAGGTATATCGTCATCCGAAGAATAGTCACACTGATAATCTTATTGTATAATGTCCATATATGATACATACCGTTTTTTGCTAACAAAATTATAACTAGAAAATGTAAAAATCCTACTGGTGTGGATTCCTTAAACAATTTCCAATTTGCCAATATTTTTTTTAAATGAATGTATCTAGTGGTGCTATGCAAATAATCTGGTTGAATTCGAGTATAACCTCATATTACGGCTTATGCCACATACGCGTTTTGAACAATAACTTACACTCAGAAATTGAGCCGATGCTCTTGTGTTCTAATGTACAATAAGTAGTGAAAATGTGCCATATATGACTAAACATGAAATGAAGGCACAAGAGGCATGTTAAAACTATTGAAAAAACATTTCTTGGTTTGGGTCAAATATGGCACGCCATGCGGTAAAGGATTAAGGATGTACATTTATAGAGTGCACTTTGCATTTCGTACAAAGTTACATTACAATGAATACATTATAAATATTTGCCAAAATTTATATGCGTTTACTTTTATTTTTATCTTATAAGAGTGGTTCTACCTAATAAAAATATATCCTATATTTATATTAGGTAAAAAGAAAATTATAAAAAAAAAATTTAATAATCAAAACTTCTAACAATTGCTTCAGTTCGCAAAGTATAAATCATCAAACACTCAAAACGACTGATTAAAATAATCGAAGGTTTGAAAAAGAGGAAATTGCATATATTGCCATTACTACTACTATAGGAAATAGGAAAATTACTTTGTTTCTACGAGTCGGAGCATGGAATATACGCAGTATGAATAGGATAGGAAAGTTAGAGAATTTGAAATTAGAAATGGAGAGACTTAAACTGGATATTGTAGGGATTAGTGAAGTTAGGAGGAAAGATCAAGTAGATACGTGGTCAGGAGAATATAGATTAATAACCACAGCATCAGATAATGGGCATACCGGTGTAGGTTTTATAATGAATAGAAAGTTGGGATGTAGAATAAAGAGTTATTGCCAAGTTAGTGATAGAATTATAACTATTAGATTAGACACGAAGCCAATGGACACAGTTATAGTGCAAGTATATATGCCAACTTCAAGTCACGATGATGAGGAGGTAGAATCCATTTATGAGGAGATTGAATCTAGGTTAGCAAACGTTAAAGGACAGGATAATCTAATTGTAATCGGAGATTGGAATGCCGTAGTAGGTAAGGGAAAGGAAGTTTCAATAGTAGGCGAATATGGAATAGGAACACGTAATGATAGAGGGGATAGATTGGTAGAGTTTTGTATTAGGAATAAGCTAGTGGTAGCAAACACGCTTTTTCAGAATCACAAGCGCAGGATATATACGTGGAAAGTGCCAGGAGATATAGGGAGGTATCAGATAGATTACATACTGGTTAAAGAGAGGTTTAGGAACCAGATTAAGAATTGTAAGAGTTACCCTGGAGCAGATATTGATAGTGACCATAATTTAGTAGTCCTGGACTCAGAGGTCAAATTCAAGAAATTACAGAAGCCTAAACAGGTCAGAGTAGATGTCGATAGGTTAAAATTAGCTGATGTATGTGAAAAGTACAAGCAGAAAGTAGAAATCATGGCTAATGGAACATCTAGGAGCGACATAGATTGTGAATGGAGGGAAATCAGAAATGGGTTAACTACAGCAGCAAATGAAGTATTAGGCACAAAGAAAAGGGCAGGTAGGAGGGAATGGATCACGGAAGAAATAGTTGAAATGATAGAAGCAAGAGGGAAAATTAAAATAGGAAACACAGAAGCAGGACAGAAAAAATATAAGGAACTAAGGAACGTAATTAATAGGAAATGCAAGCTAGCGAAAGAAGAGTGGATAAAAGGAAACTGTGAGGATATTGAGGAGGATATGAGAAGAGGTAAAGTAGATTTGGGCTACAGGAAAATTAAGTCACATTTTTCTAAAGTAAAACCAAAGGGTAACATTATATGTGATAAGCAGGGTAAGGAACTCACAGAAAATAAGGAAAAAGCTAGAAGATAGAAGGAGTATCTTGACGATTTATATAAAGGTAGGCAGGACATGGAGAAGCTAGAAAGTGTGGAACAGATAGATGAGGATGACTTAGGTCCTAGCATACTTAGGTCAGAGTTTCACAGAGCATTAAATGATTTACGGAATAACAAAGCAGCGGGGATTGATATGATACCAGCCGAATTAATAAAACACGCAGGGGAAAAAATGCAGGAGCGATTATACAGGTTAGTTTGTAAAATATATGAGAAGGGAGAAGTACCACAGGATTTTCAGCGTAGTAGAATAGTAACAATGCCGAAGAAAATAGGAGCTAATTTGTGTGAGAACTATAGGACCATTAGCCTACTATCACATGCATCGAAGATATTGATAAAGATTATTTATAGGAGATTAGAAAATAAAGTAGAGGAAAGGCTAGGAGAAGATCAGTTTGGTTTTAGGAAAAACAGAGGGACGAGAGAGGCGATTCTAGCACTAAGAACGGTAGTAGAAAAAAGAAAGAGGGTAGGAAAGGTAACTTGCATAGCTTTTGTAGATTTAGAAAAGGCATTTGATAATGTAGATTGGGACATAATGTTTAGAATTTTAAAAGAAACGGGTATAGATTATAAGGATAGGAGAATAATTTTTAATTTATATAAACACCAAACTGCCTTAGTTAGAATTGAGGGGGAAGAAGAGGTAGCAAAAATAGGGAAGGGAGTTCGGCAGGGATGTACACTCTCACCGTTATTATTTAATCTATATATAGAAGATGCAATAAACAAAGTAAAAGAAGAGTATAGTGTAGGTGTGAATGTACAGGGAGAGAAAATATATATGCTGAGATTCGCCGACGATATAGCTATATTGGAAGAAAGCGAAAAGAATTTAGAAAGGGTATTGAATGGTATGCAGGCAGTATTGACTAGGGATTTTAACATGAAAATAAATATAGGTAAAACTAAAGTGATGAGGTGTGACAAAAAGGAATGCAGTAGAAAAATGAGGATCACAATAGGAGATAATAGAATCGAAGAAGTGTCAGATTTTTGTTATTTAGGCAGTAGAATCACAAAAGATAATCGAAGCAAGGTAGATATAAGGTGTAGGATAGCACAGGGTAGGAAGGCATTCGTAGAAAAAGAACAGATTTTAAGATCAAATATTGACTTGGGTATTAGAAAAAGATTACTGAAGGTATATGTTTGGAGTGTAGCACTGTACGGGTGTGAGGCGTGGACTATAGGAAAGGAAGAGAAGCGTAGGTTAGAAGCACTTGAAATGTGGTGTTATAGGAGGATGATGAGGATTGGTTGGGAAGATAAAGTAACAAATGAAGCTGTACTAGAGTTAGTAGGGGAGAAGAGAAGTATCTGGAGAGTGTTACAGCGTAGGAGAGACAGATTAGTAGGGCATATTCTTAGGCATGGGGGGATTATGCAATTGATCATAGAAGGTAGAGTGGAGGGAAAGAGAGGGGTAGGCAGGCCTAGATTGGAGTATGTGAGTCAGATAGTTGAAGACGTTGAGATGAATAGCTATAGGGAGATGAAGGGATTAGCTCAGGATAGATCGGCATGGCGTGCTGTTTCCAACCAATCTTTAGGATTGCGGACTCTTTAACTAACTAACTAACTTTGTTTTATTTATCACAATAAAAATTATTCTAATAAATAAAACAATGCAATTTTCGTATTTATTACATTTTAAAAATGTGTTTTGATGGGTATTTACATTAATTAATTTACAAGATAATGTAGGTATAAGTCACAAAAAATATAAAATTTCAAAAAATTATAAAATTATATTTGACACAATACATACATATTTTTACAAGAAGTCAATAGTGAGAAGTGGTATATTCTTCAATCATTTCTACATTTCGAAAAAATCTTAAATCGACTAATTTTATACTTCAAGGGAAATTTGAGAATGTGAAAATAATTACATATATTTTAAAAATTATCACTATGAATTGTCTTATTTATTTAATAGTATATCAATCACGATTCGTGACAGAAGTATTTTATTTAGTTTTTATCTTGTGCTACTGAATACGGGGGCATAGCCTTCGAGATGCGCATCCATCTACTTAATGCTTTAAGTCACGGTATTTGGGTGATATTCTATATTATTAATTACTTATATATTCGCCTCACAAATAAATTTATGTTCATTCAGTTGGCGCAACATTCAACATATAGTCCGCTGAAGAAAAAACAATGTATTACTCCCCGTAGTTCCATGATATTAGGTATATCGTAACCAAAATTTGCAAAAATTTAATAATACGCAATATAATTAGTGTATGTTTAGTATGATTTGTTCCGAACGTGGTATAAGATATTAAAATTGATGGAATTTCACAAGAGGAAGTCATATTTAAAAATGACGCTTTTATATCGTAAGTATTAAGATTTTCCATATACCTACCTAAAAAGAATAAGTGAAGGTGGCAAAATAATTCATTGAAGTATCGTGATATGAAATAGAGATAGAAATAAATGGCCATGATTGTAGAATTGGAGCGACTCTGTCGAATTGAATATAAATTTCTTTTACGCTTCATTGATATGACATTCTTCATTAATATTTTGAAAATAATGTTCATATTGCAATCCCCAATCGTGACTTCCCGCATATTATTTAATACCCGTTCTAAAATTTCCCACCTTCCTTCTAAAATATCTGCTTCGTGAACTAATTTAAACAATTATAGCTTTACTGAAATATTCGAAAAAGGAATTTGATACAAATTAAAACTAAGTAATAATTTTATATACCTGACATCCTGCCTCTATGTCCGCATAATATCCCCACATATTTCTTCCCCTGCAAGAAAAGGAGGTGTGCGGAATAATGCGGTACGTTGGGTAATCTGTGTTTGGTATTCCCGCTATATTCTCATCTTCACGGTAGTCCAAGTTGTTGTCCAGGTTGTTCGATATACCCCCGTCGTCCAATTGGACGTAACTGTTCGCATTGTTTTCATTGATCTAAAAGTAAGTTGATTTGCTAAAAATGCGAATAATAGAAGCCTTAATGAGTTTGTTAGTTGTGCCAATTTTTAATCCATTAAAAATGAAGGTTTTATTGCTAAGATGTTATTATAAATAAATAGAGGCATTAGGAAATATTCGAATTAAGTAGTTAAAATATATCGTAATCTTCTTCTTCAGTATCTGTTCTTCAGTAATTAGGATTTATACAAAAACCGATTTTTGAAAAACCTGTTTTCTAATTCTAGCATTTCCAAAAAACCGGTTTTCGAATATTTACAAAAAATATAGTTAAAAAGATTTATACTTATTTCAAAATATGTATATATTTTGATCGTACAAAAATATGAAAATAACACAAAATATATTCGAAATAAATCAAAAATTAACAAGTAAAAGACACTTCAAAAATTCTTACAAAATAATAAAACAAAATAATACGTTTTTTTATAAACTGGTGGTAGAACTCGCTTTTAAAGTATAAAAACCGGTTTTCGAATTTTTAAATATTTAGTCAAAAACCGGTTTTTAAAACCGACAAACTCTAGTTGTCATATTATATAATGTCATGTCATATTATATCATGCCAAATCATATTCATATATGAAAGAGTAGGTTTAAAATTAAAATCATAATATTTGCTACTAAATTTTGAGGCTTAAAAATTTACAAATTAAATTTATAAGTAAAAAAAAAAAAAATAGCGAAAGTATCCTTAAAAAATACTTGACAAGTATACTTAAGGGCTTGTTCATGTGAGATATATGGGAATATCTAAACATGCGAATTACAGCCAATACTTTCGAACAAATATACTCGAAATTATTAAGTAAGTTAAAGATTTTTGCTTATGCATATAATATTTAGATGTACTATCTCATAAAATATATCTTCTGCTTCCAATTACCAAATACTGATCCAAATCAAACAGGCTATTTTGATTGACGGCTACATAAATGGCAACCTTTATTTAAATTTGTCAAACCACATTTACATAAGATAAATGCACAAATCATGGACATCAACAATTCTAGTTCTTTCGTTTATATACGATATTATAGGCTATATTTTTTAAGCCGCCCCTTCTACTGCGCATTACAAATTAAGAATAGTTTATGCATAAGACCAATGATATTACTATACAATTCAAAAAAATTGAAAATATACTGGCCGCTTCAACACCCCGAAACTGTATGCTCGTGAAGAGATGCTCGCCACTGCATTTTTGCCATTTGAGGGTGTGGTCAAAATTGCTGCAATGTTGTCATATCGACAGCCAACAAATACAGAGAGTATTATATTAGCATAATTGATCAAAACAAATAATAAATAACTGGAAACTTTTTACTAAATAGTGGACTTTAATCGAAGCCGTATATATTCATACATTAAATATTCTCAATCTGAATTTTGCTATGCAGTTTACAATTTGAGCACTTTGTACTGAAGTTTTTTATTCATATATGGCAACAATGGCACTGGAAGCTTAACCCTTACGCGCAGTAGAGGATGAAGTAGGTCCGCCAAGATATAAAAAATGACTTATACATTTAGCCCATAATAAATTAAACTAAAATTGAAAAAATGGAAGTGTATTAGCAACAACCATAGCGCGTTATAAAATTAATTATTAGTTCAACTGCCTTTACTTATAGAGAAAAGTAACGGTAGAGTATAAATGTATATAAACTTATAAAATTTTTTTTACTATGATGTAAAAATTTAATTGCATGTGTAATTACCCACAATTCTATATTAACGGAATTTCATTAAATAAGTAATGGAATTTTTTTTTCTTTTCTTGCACGTTGAATTGTTAGCCTTCTTCGGTCCTTATTACTTATCTTCATTTCTTAGTAAAATAGAAAAGACCAAGCTAGCATAAGAAAATATCAATTCGCCCCAGTTATGAAACATGATTGTATAATATCGTCATAGTACTTAATTAATAGCATATATTGCAGAATAATCTGAATAATGGCAAAATAACTTTTTCTTAAATAAATAATTTCATTTCAAAAAATATCACTACGGTATTAAATAATAGTATAAAATATCACCCAAATATCGTAACATAAAGCATTTAATAGCTAGATGCGCATTTC
Organism: Leptodirus hochenwartii; assembly: GCA_947310635.1. Taxonomy (NCBI): domain Eukaryota; kingdom Metazoa; phylum Arthropoda; class Insecta; order Coleoptera; family Leiodidae; genus Leptodirus; species Leptodirus hochenwartii. The sequence continues at coordinate 7,234,955 of OX371181.1, forward strand.
TAAGGCTATGCCCCCATCTTCAGTAGCACAAGATAAAACTAAATAAAATACCTGTGTCACGAATCGTGATTGATATACTATTTATTTATTTATTTATCTAGATACTTAATGCTTGTTACGGTATTTGGGTGATATTCTATATTATACTATGATATAATTGATATAATTTAATGATAACTGATGAACAAAAAATATCAGATATATTGAATAAATATTTTATTAACATCGCAGATATAATGTCCACCTCTATTATATCACCTTCGAATATTAATTATGCTCGGAATTCTATATCAGTCATTTTATTTTAGTCCTACTACGACATCGGAAATATATAATGCAATAAATCATTTAAAAAACAGAAAGTCTCCTGGAAAAGATGGAATAACAAGTGAAATCCTAAAACTGATTTCTGATGATATTGTTTGTCCAATGACAAAATGCCCCCATCTTCAGTAGCACAAGATAAAACTAAATAAAATACCTCTGTCACGAATTATTGAACACCGTAGTGATAATTTTTAAAACCTAAATATACTGTTAAATTTTTAGCTGATATATTTGCGTTATTTTTTTTAAAGAGTCCGCAATCCTAAAGATTGGTTGGAAACAGCACGCCATGCCGATCTATCCTGAGCTAATCCCTTCATCTCCCTATAGCTATTCATCTAAACGTCTTCAACTATCTGACTCACATACTCCAATCTAGGCCTACCTACCCCTCTCTTTCCCTCCACTCTACCTTCTATGATCAATTGCATAATCCCCCCATGCCTAAGAATATGCCCTACTAATCTGTCTCTCCTACGCTGTAACACTCTCCAGATACTTATCTTCTCCCCTACTAACTCTAGTACAGCTTCATTTGTTACTTTATCTTCCCAACCAATCCTCATCATCCTCCTATAACACCACATTTCGAGTGCTTGTAATCTACGCTTCTCTTCCTTTCCTATAGTCCACGCCTCACACCCGTACAGTGCTACACTCCAAACATATACCTTCAGTAATCTTTTTCTAATAACCAAGTCAATATTTGATTTTAAAATCTGTTCTTTTTCTACGAATGCCTTCCTACTCTGTGCTATCCTACACTTTATATCTACCTTGCTTCGATTATCTTTTGTGATTCTACTGCCTAAATAACAAAAGTCTGACACTTCTTCGATTCTATTATCTCCTATTGAGATCCTCATTTTTCTACTGCATTCCTTTTTGTCACACCTCATCACTTTAGTACCTATATTTATTTTCATGTTAAAATCCCTAGTCAATACTGCCTGCATACCATTCAATACCCTTTCTAAATTCTTTTCGCTTTCTTCCAATATAGCTATATCGTCGGCGAATCTCAACATATATATTTTCTCTCCCTGTACATTCACACCTACACTATACTCTTCTTTTACTTTGTTTATTGCAACTTCTATATATAGATTAAATAATAACGGTGAGAGTGTACATCCCTGCCGAACTCCCTTCCCTATTTTTGCTACCTCTTCTTCCCCCTCAATTCTAACTAAGGCAGTTTGGTGTTTATATAAATTAAAAATTATTCTCCTATCCTTATAATCTATACCCGTTTCTTTTAAAATTCTAAACATTATGTCCCAATCTACATTATCAAATGCCTTTTCTAAGTCTACAAAAGCTATGCAAGTTATTTATATTATATTAGAAACAAATTAGTTTGGCAATTAGATGTGCCGCAAATTATAATCAGTTATTTATATGAACTATAGATGCGAAGTTTATTATGTACCTATTTGTATCGAGTGAAAGTGCTCTTTTCGTTTAATTTTACACATATGCTAATAAGGCATTAGTTGTGATTATGTATAGTGTTTTAGTCTTCAGGTAATAATAATAAAATGGCTAATGAGTATATTAGAATGGCATATGCAATAAATAACTTAAATTTAATAAGATGCGCCATGAGTGAATGGAATAATAAGAAATGCAGTAAAATAAGATCAAAAATTTCAGTTGAATATGTTGAAAGTATTTTTTAACAGATCATGCCTATACATTTATTTAGATTTAGATAATTTTTAGCCCATTTTATTAGATAATACTATTGTTTGGATATTTTGTACTTGATGTTTGAATTTATTTGCAACAATTTTTTTAAATGCTCAAACAGTCTTATATAAGAAAATTGTAAGAAAAAATGATTATGCGTGCGTAATCATTAGTAAAAAAATGATTTATTAAATAAAATCTAATAATGCATAGTTTAACATATTATAAGAAATACGTTAATGATTTGTGTAAATTCGCAGCATATTTATGTCCTTAAATGCAAGAAGTGTATATTGTTAATTTTAACCTGTATGATAAATATGACTTATTTCTTATTAATATTATTATATATTAGAAATTATCAATTTAAATTAATTATTACTTCGCATATTTATATATTACGATTTTCATATACTAATTTTATTATTAAAAATTTCATTACATCATATAGGCAAATTTCATGTGAAAAAACAACTAATTTTATAATTTTTTTTAATTTTATATTTCCTTAATTTAGAAATAGTAATAGTAACTAATTTAATAAATACGTGTTATTACTCCAAATTCACTAAAACTTGGGAATTAATGTCAGGTTAAATTATGAAACAAAATTAAACGCGTGCAGTTGAGTGTAGGTATATAAAATAAAATAAAATTTTATATGGATTTATTGAATAAATTCTTAACTGGAGAAAAGTCAAAAATTAAAAATATATCGCTGAATCTAAATCAGTGTACTTAAACCGACCATTAACTGACAATGAAAAACGATAACTGTTTAATTATATAAAATATATTAAAAAAATATCACTACGGTATTAAATAATTGTATAGAATATCACCAAAATACCGCAACTTAAAGCATTAAGTAACTTTTTAGATTTATGCATGTATATACTTTTATAATAAGCATTTAACTCGGAACAATTCAAAACACTTTTAAGTAATTTAAGTGAACTAATTTGAATAGGATGACCTGATTCAAAAATATGCTCGGCTACAGCATATACTGAAGATGGGGGCATAGCCCTCGAAATGTGCATCTGGCTACTTAATGCTTTAAGTTACGGTATTTGGGTGATATTCTATACTATATTAAATATAACTAAAAATCTAAGTATCTCAATTTATATAATGTTAAATTCTGTATGTAACTGTCGTTCCATATCGCTAAGTGACAGGTGTACTCTTTGTTGATTTTAGGGCAAGATTGGGAGCTTACACTTAAAAATATATATCTAGATTCTAGCTTTAGATTATAACTACATGAAATTACAGTTAATCCATTCTGTAAACATTACGTAATGAAATCGTACGATTTATAAACTATGTGATTTCATATTAAAATAACTAAACATTATAGAAGATTATTGTTATATACTCGTGTGTTATATACTCGTATATATATAATATGACATCATTTACAAAGCTAGAAAGCTAATATCTCTTGAATTAACATATATGGGCACGTTCACATTTTTTGAAACGAAATGGAATAGTTTAAATATACATCGTTTTTTTTTAAGTGGCGGACCAGTATCGTCCACTACTGCGCATAAGGGCTGCACTTATATACATCACTATATACTTATATACACAAGGTACTCAGCCACACCTAGTTTTTCTATTGACAATACACAAGCGTACCCACAGCACTATTCAATGTGCCGTACGACTGACGCTATACTGTTTTGAATAGCACTGCTCTGTACTGTATTGGTCAAGCCATTATGCAGGTCTTGATTTATGATGCGTGAACTTCTGTCACTGTCCGCCACTTTCAATAAAACGGTGTATACCTTTAAACAGATTATAAAGGTTTTACAGATACTGAAAAAAAGCGATAGAGGAATTTTCAGACATCTCCTATAAATATATATGCCAATCAGAACAAAGAACTACATGTATACGTTTCTAAAATGTATATTACGGAATAGATACTGACAGTAATTTAGTTATAATATATTTAATGAAATCTTTTATCGGGGTCAAAATGAAGCAAAAAGAAAAAAATTTCTAAAATAAACATATGCATAACATATTTGCATCTCGCAGCTTTTTTTACAATATATTTTTCAAATTTCTCTAATACAATTTTTCTCCAAATATTGCAAGTTGTACGGTACTTCTGAAAAAAAATTATACGGTTTTTTAAATTATACCGTATAAAAAGGAAATTTTTGAATATTGTATGACATTTAACAACCTATGAAAATAATTGTAACTGTAAAATTAGTCATTGATGTGAAGAGCATAATTATTATAGTGTGTTGCAACAAATACCTTATTTTTGATATTAGCTGGCAAACTTAAATATAAAAACACTATACTACAAGAAAATAAAATAGCTTAATACAAATTGACATAGCGCTCTGTAACTAATCAGTCTCTAAGATATCGCATATATAATTATAAAATTAGATATATTTGTAAAAGAAGTATGTAGAATGTAATCCTGACTGAAGACTTATTGCTGATGACGTGATCTTTGTGTGACAATAAACATATATGTATTTAATGTAGTGTAAATGTTATAAATGGCTTAACAACTTCATTAAGTCTTATTAACTCATGATATTTAACAATATACCTCGCATTCGAGGATGCCTAGTGTTTAAAATAAATTGGTCATATTGCTTTATAGTACACACTCTTTATACAGTTATTAGATGCGCAAACTGTAGATATATAAATATCATCTGTCACTTTCATATCTAAGATGTTTCCTATATCAAGAACCTCTAGCTATACCTCGTACAGCAATAAGTGGCCGAGCTTCAGGTATCGAATGATTTACGACCGCAGTAAATTTGCTTCATTTGTATATTTGGACGTATTCAGTAAATTTTTGATAGAAAATATAAAATATATATGTCCCGGAAAATAAAATAAATTTTAAATATAGTTAATAACAAATAATTATTTCATAATAGTGTTATTTTTACTTGTACAAATTTGATTGCTTTTGTCATATAACTGATATTGTTCCGTTTAAAAGGGGGTGATTAAGAATCAATAAAGAGCAATGATCACAAGAATGATAATAATAATAGTAATCCCTTCCCTTCGTCAATTTGAATATTTAGATTCCATGCATTTTATTTCTAACATTAGTTTTGTTCAAGATTCTAGAAAAGTAAGACTGTATCTGCAAATTAAAAAATAATAATAATCTAGAAAGTAGCACATTGAAAATGACATCGAATGTGATAATGACGATCCACATCACAAAAGAAAAGTTTTCTTGCCAAAGGTAGCCAAGTATATTGTGAAGAATGTCTTCATGGAACTACGAGAATGGGGTGGAAACAAAGCAGCATCCATTAAGAAAACTTCAATTTTGACAAAGACTCCTGTTCAAACTATAAGAAGTATTGTTAAAGATGGTGTTTGTGATAGAAAGAAAAGGAGCAACGCTAATGTTCTCAGGAAATTAGATTCGTTTGATGTTGATTGCGTTTGTTTGAAGTTCTACCTTTGAGAAAATATTATCACCGTCACTTAGCCAATTATGTCATATTTTAAAACCGAGTGCGATATTTCTTGCTGTCTGAATACTTTACGAAAAGTATTAAGAATTAATGCTTTCGATTCAAAAAAATTAAAAAGCGAATGTGGTTGTTGGAGGCACCAAGGTTGCAGCTTCTTCGGATACAAACTTAGAGAATATTCATAAAGCTCGCGAAGATAACCATTTCATATGTTATTTGGATGAAACGTGGTTTAATACACATAACACAAAAATAAAGAGAGTGACACAAGTAGTTCGGAATTTTAAATAAATGTATAGATGTTTTATGCACCTAGATGCTTTATAAGAATTTTTATTTTTATTGTAAAAATGTTCCATATTTTCATCTGCATTTTTAATTATAATTAATTCGTTAACATAATTTATTTAAATCCAATTAATATATGTAATCTTTTCCAAAATAAACTTTCATTACCCTTTCATTCAATGAAAAAACATCATTCAGATAATATAATATTGAATGATAATACATCATTTTTAAGCAACATATTTATCATTTAGATCAACATTTAAATACAGTCTTCAATTTATTATATTTAGTTTCAACGAAAATTCCAATACAGACCTGGCACATCGCAGTACGAGTCGCTGTTCGAGATTGTAAATGTTAGTATAGAAGAGTCAACACCACGGGATACTTGGCCACTTATTGTTGCATGAAGTATAGCAACAATATTGTTAGGTGGCGTTTCAATTAAAAATCAATATTTACAATTCATCATCTAGTCATCAACAGGCTAGTTATCAATCCTAAGGAAACAGCACGCCATCTATCGATCTATCCTGAGCTAATTTCTTCATCTCCCTATCCATCCTAATGTCTTCCATCATCTGGCTTACGTATTCTAATCTAAGTCTATCTACTCTTTTGTTTCGTTTTACTCCTTTTTCTGTAACTAAATATATAATACCCCCATGTCTAAGAATATAACGCACTTATAGGCTATCTCTCCTACGTTGTAATACTTTCCTTTTCCTCCTTCTCTTCTCCCTCATAAACTCCAACACAGCATAATCATTTGTCACTATCTCCCACCCAATTCTCATCGCCCGTCTTTATAACCACATTTAAAATATGTCTACTCTAAGATTCTATTCCTTCCTACTATCTGCGCTTCAGATCCGTTACCAATTTCTTCCTAATATCTAAGCCAATATTTAATCCAAAAATGTACGCATTTTATATCCTACAGTAGTGTGCGAATTAATGTCAACAACAAATTTATTTTTATTTTTATTTTTGTACATTGTACATTAATATTATTTCACATTTGACGTGCGTATGATGCCATTCATCTTAATCTTAAATTAAGTTAATGTATTCGCAATTGTCAAAAGGTATATTTAGTGCTATATGTACAGCGAGGTAATTTGGTATTGTTTTGCATGATGGATATTACGCCGAGGAAGCGAAGAGAATATTGTGACATTAAGTGAGCATACTTCCATGACACAGAGAAAAATTGCAGAAGAGTATGGTGTGAGTTTGGGGGCAGTAAATAAAATCCTAAAACAGAAAAGGGAAACTGGGTCAGTTGAAGTTCACAGGAAATGAAAATGTGGGAGAAAGAGGAAGACAACTGCAAGAGATGAAGCATTTAAAATCAGGAATAGCAAAATAAATCCTAGAAAAACAAGTTTCGACTTACAACAAGACTTGGCCACTTCTGGAGTCAAAATCCACGATTCGACAGTATGGAGAAGGCTCTTGGAATTGGGAATAGAAGCACTCAGATATCAGAAAAAAACAATTGTTCACTGCTCCAATGATGAAGAAAGGGCTTCTTTAGGCTATAAAATATGCAAGTTGGACTGCAGATGATTGGCGGAAGGTGTTGTTTTCAGGTGAGGCATACTTTAGTGCAGGGGCAGCGGTCAGAAAATCAGACAACGAACAACTAACAGAGGCCCATATTGACCAAACGGTAAAACATCCCCTGAAGAAGATGTTCTGGGGTTGCTTTTCTTACAAGGGACGTGGAGCTTTTGTGTTATTTGAAGGAATGGTGAACAAATATAAACAGTTACTAGACCGTAAACTAGCCAGCAATTTGGAAAAAGTTGTTCCCAATGGTGAAGCAATCTTTCAGCAAGATTCAACTCCGTGCCACAAATCAAAGAAGATGATGAAATATTTTAGGGAAAGTAATATTAATTGCCTTGACTGGCCTGGGAATTTACCTGATTTAAATCCCATAGAAAATCTGTGGGCTATTTGCAAGGCTAGGCATTCGAAAGATGCACAACAAAAAATCTGATGATAGAAGCAATCATTGGAGTGCGGTTTCAGAACGTGCTGTTACTGGAAAATTGCAAGAAACTGGTCGATTCTATGCCAAATCGAATTCAACAAGTAATTAACGCTAAAGGGGGACACATTTTCTACTTAAATAAGGAGATATATGTATGTAATTACTTATTTGTAAATTTTTTAAAATAATAAATACTTTTTTTCAAACATTTTACTTCTGTTCACATTAATTCGCACACTACTGTTTATTTTGTATTTACCTTACTTGGAATATCATATATAATTCTATTTCCTATATACCAGTAGTCTAATTTTCAACTATTACACAAGATCTCCCCTAGTAACTTTTATCTTTCGTCTGCTTCCTGTTTCCTTTCTTATCACACTTCATTACTTTTATTTTACATATATTTACTTTCACATTACATTGCCAATTATTTTATATTTATAATTAAAAATTAAAATATTGATCTAGTAATACTTGTGACACTCTGTGATTTTTAAGATTAAAAGTTATTTGAGTCCCCCTCAAAATTAATAAAATTATTTGAAATAACATATTGTGTTCTACATTATATGGTATATAATTTGAATAAAGTTGATAAAGAACATATTTAATTTAAAAATATGATGTATGAGGTCCCACAAAAATTTATGTACAAGATTATAAAAGATCCACTTTTTTATATATATTATCTAATCTTATGTAATGTGTATATATATATATATATATATATATACACAACATAAAAGAAATATACAAATAAACCATTTCCAATGTTCAAGAGCCTAAACCATTTTACGACAGTTGCTTTTATAATAAATGTTGCATGGTATGAATTTGGAACGAGAACGAAAGATAGAGGACTGAGACGAAGTTAAAGGTTGCGATCAATTGAATTTGCAAGAGAAATTTCAGCACTTGATTTGGGCACTATTTTTCTACTCCTACAAGATAGGAAAGCTCAAAAGATATTATAATATATAATTTTTGCCACATCACAAATATTTTACAATAATTAACAGTTTTTATGGTCTTGGTATATATTTCATTTTAATATGTGTTTTTCTGTCAATAAATTATAAGAAATATATACAAACGAGTTGTTGCCGTGGAATAATTGAATAACAGAAATCAATAACAAAAATTTCAAAATCAGTTAATGTTAATTTTATATGGGGTACTTTTTTATATCGCTTCATTTCGAAATTATCTTAGAAATGTGTGGAAATGATTTAAGAATCAATCCATCCAATATTTATGAGTACTCTAACGAAGTGGCACACGGTTTTCTACCGTGGATATGTTTCAGTTAGGTTTTTTAAAATTACTTCTGCAAACTAGCAAAAGTATGCTGCATAGTTACTGTTCCGCATTGTTATTGTCCATAGCCAATCAATAATTGTTTTGAACCTTCAAGTTACGTAGAAAATTGAACTCACAGATATTGGATTAAATTAAGTAATATTTTTACCATCGAAAAATAAAAGTTAGGACTATTTACCGTTACATTAAATGCACGTTTTTCAAAAATAAATGAATATTATTGAAGTGAATTCAAATGAATTCAAATATTATTTTATATTTTAGTCAATTAGTTACTTAATATGATAGTTAAGGATGAAGGACTCCGGTCGATGGCCATTTGCCAAAATGTATTTATATTTTGACAATAAAATACTATTATTATTATTATTATTATGATAGTTATTAAATAAATAATATATTTCAAATTACTAAAACATATTTCTAATTATTTTGGATGATTCATTAAGAATCTTCATTAATAGCAAACATTTATGCTATAAGCGTTATGATGCAGAAAAACTAAATTTAATTTTTAAAGTAATTTAGAACTATTTAAAAATCGTCTAATATTTTGCGCTTTTAGTTTCATTATTGCCTTATTAGCGGATTTATGAACGATAAAATCGGCTTTTTGCTTTTTATACATTTATAAAAATTTTATATTTGAAAGCATGTAAAATTTTCAAAATTTATTAACAACAAGCTAAGAGGCTAATTCTTGTTTAAGCATTGTTTTTATTCCATTTATATTTTCAAGAAAATAAAAATAAATAAAATAGAACTATAATACCGAAGTGTGTGTAGAAAATTCGTTTATTAAAAATTACTAGTATTTTTAATTTTCAAATTAACATTTTATGGAAATTTCCTTATTTAAAAATACTCTTCTACTTTAAAGAAAAATAGTCTATTAGGCAAAAGAATTTAGTGACAAATTATTCCTTAATATACTAATTACATTAATCACACTTAAAGTGAAGTTGTTGCTCAGTTAATACATAATCTTTTACTCATAAAGGTTCCTATCATCTCCATGGAATATACCTAATGATGTGAAATAATTCACCAAATCGTTTATCTTATCTTCTTGCCATTTCAACTTCTAAATAGCACGAGGAAAGACTATTTAACTTTCATCGAGCTTCCAATAAGTCCCAGCATGAATAAATGTATCGGTATTTGCTGGAAAAGTTCCGCTTTGTGGATAAAGCGAACCTCGATTAAATATACATTATGTTCTGCTCTTAATTTCGCCGACATTTTCAGATTGTTGTACCCTTAAATATTTAATGAACCTCTGCGAAAGAATGGAAACGAAATTCAATGGAACATCTTCAATAAAGGTTTTGATACGCTTAGAGTGTAAATATGAAGTGTAAAATTCTAACCTGAATAATATCTATGTAAGAGAATAGATATTTGCACTTTAGTTTTATTTAACCACCCATACATTTTTTCGAATTAATATTGTTCTAAAATTAATAAAAAATGCGAATTATTTTTTAATCGAAGTATCAACGTTTCAGACCTCTCGTTAAAATTCTGACGCCTACAAATTATTCGAATGCCGAAACAGTTTTGAATATATTCTATCTTTCTTCTCTTTTTGAAGTGAACGATATTGTCTTTGTATGTCAAATATTTTACGTTTATTTTTTTATTGAAAAATAGTTGAAAAACGATCCATTTTTCGATTGTAGAAAATGTAGCTAAAATGAACACTTAACTTTAGAAGAATACAATCGATCAAATAATTCCCCAAATATATATTATTCATGAAGTATATAAAATCATAAATGCTCTTCTTTGAATTTTAGAATAGGTACATATTTCTATGGCAAAATTTTCACCATTAGTACCAGAAACATTTCACGGGTTCGATTGTTTATTTATGTTTTAGAAATAACACATAATATAATTATGATAATAATATTCGTAACTCCCATTTGCTGTTGCACGTATTTACTAAGACATAGCAATAACAAATAAGAAAGGACTACATAATCATTTGAATAAATCTACTTTGTCGTGCCATTTCGGACAATTATAAGGTTGACAACAGTACTTCATCAAACATTTGATTTCATCCTATAAAATCAATAAAAACTGTGTGCGTTTTAGCGATGTGTAGTTCACTCGCGAACCGTTCACTCTTAACGGTTCAATCAAATGACTGTGACGATGTTTTGCAACGACCTATAGGTCACTATGACCTAGTTCGTGAACTATGAACTACATGGTGTACGGTGTACGTATTGATGTAGTTGTACTAGGTCCTGAACACGTCGTCTACTAAACCGTTCATGAATTACAATGACTCGTAAACGATGCAGTATAGTATACATTACATATACAGTACTAACATTTATTTAGTGATAAAGTGTGTTGTGAACGGAACGAAATAGGAAACTCGATGCAATATTTATATGTTGGTATCAGATTTCATTTGAAATAATATAATTAATATATTCGCAAGATTAAATATGTTCTTAAATATGTCATGCCATAGCAAATTTGTTCAATAATGCAAAAATAAACATCTAAATCTTATAGTTCTTCTATTTCATACTGAGTGCAATGCAATCAGTTAATATCAAATCAAAGCTTTGAAGTTTAAACAGAGAAAATTCGGAATAGAAAATATAAATTATAACGCCAAACAAAACGATTCTATCTAGTTCATTTTATTATAGTTTGTACATTTAATTTTCAAGTGTTAGTAAAGTAGTAAACGTTTTCATCAGTAACTACCAATAAGTATTTTAGAACTTCATATAAATAATCGTGAGTATCTAGAGAAGATTATATTTCCTTATATATATGTTTTGTATAAATTATAAACATTCTTGTGTTTTCTTCCTCATTCCTAAGTCAAGATAAGTATTGTAATATTTCAATTTATTTATTTTTTACCATTTAAGATTTTTATATTGAGAAAACAATAGATTATTTTCAGTATGTGCATGTATTTTATATAGGCCGTGAACTAGTTCATTTTTAAAAGATGTAGTAGTTCACGACCTATAGTTCGTGAACGGTACATTGAAATGAACTATGACCTACGAACTAGGTCCTCTAATTGACGTACAGTTTGCCATCGCTAGTGCGTTTCGTTTTTTTTTTTTTCAAATAGAAAAGCTGTATTATGCAATATATGCCAATATACTGCCTTTATATTTCGAATGACCAAAGTTTAAAGACAAGGTTGTATATTGTAAGAATTTTATTAGTAGTACCGTTATAACGTTAGAAAAAAAGAAGAAAAAAAGCAAGTTATTTTGTATGTTTTTAAGATACTTGTGTAACAATTCCATTATATTACATTACAGACTCGTAGTTAATAACTGTAAAGATATGTAGGTAGGTAGGTAATTTATTTCTTCTTCATTTGCAAATACTAGAAGTGTTGGTATAATTTCCTCATAAAAAAGATAAATACATACTAAAATAGAAAATAGTAATATATTTATATGAGTTTGCTATGAATATATTTAATTTTGTTCTTTAATGCCATACCATTAATGTGTATTGTAATGAAATCCATTAATTACAGGTAATAATATAAGAACATGGTTATGTTTTAATAGTTAATTAGTAAGGAAAGAAAACTTATTGTCTGCTATTAGAAGTTTTAATTAGCGGTAGCGTCGTTAGATTCCGTGCCGACGTAGGTTCAAATCTTTACTATGTAAAGTTTTCTTTTTGCAGATAAAAGGTGCATGTATATACACCATGGGTGTGTTAAGTGTTTCCTCCTAAGCAATGTTCGTTGTCATTAGAGTCGCTACTCAAATGAGTGCATTGATGTAGTTAAAAATCATTGTTACTTTTAAAAAGCTTTAAAAACATTTGTGTCAGCTACCTTTATAACGCACAGCGTTGGTCCATAAAATATATTTAAAAATTGAAATTCTGTGTATTTATAATTACATTTAGTAATGAATGAATTAATTAAATTATCTTTGAGGCGATTATTGAATGTTAGCCAATATACTAGGACAAAAAGCATTAATGCATTATATTTAATCATAATCATATTACAAATTCAGGTAAAATGGAACATCACAAACATAAAATTAATATTGAATACCAAAAAGGCCCATATACATAAATGTATTAAATAAATATGAGATATACATATAGACGTCTATACAGTTGTGAATCACATAAATATTAATAAAAAGGTTGAATAAATATTTTGACTTATTTATTTAATAGTATATCAATCACGATTCGGGTCAGAGGTATTTTATTTAGTTTTAATCTTGTGCTATTGAATATGGGGGCACAGCCTTCGAAATGCGCGTCTAACTACTTAATGCTTTAAGTTACGGTATTTGGGTGATATATAATTTAACACCGTAGTGATAATTTTTAAAATATTAATACATTATTTTGTCATAACAAATATAATCCTTTTAATTTATAATTGCAACGTCAATTAATTACCACGACATAATATAATTGTAAAAATCTCATCCAACTATTTATTTTAGATCATATTTAGATTTTATATGTGATATATATGCTAGTTTCGAAGACAAAATCTCATCTTTAGCACAATTACAATCTATAATTACTTGATAAATTCACGTGCATTTTTGTGTGAATTTTGTACAACTCAAGATGGGGGCTTAGCATTCAAAATGCAGATCACACTTAAAAATGCTTTGATGTACGTTATTTGGGCTATATTGTATACAATTGTAGTTGCAATATTTATTTTGTAGGCCATTAAAAGTCACTGGGGGATAATTGATATTCGAGCATAGATTATAAAAAACAAGTATAACTCCTCTTGATGCTAAAAAGGTTTAGGTACTTCTTTTATGTTGCGTCGAAGATATGTTGTGTGTGTGGTAGATAATGATTATTAATATTTTGTAATAATAATTGCATATAGGTGAGGCTATGAATTATAAATGTATTTAGGCTATTGATGCTTTTCATTAGCATTTATGTAACATAAGTTGAAAAAGGAAGAGACTTGAATCTAATGTTACATGCACTTCAATTAAAGACAATTTTAGATTTTTTTATGTTGAGGGTTAGTATTTAAAAGAATACGACACAGGATGTAAATAGGATTATGTATACAAATTGAGATCTAAAAAATTACACAAATATTTTACTGAGGTGGAAATAATTATCGAGATACAAATTGTTGAACACAATACAAATTTGATGATTATACTTAGCAATTGAATATTAATATAAATCTAGGCGTCAAGATCAAACTAAGTAAAGATAATTTATATTAGGTAAAAGCTGATGCGCATTTGGAAATTTAAAAAATTCTCTGTACTATTAATGTACACCTTTATTGAAAAGTACATTCTCCGAATTCTTTTTTATTAAATTAATTATATTATTCCCATCTGAGCTACCTCCTTCATTTGTCGATAGATTTTCATTCAAACGGGCTAAATTCTCACATTTTGATATTATATCTTCACATACTGCAACTTTGTCAAAATTTAATCATAGTCGCTTATATAAGAATTTGATCTACTAGTCCATGTATCCTCATTATAACACATTCCATATGCTTAAATTTTTCTTAAGTAATTGTATTATTTATAGGAGATTAGAAAATAAAGTAGAGGAAAGGCTAGGAGAAGATCAGTTTGGTTTTAGGAAAAACAGAGGGACGAGGGAGGCGATTTTAGCACTAAGAACAGTAGTAGAAAAAAGAATGAGGGTAGGAAAGGTAACTTGCATAGCTTTTGTAGATTTAGAAAAGGCATTTGATAATGTAGATTGGGACATAATGTTTAGAATTTTAAAAGAAACGGGTATAGATTATAAGGATAGGAGAATAATTTTTAATTTATATAAACACCAAACTGCCTTAGTTAGAATTGAGGGGGAAGAAGAGGTAGCAAAAATAGGGAAGGGAGTTCGGCAGGGATGTACACTTTCACCGTTATTATTTAATCTATATATAGAAGATGCAATAAACAAAGTAAAAGAAGAGTATAGTGTAGGTGTGAATGTACAGGGAGAGAAAATATATATGTTGAGATTCGCCGACTATATAGCTATATTGGAAGAAAGCGAAAAGAATTTAGAAAGGGTATTGAATGGTATGCAGGCAGTATTGACTAGGGATTTTAACATGAAAATAAATATAAGTAAAACTAAAGTGATGAGGTGTGACAAAAAGGAATGCAATAGAAAAATGAGGATCACAATAGGAGATAATAGAATCGAAGAAGTGTCAGATTTTTGTTATTTAGGCAGTAGAATCACAAAAGATAATCGAAGCAAGGTAGATATAAAGTGTAGGATAGCACAGGGTAGGAAGGCATTCGTAGAAAAGGAACAGATTTTAAGATCAAATATTGACTTGGGTATTAGAAAAAGATTACTGAAGGTATATGTTTGGAGTGTAGCACTGTACAGGTGTGAGGCGTGGACTATAGGAAAGGAAGAGAAGCGTAGATTACAAGCATTCGAAATGTGGTGTTATACGAGGATGATGAGGATTGGTTGGGAAGATAAAGTAACAAATGAAGATGTACTAGAGTTAGTAGGGGAGAAGAGAAGTATCTGGAGAGTGTTACAGCGTCGGAGAGACAGATTAGTAGGACATATCCTTAGGCATGGGGGGATTATGCAATTGATCATAGAAGGTAGAGTGGAGGGAAAGAGAGGGGTAGGTAGGCCTAACTTGGAGTATGTGAGTCAGATAGTTGAAGACGTTGAGATGAATAGCTATAGGGAGATGAAGGGATTAGCTCAGGATAGATCGGCATGGCGTGCTGTTTCCAACCAATCTTTAGGATTGCGGACTCTTTAACTAAATTGTATTATGTCTTCATTTTTATTATTTTATCTACCTTTTATTTACTCTGCACAATCTTCTTATATCAATCGTTACCAATATTTCATTCTACGTTTACCTTCATTTTTTATTACGTTTACCTTCCTTATGTTTTCTTTTTACGCATCTTAAACATCTTAAATTACGCATCTTTTTACGCATCATATAACATCATTTTAATGTCATCTACAGGTTTTGATTTATAAAATTTTCTGGCAATTAGTAGATTTGATTTTCTGTAGCTCACATTTCATAGTTTAAGTGCCGACATGTTTCATAACAATGAAGAACTGCCTGCATTTTGAAATTGATTTTGCATTAAAATTCAAAAGCCCTGTACTTTATTTTCACGTGTAGTTTAATTAGGCTAAGAGAAAATTTTGCAATTAATTACTACTAATGAAAAACGTATAAACCTACAATCACAACAAATTTCCTTCTAAGGATTATTACATTCATATGGTGAAAGGAAGTGTACATAAATACTTCTTATTAAAATCGTGCGTAAATTTATTGAAATTGATCGAAATATATTGAAAGTTAATATTTATACGGCATGGTATAACATAACTTCGACTTTATTTCCCTTTTGGCACTATAAGTTGAAAATTTAATATGCAAACATATTGGCAAATTCTCATCGAAAGATATTACACGCTCTGGTAAAAATGCTTTGATAAAACCAATACGGATGCCTGAGTTCAAAATTTAAATATTTAATTCCGTGCTTCAGAAGCGAAATTCGTTAGTTTAAAAAAAAATTAGATAGACCTTTAGATATTATCAGACTACTTCAAATTTAGAAAACGATTATTTGATTAATAGTTAATGCAAATTAAAATATATTCAAGTTTATTCTAGATATTTAAAATTGTTCAGTATGAAAAACATAATCTAAATATTAATTAAATTAAAGAGAATAGTTGTCGGATTCACAGAATAATTTTACTTTTTAGTATTATAGTTCAAAAATTATAAAAAATAATGTATGGAAATTTCGTAATTTTGAATCTTCAACTATTTGTAAATTGCTCAACATTTTTATACAGATTTATCGGTACTTTCGAAGTACTTTCTTCATTTTACAGAAATAAACATCAGTAATTTATTTATCATCAGTATATATATTTTAAATGAATGAATGAATGAATGCAATCTTCCTAAACATGAAAATATTGCTATTTATTACATGTAAAAGTAATAAATATATTATATTTATTAATATAATATATTAAAAGTAAAAGTAGTATCTAAAATATTTCTAGGCATGTCTCAGAGAGCCAACTCACTAATTCCGCAGAAATCGTGCCAATCCTACACAGTATGAGAAAGACACATAACTCACATAACAACATTTTATCTTCCGCAAAGAGACGAGTTAGTTCTTCTTCACTCTTCACACACTGACTAGCGAAAATGTGCAATGATTGCACGGCTGATGTTAGGTTCAAGACTGCTAAAGAGAGAGTAATAGATTATCATCCTTCGAGAGTATCTTATATGTACTTTTGTTCTTCTCTATAGTATAGACTAGAGAGATGTGCATATACGGCCATTAGAAGAGTGGTGCATAAGCATTTGTAAAATGTGTTCCCTGTAATACTATCTTCTTCAAGTGTGTGAAAACTAGTTTGGAGCATGGAAAATGTTCTAAATTATACTTTAAATCGAGCAAAGGATATTCCAGAAAAAGTTTTGCGCATTCTTTATGAAGAAAACTAATTGAAAAGATATACATTTTTATCATTCTGACCGGCACTGGGATATTAAAAATTTCATCTGTCGAATTGAAATATTTTATGGTACCTGAGTCTTCTTTACGTTTATGAATTAAGTTTTCCATCACAAATTTCACTATAACATAGCATATATACAGGGTGTTTCACGTATCTATCGACAGATTACTTTTTATTGCCATATCTGTAATTTTTATCCAAATTAAACAAAACTTTACCACAACATAGTTTAACCAACATACTAAATCTCAACGTGATCACCATTATTCTCTTCAATTTTGAACAAACGTTCGTGATATTCTAATAAAACTTTCATTCTCATTTCAACAGTAACTTGCTGAAAAGCATCGATAATGCGTTCCTTCAACACCTGAATGAATGTTCGCCGGTCGTGTTATATGCAACGATTCTTCGACAAACCAGTGAGGATTTTCGCTAGTCTAACAACGATGATTATGGCGGTTGACACCACCATCAAGATGAAAATGAGCTTCATCCGAAAACATCAAATTGGATAAATGATCAGGATTTTCAGAAATTCTGTTCCTTTCATCCTGTGCGAATTACAGTCGGTTTGCTTTGTCTTCCTCAGCTAATTTTTGCACAACTTGAATTTTATATGGATGCCATTTCAGGTCCTTAAGAATATTCCCGATTGTGGTACGGCTGATTTGAAGTGCATTGGAGTAAGGATGAATGCGGTAAAATGTTCTTGAACACGATCCAAATTTTCATCAGAACGAATTGATCTGCTGCGCTTTCCTTTGACGCCGAGCACACTGCCTGCTACCATTAGGGCATTGTGCCATTTGTAAATGTTATCCCTTGATGGCGGGTCATGATCGAATTCTTCTCGAAATTTCTGTTGAACCAAAATAGGTTTTCTGGTCCATACAAACCAACTCGCCACTTTAGCACGTTCGCGAATAGAATACGCCATATTAATTTGAATATATTAAATAAATAATGACTTAGGTGCCTAAAAATAAAGAATAATAACATTAAACTATATGATTTATATCGCGTTAAAATTTCAATAAAAACTAACAAAAACTCGAAAAGTTATTTTGAATAATAAAACTGTCGATAGTTACGTGGGACACCAGGTATAACGAAAATTATTATTGGGTCATTGCATAATTTTTTAAATGACCAGTCCCAGTATTGATTCAAGACTGCGGAAAACTAGATTGTTTTATTTTTAAAAACTTATTACCCGCTTATAAGTTAAATTTAGGGTTTGAGAAAATTTCCGCGTTAAAAACTATTTTTGCCCATTTTTCTCGGACATTTTCGGAAACGTGGTTTTGAATCAAACATATGAGATAACTGGGAATAAATAAATAGTTCCGTATAAAATTACCAGATTTGTCATTAAGACTGGTAGGATAGAGCAATCAACAAATATTTATATAATTCCAATATACACCAATTATCAATAATTTAACATTGAAAATAAATTGAATTCTTTTCACAAAATTATAAGTTGATATGGAATATATACTTATTTCTTAATTTATAAACGATTAAATTAAGGATAGATTTTTCAAAATAATTAAAATTTTAGTATATTACTACGTTTAACATCGATTCAATCTAAACAATGTTTATCAAAAGTTTACGAAAATGTTGCCATGGGCAAGAATGATACATATGTAACATAAAGAGTAGATAGAATTGATCCACAATTTGGTCCATCTGACGAAAGAATAATAAATGGGATTTTAAAACACTACTAAAAAACGGAGAAAATTTGGCGTAGAAATCCTGATGTAAATAATTTATAATTGCCGATGTTTGTTTAAATTGTATTACGCACTTTAGTTTATTTATAAAAGCTAATATTTCCTCGATATGTTCAATATAAACACCAGCCGCATGAATATTTTCATTTACTTTTTGTTTATATAAAATGAAATATTTTCAATGTATCGTGAAATATACGCATGTTGTAGGTATCCGTTACAAGAATAGAAATGCTACTTTGTAATTCTCTTTTGGACGCTTGAAGTAATGTTATATACTTTTATACCTTTGAAAGAAACACATGCAAATTTGCTTGTTTCTATGCCATTCTATGGAAAGATAATTTAATAGTTTACATAATCGATTTCAGCAGATTGAGGGGTGAAAATGTATTTTAAAGATTTAACACTATCAAATAATGAAATACTTATTTCATTTGATGTTTGCTCATTACTTTCAAGTGTTCCTATTCCTGAAACTATTCTTTTTCTTGAAGATATGCTAAAAAATAATTCTGTGGATGATGTTATTAACTTACTAAATAACTTACTAAATTATGTATCTCGCAGAATTGTTTTTCCTTAAATGGTAAATTCTTTGAGCAAAAAGAAGGTATAGCTATGAGAAATTGTTTAATTGAAAAACTGTCATCTCAACCAGAACTTGTTGACCCTTTCAACGAAAATTCAGCAAAATTAGTCGAGGAATTTGGATTTTGTGAGGACCAACTGTACAATGCGGACGAAACAGGTCTATATTGGAAGATTCTGCCTGTAAAAACATTTGTCGAAAAATCAGTTCTTCTTCTGGATAATGCACCATCTCACCCTTCGGAGGAGGAATTTAAAACTGAGGATGGGATGATATTTGTTATGATTATGCCTCCGAATGTTACACCATTAATCTAGCCGATGGACCAAAATGTTTTAAGGTTGACAAAATTATATTATAGAAAAAGTTTGCTAAGTTCCATTATGCCAAACAGTCAATATATAGGAGAAGAACTGAAGAAACTTACTTTATAAGATGCCATCATACATTTACACGGTGCCTGGGAGAAAATTACACCAAAAACAATTTCAAAATATTGGCGTAACTTATTATCCAAGAGTTGTGAATTTACTGAAGAAGCCATGCTATTGAGTTAACTTAAGAAATTCTGGAAAGATGATGACGTAGAAACAGTTGTTTCAGAGACTGTAACACTACTGAAAACGATACATGCTGATCATTAATACTGCATCAGACGTTCTGGAATGGAATTTGGACAACATTGAACATAAAACGATTGAAACCTTGGATGACAACCGAGAGCATGATAATGACAATGATGATGTTTTGGAGGAAGATCTTGAACCCAACTTTCCAAAAATAAAACATGATGAGGAAATTCAAAATTCAAAAAAAAATATATATAGGAAATAAGATATAGTTAGCTAATTTTTTCACCCCCTATAGTGTGAACACTCTCGCTCGTGTGAACATGCTTGGGGTTTTTGTGTTTACACTATGGATATCGTACTGTATTTTTAAATTTATTTTAATTTTTTTTTTTATTTGTTGTTGTTTTAGGTTTGAAAAACCAATGTTTATTGTTGTTACTTGTCAGTTTCGTTAATTATTAATTTATATTGTTTTAAAAGATTGATAGGTCATATTTTATGCCATTTTTGAAATACTTCTGTCATGTTGACTTATATATTTAATAGTATATCAATCACTATTCGTGAGAGAGGTATTTTATTTAGTTTTACTTGTGCTACTAAAGATGGGGGCATAGCCCTTGAAATGTACATCAAGCTACTTAATGCTTTAAGTTACGGTATTTGGGTGATATGCTATACTATTATGAAATGTATGTTAAGGGTGAAATGTATGTACGTGGTGTATATACTTGAATGACTATTCTATAATATACCCAAGTGAAAATATAGTTTTATAACATCTAACCACTATTTGAAAACAGTTGTCGATATATAATAAAAAAGGGATTATTTGTAAAAATATAGAGGCAACATTCAGCTATTGTAATTTGTTAATATATGAATTATTTATTCAATGTTGTAGTCTAGCTTGTACAGAAAATCTCCCAAATACGGCAATATGTAATTGCTATATTTCCATTTCGAAGGTTATACCCCCATCTTTAGTAGCACAAGATAAAAACGAAATAAAATACTTCTGTCACTAACCGTGATTGCTATACAATTAGAATTATAATTGAGGGGGTCAGAAACAAATTGAAACAATGAAAAATTTGTGAAAATTGAAATAAATACAGTGTGGGGTAGAGAGATCTATGTGTTTGGGAACAGAGAGATATTATTGAATTCGTTCACTGGTGCTGCTATTAAGGGTCGGTCTGTAAGATAAACTACTACACAAAAAATGGTTTAGTTTGGAGGAAAACCGCCCTTATACCTCTTTGCTTAATAAAGTGACTGCAACTATGAAGTTTCTCTTTTATTTTTTCATCCAACCGGTTGGAGGTAAATGGGTACAAGTGCAATTCTGGGAAGCTACTTTTTTGTTGTACAATTACTGAATTGTATAGAAAAAATGATATTCCACATAGAGATTTATCGAATTCAGGCGATATTTAATCTTTTGAAAAAATGAGCAGCTGATATTTTAATACATGTAAATAATATTGCAAATCGATTATAAATTTCAGTGATATTTTTGGAAATGAGTGCCGTCGAAATGTAAGATCGCTATATTTGTGTTGGATACGCATTTTTTATTCAAATTTAATAACATTTCCATAAAGAGTTTCTTGCCCTTCGTCCGTTTACTCTTTTATTTACTTCACCACTAGCTAAAAAATTACGATAATTGTAATAGTAATATTACACGTAAAATGCTAGTTAAATTTTGCTATTACTAAATTTTATATTAAACAACCACGTATCACATACTGATTTCACAACAATAAAACATAAATCCGTAAAATGTTTTCATATTGCCCTTGTCAATGCATACATTCTCTTTGCAGTAATGTTGAAACATATATCTAATTAATGTACTATTGTAAACTAATAGAATTAGTAATGTTTCCCACAAGGCATTTTAAAATTGAATAAATACTATTGGAAATGTAGGGAGTTCTGTAATAGGTTAGCTATTTTATATTCTATTTGTATCCAATCTTTGGAATAGTAATTTTTTATTAATTATTAAATGAATTTTTACGCAACGCATTCACAATTAATTGGAAAAAAAACCACACAGTGTCAACAAAATAAATTTTCAATGAAGTAGTTATTTTAAAGGAAAGTTAATATGAATATAGTAAATAACAAAAATCTTGGACGTTATTAGAATATAGTTATTGGAAGTTATTATTTGTAAGTTTAACCCTAGGTAAATGGACAAGCGTTAAACTTCCAAATAAACGGATTGATATGAACCATCAAAGAAGAACGATTTTTAATGATGGACTGATATTCGCATGGTTTAAGTATATTGAATGAATGAGTCAGAGCTTGGTAAGGTCTTATAAATTAAAAATATTGTATAAATTCACGAATTTTCAATTATGGGCAAACTTGATCACAATAACGGTCATCACAATAATTTAATATCATTTTTGTATAGTTATTTTGGCAGAAAATTACTCATATTTACACTATATTTTTAATTGTTGGACTGGACCATTCAAATTCGAACTGAACTTTCCAACTATGCATTTTACATACAAAATTATTTGATCTTGTGTAATACATCAATGAATATGATTGTAAATTATGGCGAATTTTCAAAATCGGTTGTTTACTTTGCAATAGAATATAGCATGAAAATTAATGATACCGAATATGTTGAAAAAAACAAATGGGAACCTTTCCAACTATGCATTTTACATACAAAATTATTTGATCTTGTGTAATACATCAATGAATATGATTGTAAATTATGGCGAATTTTCAAAATCGGTTGTTTACTTTGCAATAGAATATAGCATGACAATTAATGATACCGAATATGTTGAAAAAAACAAATGGGAACCTTTCCAACTATGCATTTTACATACAAAATTATTTGATCTGGTGTAATAACTCAATGAATAAGTTTGTAAATTATGGCGAATTTTCAAAATCGATTGTTTACTTTGCAATAGAATAGAGCATGAAAATTAATGATACCGAATATGTTGAAAAAAACAAATGGGAATCTTTCCAACTATGCATTTTACATACAAAATTATTTGATCTTTTGTAATACATCAATGAATAAGTTTGTAAATTATGCCGAATTTTCAAAATCGGTTGTTTACTTTGCAATAGAATATAGCATGAAAATTAATGATACCGAATATGTTGAAAAAAACAAATGGGAACCTTTCCAACTATGCATTTTACATACAAAATTATTTGATCTTTTGTAATACATCAATGAATAAGTTTGTAAATTATGCCGAATTTTCAAAATCGGTTGTTTACTTTGCAATAGAATATAGCATGAAAATTAATGATACCGAATATGTTGAAAAAAACAAATGGGAACCTTTCCAACTATGCATTTTACATACAAAATTATTTGATCTGGTGTAATAACTCAATGAATAAGTTTGTAAATTATGGCGAATTTTCAAAATCGATTGTTTACTTTGCAATAGAATAGAGCATGAAAATTAATGATACCGAATATGTTGAAAAAAACAAATGGGAACCTTTCCAACTATGCATTTTACATACAAAATTATTTGATCTGGTGTAATAACTCAATGAATAAGTTTGTAAATTATGGCGAATTTTCAAAATCGATTGTTTACTTTGCAATAGAATATAGCATGAAAATTAATGATACCGAATATGTTGAAAAAAACAAATGGGAACCTTTCCAACTATGCATTTTACATACAAAATTATTTGATCTTTTGTAATACATCAATGAATAAGTTTGTAAATTATGCCGAATTTTCAAAATCGGTTGTTTACTTTGCAATAGAATGGAGCATGGAAATTAATGATACCGAATATGTTGAAAAAAACAAATGGGAACCTTTCCAACTATGCATTTTACATACAAAATTATTTGAGCTTGTGTAATACATCAATGAATATGATTGTAAATTATGGCGAATTTTCAAAATCGGTTGTTTACTTTGCAATAGAATATAGCATGAAAATTAATGATACCGAATATGTTGAAAAAAACAAATGGGAACCTTTCCAACTATGCATTTTACATACAAAATTATTTGATCTGGTGTAATAACTCAATGAATAAGTTTGTAAATTATGGCGAATTTTCAAAATCGGTTGTTTACTTTGCAATAGAATATAGCATGAAAATTAATGATACCGAATATGTTGAAAAAAACAAATGGGAACCTTTCCAACTATGCATTTTACATACAAAATTATTTGAGCTTGTGTAATACATCAATGAATATGATTGTAAATTATGGCGAATTTTCAAAATCGGTTGTTTACTTTGCAATAGAATATAGCATGAAAATTAATGATACCGAATATGTTGAAAAAAACAAATGGGAACCTTTCCAACTATGCATTTTACATACAAAATTATTTGATCTGGTGTAATAACTCAATGAATAAGTTTGTAAATTATGGCGAATTTTCAAAATCGGTTGTTTACTTTGCAATAGAATAGAGCATGAAAATTAATGATACCGAATATGTTGAAAAAAAAAAAAAATCCTTACGGTAGAGTCCCACAATGCAGAATTTTTAAAACACATTTATACACTAAATACAATTTATAATCAACATTTTCGCTGTTTTATAGAATATACTCATTTTTTATTTTACTATAGATATGTGGGTAAACTAGAGTGACATTCACTTTCTTACCATTTTTGTATTTACAAGGACACAATTGTAAATTTGATATAATGTTATAATAATTGGAAGTTAATGCTTATTTAAAAAAGTACGTAAAGTAAGATAGCTTATATGTATTCTAAATATCTTTCTTGCCAATTTACCTACATCATTTGCATATTTTCGATAAACATTAAAGCCTGTTCCTCAATTAGCTCAAGTTACCTATGCATGAAACTAATATATGTATTATAGAAAATTAATATTAAGATATAATACTGCTGATGATTGCTCTCTAATTCAATCACAGAATCTTTTTTCTCACTTCTCTTGTGTGTCGGCCAAGTTCCATTGAAATAAGCATATTTTTTATACAATGGACTCAACGCAATTTACAATTATTAGGTAATTCAGTACTTCTCTGGATTTGTAAATGTTCTTAAATTTTATTTAGAAATGTTTACATAATTTCAGTGCAATTGAAACTTTATTTAATTTTTAAGTTTCAATCTTTGATCCAATATCGACTTAGGTATTAAAAATTAAATCGAACGCATATGCGAAGAAAGTAGTAGAGAAAAATGAATATAGAATAGAAACATTTGAAACGTGTTACTATAAAAGTTTGATCAGACTTCAATAAAGTGAAAAATAAAGAGTCTTAAAATTAATTCAACAAAAGAGAGCTGTATTTTGAAAGTGTTGTAGATGCGGATAGCTTTAGTTTATATTTTTTGCGGCAGAAATTCATCTTAAGACGCAGGTGAAATTAACGTAAGTAAGTAAGTAAGGCAGACTTACGTAAGTAACGTAAGTAGAGGAAAGGGCATTTACTTTCGAATGGGTGTTAATTGAGCATTATTCATGAAAGAATTGCTCATCCAGAATATTAACTTAAAATACATTACGCGGCACAATAATACGAAGCTGATTCGCATGCAGATAGTATTTTGAATAGTGAGATAGCACATGATTCAGTAGATGACCACTTTGAAGATTTATTATGTCGATTAAATCTCAAATTCATGACTTGTGATGTTACGTGATTGATGAAGGTACTTCTACAATAAAATGTTAACCATGTAAAGTTACAATATGCAAAAGTGTGGATTAATTGATAATATTATATTATAATTTATATTGAAAATCTAATTTTAAAACGCGGAGTAACAAAAATTATGCTAAATCGTTTTTTAACAATATATAATCAATGGAAGATATATGCATTCCTAAATTTGTATGTATTTTTATAAGAGTGTGTGAATTATTAACTTTAGGGTTCTTTAGGATTTGTTTTTTGTTGCGGTGTTAAAAAGAGAAAATCAAAATATAATTTTATAAATAGTTCCTATTTATAAATAGGAACTATATACAAAACACGCAATAGAGCAAAATATCAATTACAAGAGTGCTATTCCACAACACAAACAGGAATAATTGAAAAAGTTTCCATCGTAGTTGGGATTCGAACCGGCGGTCGAGCTTTAGCTTAAATTAAACGATTAATTCAATCAATTATTATTTAGCACGTTAGTTTTTTTCGAAACTTTTTATTTGAATTTAATAATTTGTAATTAATACAATCAATTCCTTCATTCTTATTGATGCAAAGCATTTTAAAGGTTAAATAATTCTTTTGGACGTTAAGTTTCAGGTATGGAATTACAATACTGAACCATACTTAAAAATATATTGTACTGAAGATGTGAATGACGTTAAAATTTCGGACCTAGCATTGATTACTGAGTGGTATTTTATAGCTTTTATGTCAACGAATATAATTCTTAACAACTTAACTATAATATGCAAGAAAAAAGGACATAATACTTGTAAAACATATTTTTCAAAATATCACGTACATTGTCATATCATGTGATATGTTAAAGATAAATTTATTTTTCTCAGCACGTTTCATTAATTACAGACTAAAAGTAAAATATTAGCATATGTAGTGTGTTCTAGAAAATCCAAAAATTTAGTAGATCATATTATATAAATCAATTCATGAAATAACAATAATTAAGATACGTATTGAAATGTTGATGTATGTTATTCATTCCAATTATTTGTGCTATTTCCACTTAAAAATATATAATTTAATTATTTATATGCTCGATTTCATTTGATACGTTATTTTGAAAAAGAATCGTTACTAAATTAAATAATTTCTCTTGCCCCCATAGCATTCATATACAATATTTAACTCCCTTATTTGCCAGAAAATGATTATTTTGCTGCCACGTTCATAAAATGAATCGCTAATAATATTTTCAAATTTAATTTAACTAGGTAAAGTAATTGTAAGTGTTTCTTAGGTAAACAGATACAATGAGGAATATCAACTTACATTTCATTGATAATATAGGACTCTAAGTAATATATCTAAATTTTAATTTTGGAGAAGGAATTTGTGCTTCTTGCACTATGAAGAATTTGAAATTAAGAATTGTAGCATCGAGTTTTAGAACTCAAAACCATCACTTTTTTGTCTCCAAATACAAAGTGTCGGTAGTATTTATTTTGAATTGATTATTATTTTATTATTGATTATTTTTCATGCTGGGACTAAATATAAACTTATTTTCACAGCAAATGTATGCGCAGAACTTGCGTGTTGAATGGATTTATTATGCTCAAAGAACGTACATCGAGGTTACCATTGCCTTCTTGTTGTGGATGTGTCCCAATTCGAAGATGACACTTTCATATTAAAGGTTGCATTAGCGAGATTGCATAAGGATAGTTCACGACTTTTCTACACTTTTCTGCGTACAATTATATATTATACCGGCGAAATGTCAATGTAGATGACATATACACTATCATACTAAATATATTTGCATGCTGTTATCATGCATGATATCTAATATTACAATGTTTAGAGCATTGATAAATAGAAAATTTATTAAAATTGCTGCATATAGCTAGGCTGGCCATAGAGGCAATATTATGCCGTATATTAATATTTATTCTTACATTAATGTCCTTGAAACAATGTAGATAACTGTACTTTAAAAATATGCTCGGTTACAGCACTTTTATCTTTTCTATTTAATCTGAAATGAGCTAAATGCTTCTTAAATCTAGTTTTAATTGAATGGCTTGGTGCACAAACCGGTCAGCTCCATTTTTATCAATTTTACAGTATTGACAAAAAACTGTTTTGCCAAGTTTAACCACTGAAAAAACTGGAGAAAATAATTTAGTCCGTTTTTTTGCCTCAAAATAAAAATATATATAATTATGTAGTAAATCTCAGTTTTATTAACTATAAAACATACAAAATGACTTTTACAATGTTGATACATTTCTAATTCAACATCCTCGCCCTCGCTATCCAGATCTTCTTCAGGTATTTCTGGTCCCACAGCATTATATACAAGATCGTAATACCATTGATCATTTTTGGGCACATACTTTTCAGCCAAAGAACGAACGTGTTCAAGTTTTTTTCTGCTTGATGGTTATGGGGTAGTTTTTGTAAAAAAATTCCGTTGGCATTGAATATGTAGGTGATGATTTTTTGAATGCAAATTCGGAAAACATTATAATCCCTATGGTAATACTGCATTTTACGACATTCGTTTTTTCGTACTTGAAAACTACGATATTTAGAAATGGAAAACTTTTCCTTTGCATTGTTTGTAACGGTCTTTTTAAAAATCCTTTTGAAATGTTCGGCGAAATTTAGTATAATGTCTTGATTCACCACAACTACTGTAAATTTTCGACATGTCTTCTTTACCAAATCTATCCAACCATTAGGCGTATACACTATTTCTTTGTGTCTTTTCTCTTTTTCTATTAAACCGAAAGATCGGTCACATGGCAAAAAGATCGGTCACTCCATTCTTAGCAATATTTCCCATTATTGGACACAGAGCTGCCCGTTTTTTGCACCAAAAGATGCTACTTTCCTATACTACTTTCCTATACTAAAAATCGCTAATTATGATACCATGCTATAGCTTAATTAAGCTATATAGAGATCTAATTATTTGTATGGTACCTTATGAGACTATTGCGCGAACAAATACATGGACTAAATTTAAATAGGAAGTCACGAAGTTACTGCAAAATGGTGTTATATTCAAAGTTAATTATCTTTTAATTACTTGAAGATAATAGGATTTTTTCTATGCATTTCTATCTAGAAAGATCCAATTTGATTTCGGTTAAAATTTCATTTATTTGGTAGAAATATTTTGATTTTGGCATGGGATAATATTAACATGGCCAGCATATACGCTCAAAATGAATATTGGTTGCCCTTAATACTTTACGTTACGGTATTTGGGTGATATTCTATACTATTAGATAAATATAGTCAAAAATAAAAACGATATGATCTACAGCCATATATTTATTATTCAGTGGCAGAACGTTTTCAGATAATTAAATATTTATGTTCAGTGATCTTTTTGATGGTAACCTAGAATAAATGTTTAGATATCCGATAATTTATAATTTTTTAATCCAAATTCAAAAACGTATTTTATTCGTCCAAGATTGAGAATCTCATACACTAGACTTAAAGTTCGATAAGCCTTATTGTGACTATTGGTGTTTGGATAATAATTTTAAAATATCATATAGAATGATCTTTTGGCATTTATTTTAGCACCTGGGCCCTTTAGAAGGCATTATTTTCTATATACTATTTTCCATGGGTGAATTATCTCTTCACCTTAAGGACGCAGCATTAAAATGTCACAGGCTACGATTTTAAAACCTTATCGGCGCGTAATTTTAATGCTTGGAAAATTTCATTTAATATTCTCAGTTGGCTACTACTGTATTTATTGACAAGAGCGTGCATTTTTTACTGTAACGTTATTTTATCTGTCTTATTTGTAGTGAAAAATAAGTCAGTCATATTTTTATTGTTGAAGGAATTTTTGTTGATACTATCTATACATTTTCAACCAATAGTCGATAGTTAGTAAATTTATTTAGTAAATTCAAGGTCTAAATGAAGATTTGAAGACGAATCATTTAATAGAAAATTCGGATAAAATATTAAAAAAGTCAAGATGAGTTGTTAATTTGCGCAATAATCTAAAATCCTAAACGCAACTTGTTCATGTACATTTTTGAAGTGAAAGTTCTATAGGCGTGGTAGGGCAAATTGGCCTGAACGTCAAGAAAAGTAAAACACGCTACGCGCATGCGCCGCATGTACTGTGCGTATACGTAGCATAAGGCAACCAGTAGACGCTTGCGTATTTTATTATATATTACACAAACACTGCTTAATCTTTTAGCTAACAATTTCCATTGTGTGAAAAGTGAAATGGAGAAAAAGAGAAGTACAGACAGAGTGCGAGTCTTTAGAGAACGGAAGAAAGCGAATAAACCGCCAAGAAAAGTGTCAACAAGTACTTTGGAAAGAAGTAGAGAGTACCGAGCCGGGCAAAGGGCGTTAAAGAAACACAGTGGACAATATAACCTTCCAACGACCTCAAATATACTGGATGAATCGATACCGTCGTTAAGTGAGGACACAGTGAGTGGTATAGTGTGCCGTCTAGACGTGAAGATACACGCAGTGTGAGAGATCAACGAAATGAATCTGATACAGCTGAGCGAGCCATTGACAAATAGAAATGCACCCACTAGTGCATCATACACAAAATTTACAATCTTTCAACCTACTCATCGCGACTTTGATAAACAATTTTTCAATAAGCCGCTAGGTACAGTGTGTTTTATATGTGATCGAATATGGTTTAAGAACTATGTGAAACCTATTGATCCTAAGCACGAGCAACTTTTACATACTGCGTTTCCAGCCATTATCATTGAAGATGTGATAGCGCGCAATTCATGCCGAAATGCTCTCACTCGGAATACCATTCCAATGTTATCGAAGTCAAATGGTTTTGTCTGCCCAGAATTACCTGGTCATCTACCAAAATTAGATTTAGTGTCAGAGAGGTTAATTTCACCCATTTATGCAAAGGAGCTAAGAAGTTTCACTTCTACCGCGCGAGAGTCTCACGCATTTTTTTTAAATTTCAGTATGGTTAACATTTTGCTAAATAATAAAATGATTTGCACACCAAATATTTTTACGCTTTCTGTAGCGAACTTCACTTTTGCAGTAAGGTATTTGAAAGTCCTTGCATTTAATTTTAAAGTAATTATAATATTAAAAAATACCTGAAATATGTACTATCTGGATGATGAAATATTATTTATTGTATAGGCAAAATTTCATGTTTTTACGGCAAATGAAGATTTGATACTCAATTGAAGTATGTTTCTGGTGCTTTGTGATATTTTAAGAAAACAGTCAGACTTTGTACTTCTCTGTTAATGCTCTAATTCGTTAAAATGTTTTCTATGGATAAGATAATTTTGTCTATTATCAATTGATAATTGTACTCTTCTATTCATATAAGGATGTAAATATGTTATATTGAAGGTTGCCAATCAGTTTCTGATGTGATTATACTATTTAGATTTTATATCGAAAATTTCTTTAATATAACACACGATTTATTGCTACTAATATTATCGATAAGGAGTGAAAGACCCAGTGGCGGTTCCTTATGCGGGCCGCGCGCCCCTCCTGAACATTGAACGCAGCACCGTAGATATATAGTTGTATTGCAATATTTTATCTCGGCATTATTTTTCCTAAAAGATAAAGCTTGCGCCGAACATACATAACACTCATGACTCACACGATATGGCAGCTAGAAAGTACGAGTCAAATGCATATGCCCTATCTGTTAGAAGCGCTAGAGTGAAAGTGACCGTATGCAGTATATCTTCGCGATATGGCTATATCGTTAATATGTTGTACAAATTCCAGCGCCACCCAGCCGCACAGTATAGGTTAAATGCATATGCACTCATCTCACTCTATTGCAAGCAATAGGTGAAAGCGACCGTATGCAGTATGTCTTCTCTATTTCTTCGGTCCGCTTGTACGACTAGTGTACAACATTCCAGCGGCTTTGGATGAGTCATAGCAACGTGACGTCACGCTGGTTGTACAGCGAGAATATATATCGTTGTTTACGCTATTCTGGGCTACGATTCTTTAGCGTTCTAACAGAGAAGCCTAGTATATAGTAAAATTGATAAAGATATAGTTGCATTGTTCTGTGTAGTTATGATGTACGATTTTGACACGTGTTTCTCCAAGAATATATTTAATAGAAATAATTTAATAAAAATTAATAGTGATAGTTCTTTATTGAAAATAAAGTTTTGTAGACTTTCTCTTGTGGACAAATTAAAAATTAAAGAATTAGGTAGGCCATTTGATTTAAATTTATCGCAAACTTGTGCAAGGAGTACTCAAAACCGGACATTTACGCGGCATTTACAAAAAAAATACATGGATATGTGGTTGTGAAGTTTCCAACTTATTGTACTGCTTTCACTGTAAATTAAATTACAACCCTGCAGCAACTGGAATGGATCGGAATTGGGCCAGAATAGGTATGAAAGATTTGCATCACCTTCCTGCTAAAATAAGAAAGCATGAATCATCTCGAGTCCATATCAGTTCATGCGCACAATTGGCTTTACTTGGCAAAGTAAACATCATGATTCAGCTTAGTTCTGCATATCGCAAACATATAAAATAAACGAACAAGTGAAGAGGAATCACTATATCGTAAAACGCATTATTTGTTGCGTAAAATTTTGCAGTGGTTTTGAATTAGCTTTCAAAGGTCACCGCGAGAATGAAGAATCGGGAAATCGTGGAATATTTAGAGAATTGGTCGATTTTTCTGCAGAATTAGATTTTACCTTGCGAGAACATCTGCAAGACGCTACGGTTTTCAAGGGGACCTCTAAAACAATACAAAATGATATTTTAGATAGTATGCTTGCGGTATCCAAAGAGGAAATTTGTAGTCAAATTTTAAAAACCGATTTTTTGGCTATTCAGTGCGACGAAACTACGCATGCTACGAATTGGTGCTAAACGGTATTGATATTTAGCTATGTTTTTGATGGAACTGTTTGTGAGAATTTTTGGAGCTTAATTAGGACCATAATTCATATTAGGACTCATAATAAAACCAGATTAAAAACAGAATTAGAAGTCATTTATTCGCGTCCGGATTTTTATCAAATAATTGGAGCCACAAATTTTCTTTCATTGCTACAAAATAATCACAGTGAAACTTTCCCGGAAACTATAAACATACTTAAAATTATTTTAACCACCCCGATGACCACTGCTGAATCAGAGCGTTGTTTTTCAACACTTAAAAGATTCAAAACTTTTTCGCGAAATGCTATGGGTAATGATCGTTTAAACGCGTTGGCGATGATGTGTATTAATAAAAATGTGGTGCGAGATATTTACAATTTTAACGAAAAAGTTTTGGAAAAGTTTATATCAATGAAAGATAGAAGAGTGGAATTCACTTTCAAGAAATGATTGAATTTAATCATTTTGCATCCATTTTAGGTAATATTTCTCACTATTATGTTATTTTTTAAGAAATGCGCCCCCCCCCCGATTGAAATGTCATGAGCCGCCACTGGAAAGACCTACGAAAACTTTACAAGATTTATGGTGACAGGAATTACTTTACGACATGTTATCCTCTAATTCTAGTTCCATGCTAAATTTGTTAGCTTATGAAGTTGCAGCAGACATTTAAAACGTTTTTACTAACAACCATCGTTTATCAATTAAATCAGGACTTCCAAATTAGTTTTAAAGATAATATTTACATAATAAAATAAAGATAATAACATAAAAAATAAAATGTTTTTCTATTATTATGCCAAACGCATTAACCTGACAATAAATTTATATTATTTGAAGTATTTCGTATCTTATAGATTTGTATCGCAATTTTCATATTAAATTCATGATACTTAACATATATTATATATAGTAATGAGACTCTAATACCAGAAAAATTGTATCTTGCGTAATTGTAATTGTACCCACATGGCTGTCTTCTAATTTGTAATGTTTGTTTCAGCTTTGCCTATATTATTTCCAATAATAATGTTCAATCTTCATTCAAGTTATATAATCATCAATAATTCATATGAACCATTTAAGTTTGAAGTATAAGAAAAATGCCCTAATAAAGAATGTCATTCAGTTAAAGACATTAATCAAAAGTGAACGTTATATCATCGATCGCTTTCTATTTAGTGCAATTATTAACAGTGGAAATATTACTTTTTATGAATATCGTAGCCCATAAGAGCTTCTTTAATTGAAAAAACCTGCCAGTTATTCTAATTTTATGTTTACGTTAAAGTCATTTCACGTAAAACTCTTGGGATTTTAACTCTAAAATAAATAATATTTATAAAGTGTCGAATATATATATTAATAATTTATATATCAAATGTGTTCGTTCCGTCATTTAATCTTGTTCTTGTCATCCGTTTGTTCTTGTCATTTAATCCCCCTTTACAATACCCACATCCTTTGAATTAATAATTCTATAAACGCAACCCTTAATAGTTTCAATATATTCGATAGGTTAAAATTAGCTGATGTATGTGAAAAGTACAAGCAGAAAGTATAAATCATGGCTAATGGAACATCTAGGAACGACATAGATTGCGAATGGAGGGAAATCAGAAATGGGTTAACTACAGCAGCAAATGAAGTATTAGGCACAAAGAAAAGGGCAGGTAGGAGGGAATGGTCAAGGAAGAAATAGTTGAAATGATAGAAGCAAGAAGGAAAATTAAAATTGGAAACACAGAAGCAGGACAGAAAAAATATAAGGAACTAAGGAACTTAATTAATAGGAAATGCAAGCTAGCGAAAGAAGAGTGGATAAAAGGAAACTGTGAGGATATTGAGGAGGATATGAGAAGAGGTAAAGTAGATTTGGACTACAGGAAAATTAAGTCACATTTTTCTAAAGTAAAACCAAAGGGTAACATTATATGTGATAAGCAGGGTAAGGAACTCACAGAAAATAAGGAAAAAGCTAGAAGATGGAAGGAGTATCTTGAAGATTTATATAAAGGTAGGCAGGACATGGAGGAGCTAGAAAGTGTGGAACAGATAGATGAGGATGACTTAGGTCCTAGCATACTTAGGTCAGAGTTTCATAGAGCATTAAATGATTTACGGAATAACAAAGCAGCGGGGATTGATATGATACCAGCCGAATTAATAAAACACGCAGGGGAAAAAATGCAGGAGCGATTATACAGGTTAGTTTGTAAAATATATGAGAAGGGAGAAGTACCACAGGATTTTCAGCGTAGTAGAATAGTAACAATGCCGAAGAAAATAGGAGCTAATTTGTGTGAGAACTATAGGACCATTAGTCTACTATCACATGCATCGAAGATATTGTTAAAGATTATTTATAGGAGATTAGAAAATAAAGTAGAGGAAAGGCTAGGAGAAGATCAGTTTGGTTTTAGGAAAAACAGAGGGATGAGGGAGGCGATTCTAGCACTAAGAACGGTAGTAGAAAAAAGAAAGAGGGTAGGAAAGGTAACTTGCATAGCTTTTGTAGATTTAGAAAAGGCATTTGATAATGTAGATTGGGACATAATGTTTAGAATTTTAAAAGAAACGGGTATAGATTATAAGGATAGGAGAATAATTTTTAATTTATATAAACACCAAACTGCCTTAGTTAGAATTGAGGGGGAAGAAGAGGTAGCAAAAATAGGGAAGGGAGTTCGGCAGGGATGTACACTTTCACCGTTATTATTTAATCTATATATAGAAGATGCAATAAACAAAGTAAAAGAAGAGTATAGTGTAGGTGTGAATGTACAGGGAGAGAAAATATATATGTTGAGATTCGCCGACGATATAGCTATATTGGAAGAAAGCGAAAAGAATTTAGAAAGGGTATTGAATGGTATGCAGGCAGTATTGACTAGGGATTTTAACATGAAAATAAATATAGGTAAAACTAAAGTGATGAGGTGTGACAAAAAGGAATGCAGTAGAAAAATGAGGATCACAATAGGAGATAATAGAATCGAAGAAGTGTCAGATTTTTGTTATTTAGGCAGTAGAATCACAAAAGATAATCGAAGCAAGGTAGATATAAAGTGTAGGATAGCACAGGGTAGGAAGGCATTCGTAGAAAAGGAACAGATTTTAAGATCAAATATTGACTTGGGTATTAGAAAAAGATTACTGAAGGTATATGTTTGTCGTGTAGCACTGTACGAGTGTGAGGCGTGGACTATAGGAAAGGAAGAGAAGCGTAGATTACAAGCATTCGAAATGTGGTGTTATAGGAGGATGATGAGGATTGGTTGGGAAGATAAAGTAACAAATGAAGCTGTACTAGAGTTAGTAGGGGAGAAGAGAAGTATTTGGAGAGTGTTACAGCGTAGGAGAGACAGATTAGTAGGGCATATTCTTAGGCATGGGGGGATTATGCAATTGATCATAGAAGGTAGAGTGGAGGGAAAGAGAGGGGTAGGTAGGCCTAGATTGGAATATGTGAGTCAGATAGTTGAAGACGTTGAGATGAATAGCTATAGGGAGATGAAGGGATTGGCTCAGGATAGATCGGCATGGCGTGCTGTTTCCAACCAATCTTTAGGATTGCGGACTCTTTAACTAACTAAAGTGTCGATACGATGGCTATTTATCGAAAACTACTCTGATTGATTTTGATGGAAAGTCATATGGTATGACCGCATCAAAAAGTTTTTTATTTATGTATTTATTATTTTATATTTTATTATTATTATATATATTTTTTTACGTTCTTTTTAATAGAGGCAGAGCCAGATTGTAAGATACTACTTTCTTTCAGAAAAAAATATTGTTTGGGATAATAATCCTCACCAATATTTAATTTATAGACTAGCCCCTGTATCTATACGAAACAAAATACAGAGGCAATGGATTAATTTTAAGCAATAATCTAATTCCATTGAATAAATGCCATTCTTTTGAAAAATCTTAAACTGCCAACTAAGTTGCAGCTAGCATTTGTAACATCCCAAAAATAATGCTTAATTTATTAGGTAAATTGATTTATTAGGTAAACTGATTTATTAGGTAAATTAAGGAATACTCCAAGAGCAATACAATAAATAAATAAATAAATACTAAGTACTTAAGATAATCACCGTCAAAAATTACTATTTACATATATATCGAAAAATGACACATTATGAGACTAATCTACCAAATAACTTACTTATTTCAAATGCAATACAAAATAATATCACAGTATTTTCGTGCAAAATAAACTACTTATACATTAAATAGCTTATACATTATTTTAAAAATTAAATAGAGCATTTTATTTCGTCAGTATCCAATAATCCAATCAATCGATCTACACTTTATGCTCAATCCTATTGACAATCTTCGCAATTTCCTCTCTGGGGATTCTGTCCGAAATGCGGTTCAGAACAGGGAATTCCTTGTTGGTAAACCAGGATTCCTTGGCAAGTGAAGCAGCGATCTGGGGGTTTTTATAGAATGGGTTGAGCAACTCCTGGGGTAGTTCAGCCTCAGCAGCAGCATTACGGACCACTGCTCCATGAGTGAGATGTCGTGGATTGGGAGCTGATTCTTCATAGATAATACCAGGTTGTGAATATCCGGCAGCAACAATATTATGGGGCTGGTAAAGAGGGGCTTGTTGGCTGATGGCCTGGTAGGGATGGTTGAATTGTTGTGCATGGGCTGTGTAGATTAGAGCCAAGATGGCAGCTGATACGGGTAAAAAGTGCATAGTCTGTAAACGAATTGGTCTTGAATTATAAGTCATGCAAATTTACATGAGCAAACAATTGGGTTATTGTACTGCTTAACCTATTTTAGTAAAGAAACTATTTGGGAAGATTAAAATTTATTGAAATCGTCGAAGAACGAATTTCTTTATCAATATAGCATCGATAATTTATTTGATGAAACAATGTATGAAAAAGCGTAAGTAAATTATATTATGAAATTAATCTGTGGCATCAGATTTAACATTTATTTGGAAGAACATAGTTTAATACGACTAAAAGAACAATTATTTACAGAAATTTCTTTTCATTTCCATAAAGCAGAATAGACTAAAATAATATTTTTATAATTTCCTTCGCATATCTTTATAAACCTCGCTTTTAATCTGAAGTTTTGAACATGTCTTGTCATCTTAGTTTTTTTCATTGCGATCATCAAAAGTTACTTTGAAAATTATAAAAATTGTGGCATTTCTTCATATACAGACAGTAATATATAAGTTGTGGTTTAAAATTAATTCTCTAACCCAAATAATAATAATAATAATGTACAAATTGATATTTTTCCCAAATATATATATATATAATAACTGTATATAAATATACATAATGCAAAAGTAACGTATTTATATTTATGGTAATTATTGCAAAAATTAGTCACATAAATAAAATTCTCCGCAAATCAGTTTGAGTATAGTGCCTGAATGACAGATTTATTGGGAATTAAAATTAAAATTTTCAACTCGACTGGTCATTATAACAACGCGTTTCTATAATATTTTCATGCTATTTGCGCGCCATCACGTATTTTAATTTGTATGCGAATTATTTATTTTTCATGCAAATTGCATTCAAATTTGTCGCGCAGCTTCCAATTTATGGCATAATAATAAAAAAACATGATCAGGAATGAAAAACATTATTTTGCAAGTGATGTATATGTACCATTAGTTATTATTTATATTTAAATCAAACATTAAAATTACCCATATGTGTAATTGGTTATGTTTAATTTATGATTTTGAGATATATTTGGATATTTGATGATTGCTCAATATTATTCACTATAGCCATTTTATAGTTTGCATGTGGGTCATTTAGAAATACTATTTGGCATTTACACAATATTGTACTTAGTGAACCTAAAAATATATTCGTATAACTCTGTATAACAATGTAATTGGTATAACATTGCTCATTAACATGCGCAATTTTAATCAATAATATGGCCGCTAATATAAATTAAAATAACGTATTTCAATCAATTTTGAAAATGATACATTTTCATGCATACAATTAAAAGTTGTATATTCTAAAAGGAATGATTTAATTAATAATTAATGCAACTCATCTAAGTTTAAAATAATCATGATACCAAAAATGTAAACTTCATAAAATTCGACATGAGATAAATTCAAAAAATTGGAAACTGAATTTAAACAAATCCAAAATAAAAAATGTATATTTCTCTTCCCGAAGATTTCATAAAAATAATGCGTGAGACTCTCGCGCGGTAGAGGTGAAACTTCTTAGCTCCTAGGAAAAGTTAATTATATGCATTGCTTTTTTCCCATTTGCTAACGATTTGATTTTGATTTTGATTGATTTTGATTGACACTCTGATCATCAAAGAAAACATTCTTAACTGTAATCTCGTACAGTCTATAAAGAGGAGTTTGGATTAAATATTGTAGCCAAATTTTTATAGTTCTTTTTCTCACCAAACCAATTAAATAACTCGATCTGTGTATTTTTCTTCTTTTTATGTGGACATTAATACAATGATAATCATCAATATCTCTTGGCAAATGATTCACCATCGTATTTACAGATATTGGAACATTAATAATTTGCCCATAAATCCCACGTTGACCATGTACATGTCGTAAACGCCGAATTTGCATAAATGGAATTCTGGGTGAAATTAACATCTGTGCCACTAAATATAATTTTGGTAGATGACCAGGTAATTCTGGGTAGACAAAACCATTTGACTTCGATAAAATTGGAATGATATTCCGAGTGAGAGCATTTCGGCATGAATTGCACGCTATCACATCTTCAATGATAATGGCTGGAAACGTAGTATGTAAAAGTTGCTCGTGCTTAGGATCAGCAGATTTCACATCGTTCTTAAACCATATTCGATCACATATGGAACACACTGTATCTAGCGGATTATTGAAAAATTGTTTATCAAATTCGCAATGAGCAGGTTGAAAGAATGTAAATTTTTTGTATGATGCACTAGTGGGTGCATTTCTATTTGTCGATGTCTCAGCTGTATCAGATTAATTTCCTTGATCTCTCACACCGCGTGTATCTTCACGCGTAGATGGCACGCCTGAATCAGTGGCATTCAAATTCTCTATACCACTCACTGTGTCCTCACTTAACGACGGTATCGATTCATCCAGTGTATTTGAGGTCGTTGGAAGGTTATGTTGTCCACCGTGTTTCTTTAACGCCCTTTTCCTGGCTCGATACTCTCTACTTCTTTCCAAGGTACTTGTTGGCACTTTTCTTGGCGGTTTATTCGCTTTCTTCCGGTCTCTAAAGTCTCGCACTCTGCCTGTACTTGTCTTTTTGTCCATTTCACTTTTCACACAATGGAAATTATTAGCTAAAAGATTAAGCTGTATTTGTGTAATATATAATAAAATACGCAAGCGTCTACTGGTTGCCTTATGCTATGTAAACACATACGAAGCGTTTCACTTTTCGTGACGGAAGCGTTTCACTTTTCGTGACGGAAGCGTTTCACTTTTCGTGACG
The DNA here is from genome assembly GCA_947310635.1 of Leptodirus hochenwartii. Taxonomy (NCBI): domain Eukaryota; kingdom Metazoa; phylum Arthropoda; class Insecta; order Coleoptera; family Leiodidae; genus Leptodirus; species Leptodirus hochenwartii. The sequence goes on from OX371181.1 coordinate 7,275,616, forward strand.
TTCAGGCCAATTTGCCCTACCGCGCCTATAGAAGTTTCACTTCAAAAAATATATTTATCTTTAAAATACTAATTTACCTATATTCGAATAACTTTAAGTCCATCTTCACATATCCACTCACTTCTGATCTTAAGCTAACAATTTAATTTCCATATAATTTTGCTCATTCCTGTCAAAGTTAGCTCTACGTTTATATTCTTTTCTTCTGATATACCTTTTATAACTAATTAAACAATATAATATGTACAAGAATTTAATTTATATTCACATAGAACTCACATAAAGTAAAAACCAATTATTCTCGTCTTCTGTACATCAATATTTCATGAATGAATTGCTACATCTTATTAAATAAATGAATATTAGTAACTCTTTGAAATACATTTCCTTATTTATGTAATAAATATAAATGTTATTTAGTTTCAAAAATAAACAAAGTCTGTTTTCGTACAAAAATATTACATGGTGTAATAAGTTAATTTTATTTATTTTTATATTCCTATCTTTGGAATATAAAATTAATGATATAATCAATAACACAGCACATGATGCTACGTATTATATAAAATAGTGGTAATAAAGGATGCCATTAATTAAGTTCCGCTGCGACGAAAAATTAATAACCAAGGCATAAAGGCAACCATGTCATTAACGATTTTTTTTTCTCATTTTTTTTTGTAAATATTTTTTCTATATTGACTTTTATTTACAATGAATTTGTATTAACAATATAATGAGTATGAAGTATTATATATTTTTTAATTATTACCTTACCATATACTTGCATTTGTAATTAACAATTTCCAAACAAAAAAACATGAATTTCATGAAGAAAATTTAATATATTACACGCAGAAACGTTCTAGTAGCGCCAGCAAAAAAAAAGAAGTAATAACGAACATGAATATATACTATATATACAGAATATATACATATAGCACTTGTGCTGTGGCCTCTCGTTTTATTTAATTATTTTTTGCGTCAAATGCGGAAAATTGTGCTTTAAATTGCATGTATGAAGGAAGAAGTTCAGTGGATGGAAGTACTACAAAGCAGGAAGAAAAAAACATCTTTATTTATGTAGCTACTAAACTAGAGTAATAGACAAATACTTTGTCTTAAGTATACATATTAAGATTATAATGATACCATTAACATAGTATTTAAAATTTTTAAAAAAGTTCGAATAATTTGATAAAAACAATTCACCGGAGAATGATTTGAAATTTTATATATTTAAATAGTATTGAATTGATATTGGTATTAAATAATCCGTGCTTTCTGGATTTCTTGTATTTGTATTTACCTAAGTATACGCTTCAAGGGAAACTGAGAAGAGTCTCCACCCCTTTCAATTTCGGCTTTCGAAAATAAGAAGTTTTAAGATGGAACTATATTTTGACTGCCACCATTTTGCAATACTATATTATCTACTTGAAAATATATGTTTATTACTTTCGCATAATGCACATGTTGCTTCTACAAACTTCTTGTATCCACAAAAGATGTACAACGGCAATTGTAACATAATTTCTGCAAACCTGAGAACTAGAAAATGAGCAATATTTATTGTAAGAAAATGTGGAAGATATACGGTTTTTTTCTTGAAATATTACAATATATCAACGATTGCTATTCAACAATTAATTTACGGTTAGTGACAGAGGTATTTTATTTAGTTTTTAACTTTTGCTACTGAAGATGGGGGCATAGCCTTCGAAATGTACATCTAGCTATTTAATGCTTTAAGTTACGGTATTTGGGTGATATTCTATATTATTATTTAACACCGTAGTGATAATTTTTAAAACATACATTAATATTTTAATTTAATAAAGATGAATAGCACACACACTTCTTCAGTTTGGTTTATATTATAAGATATTGTTAGAGAAAAATCTGCGTTCAGTATACATCGTTTTTACACATAATATTAAATCTGTATATAAAAGTATTTATTGGCGTTTGTAAAAATTAAGGTCAATCGAAGGTGACAGGTTTAGAAAGATATTTTACGGAAATCTTATTCTAATAATATTCTATACAAATCTTTAACAACGCAGTGAGAATTTGAAAATAACATTGGTAGATTGCAAAAAATATAATTTTTCTATAATAGTACAACTTGTGAAATAACAATCCTTATTTTTTACTTATAGAAAAATACTTAACTGTATTTTGTAAAAATATACTTCTAATTTATGACAATTATAGATATAGAAAACTATTTGGTTTATTGATGGTTTATTTCAAGTAATTTTATGGGATTTCTTTGATTTACTCGGTCCGAAATTGTATTTGGTTTGTAGCCAGGTATATACAAAATAATACTAATAAAGTAATTATATTAATAATAGAGCTGTGTAACATAGCCTTTGCAATAAATACAAAGGTTATATGCAATAATTGATGCTGTTAAAAATTTTAACGGTTCTAGAAGACTAAGGAAGTGTAGTATTATATGATATGAAGAGGGTATGATAGTTAATAATTTAATGAAATTTTATATTTCCAAGAGAAGTTAGTGTATAAAATAAAATGGCCTAAAAATTGTTTAAAACACATGCAACAGCTTTTGTAATTACCTTTAATTATTATAACCTATTACTCGAGTTATTAAACCAAAGTCTTATGCAAGAAAACAGATTAATTATAATCCTTGAAAATATTCGATTCTTCTCTATAACATTTTTTTTTAAATTTAATTAAAAAAGGCAAAAAGTTTTTTAATTAATAAGTTTATGACTACATTGCGAAATTGAAACAAACCGTATAGTTTAAAATATTTTAAATATATGGTACTCCAAGCTTTATATGTGATTTTATATTTTCTACATTAGCTTATACAGAAGATTCTGCTATTGATGGCCTGGTGGCTCACTCAGTATATAATAATAAAAAAAATTCAGTAAGGCAGTTGTATACAGCTTGAGTTTATTAATTGTTACACAAAAAACCGACGCAGCACATAATCTACAAATAAAAATAATTGCAAAAACAATTTAAACAGCACAAATTTCGTATTAGGTATACCATAAGTAAATTAAATACACTCACTACTTGGTTGCTTAAATTTAGAAATCAAATCTAGAATTAAGTACAATTTCATTTTCAAGTTTTCTATTTTAGCTTATTTAGCTTTATTTTTAATTTAATTTAATTTTTTTTTAATTACAAATTTTTATATAATAATTTTTTTTCAAAACTGATCACAACCTAATGAACAAGTTGAAAAGCGAACTTGAATTTATTTATTACACGTAATTATATATGAATTAAAATGATTTATTACATTCGATTGCACTTTTTTAAATATAAAATTGATTACGCTATTTGTGTTATTTGCGTATGAAAAATTCAATCATAAACATTTAATATAAAACGTAATAATCTCTTTTCTGTTTGCGACAATTTGAACTTGATTTTTTATTTATTATTTTTAAATGGAATTTTAAATGAAAAACATAGCATTCGAAGATTTCAATGTGTTCATTATATATTTTTTTATGTTAGAACTCTAAGACGTGCGTTTTAAAATTGCCAAAATATTCAATGTGACAGTGTGATTGTTTTGAATGTTCAGGGTACCAAGACCATATTTTTATAGGATTAAAAAATTTAAAATATTACATGTTTATGTATTCCAATCATACTTGAACGTTAGATTAGGAAAAGTATGTATGTAGTGCACACAAAACAAATGATATTTATAAATTTATACATCAAGTTACATTTGTTAAAATAAGCTAAGATTTTCTGCAGAGAAATTGCAATTAAATTGATTGATATGTGAATTGGTATTACTAAAGATCAATAAATGTTTAAAAAAAATGTTGCTCTCGTCCAAAAAAAACACCTTAATTTCTCATCAACCTTTGTTTAATTGTTGATTATTTTTAGATCGAGGTTCACTAAATATTGAAAGGTAGATAACTATGGTAAGATAGAAGATATTTAGTATTGACAAGAATAGATAATGATGTGCATATACAGTAAGTGAAGGTGTACCTTTATATAATGGTATGGCCGCAGGTCAATAACCATCTTTGACATACTCAATATACGCGTGGTGCTTTGTGTATATCTACTTCTTTTATAATTCTATGGTATACCAAATAATACATTTGTAAAAATTGAAACCGGGCATTGCTACTGAAAATTTCCCAAACATGATTGAAATTTAACTTCCAAACGTATAAAATATATTTTAAATAATAGGAACTAGCATATGTGCATTTTTCAGCTAATTAATGATTTAAGAATTGATTCAAAAGGCACAAGGAAAACTAGGACTAAAGTAATTATTCTAACACTGCTCAAAATTAACAAATAGATTTGTCTAGTTTAATAAACTAGTTCTGTTCATTTAAAGATGCGCACAAACTAATTTTGAGTATTTTGAAAAACTCTTTAGTTCGTTAGATACAATTAGATACAATTTCAAATTGTATTTGAGTATATAAAAAAATTTCTAATTTTTATATGCTCAAATACAATTTACAATACTTTTTTTTCCAGAAATTATCCAATAAATCGGGTTTTTAATTTATAGTAAATTCGCATAAAAATTACATAATTAATCACAAGTCTAAACAAAATAATTGGAACGTAATCAAAAAATTATAACAGCAATTTCGACAATTTTGATCAAATTTAGCCTATTTTTCAGTTTAGCGCCTATTTTGCCTATTTCGACACTTTTCATGCATTCGCGCCTTTTTTTCATATTTATTTTGCTTTTTACCATAATTTATTTTGTTCGATGATAAAAACTTTCTAAATTGTTTGTGTCATTGCTACATTACCAATGGAAAAATCCCTAATCATTCTTAATATACTCTTAAGTACCAATAGTGGTTATTTTGTAACAACTGTTATTTCAATTAAATAATTCACCCTTCATTTCTTCAGTATTTGTTTAGTTAGCGCACGAATACATTCGAAAATAAATTCTAAATGCCTAAAATTAGCAGTTCAGATGAATCCAAGATCCAAAAAATATTTCAGGAGTTCAGCTCTAATATTTTTAATGGTGAGGGTATGATATTATTTTGTAAGGTTTGCTTGTTTTACTGTGTTTTTCATGCCTTTTTTGAGTTTTTTTCAAAATAAGAAATGCCTTTTTTAGCGCCTTTTTTATAAGGTTTCAGTGCCTATTTGCCGCCTATTTTGGCATTTTTTTAGTGCCTATAATCCGGTCTCTATTCATATGTATAGATATGAGAACAACTTGCAAAACAATTTTCACTACATGATCAATATTATAGATAAATTCGGGCAAATTTTAGGAGACGAGTGAAATCTAATAAGAAATTAAAAATTAGAAAAGAATGTCTGAAGTAAACAGATATTTTAATTTAAAAAATTGAGAAAAATATGTTACTAGGTAATTCATTTTTCATTATAAGTGTCAATTATTTTTTAAGAAAAGTTAATTGAATTGATAAACTATTATTACTTACTATTTTGTCAACTCTCTATTGTTTCCAAAAATGGTTTAATTTTCGAAGTTGCAATTATAAATATCTTCTAAAAGTCACAATATCGAATAAGAAAATAAAGTAAAAATTATTTAAAAATTATATATATAACTTATAATCTGTTTTACGCAAAATATACATACATTGTATATTTTAGAAACGATAATATAATTTGTAAATGAGATTGAATAAAAATATGAAATTTTTAAATGTGAAAAACCTCGAATTATTTTTTATGCCGACATATTTGCAGAAAAGAGATTTAAAAATTTCAAATCGTGAAAATATTTTGAGCAATTTATCTTAAATTAGTTTAAAATTGAATTAAATCTGTTTTAAGTGTGCAATTTCGATATAATCCTCAACACTAAAGTGATTGTTTCAATTTCAGTCTTTACTACCAACCATCCTTTAATATCATTATTATTATTAAGCTCTATAAGTGCAAACTAGTATATTACAAAATACCGACATAAATAAGCCGTATAAATCACATACTAATTAACTAAATCCATATTGCGAACTAGCTATTAGAGTTATTAATCGACGAGTATGATGTATTTACACTTATGAAAATTAATTTATATATTCTGAATATATTTTGATTCTGAAGCTGCACAATGCTATAGAATTTAAGCAACCACATAATTAGAAACCATTAAATGACTGCAAAAACTTCATTTCCAAGCTTCGTTTTCATATGCATATAGTAATAATAAAAGCGTTCTAAAATAAACCCAGTGAAATTTTATATAAATATAAGTGTCATAAAAAATATGGTGGTTTTGAAAAGAATTGAAGAAAGCGGAAAAAATTAATATTAGTTTATAGCAACAAAAATAAAAAATAAATAACAATAGGAAAATAATAAATTATGTTATTATGATATAATGAAATTGATACATAAATAAATAGGAATAATGATCTTAATTCTGTCATATTTCGGTCAGACTTAAAGGTGTTTAAAGTTGTTTAAAACCTATACAGTTTCACAGTATAGTAGCGATGTGTAGTTCACTCACGAACCGTTCACTCTGAACGCTTCAATCAAATGACGGGCGTACTGTGACGATGTTTTGCAACGACCTATAGGTCACTATGACCTAGTTCGTGAACTATGAACTACATGGTGCACGGTGTACGTATTGGTGTACTAAACTATTCATGAATCACAACGACTCATAAACGATGCAGTATAGTATACATTACATATACAGTACTAACATTTATTTAGTGATAAAGTGTGTTGGTGAACGGAACGAAATAGGAAACTCGATGCAATATTGCAATAGCAACATTGCCGAGCTGAGTCACAATTTATATGTTGGTATCAGATTTCATATGGAATAATAAAACTAATATATTCGCAAGATTAAATATGTTCTTAAATATGTCATGTCATAGCAAATTTTTGCAATAATGCAAAAATAAACATCTAAATCTTATAGTTCTTCTATTTCATACTGAGTGCAATGCAATCACTTAATATCAATCAAATGAAAGTTTTGAAGAGAAGATACAGAATAGAAAATATAAATTATAACGCCAAACAAAACGATTCTATCTAGTTCATTTTATTATACTTTGTAAATTTAATTTTGAAGTGTTAGTAAAGTAGCAAACATTTTCATCAGTAACTACCAATAAGTATTTTAGAACTTCATATAAATAATCGTGAGTACCAAGAGAAGATTATATTTCTTTATATATATGTTTTGTATAAATTATAAACATTGTTGTATTTTCTTCCTCATTCCTAATTCAAAATAAGTATTGTAATATTTCAATTTATTTATTTTTTACCATTTAATATTTTTATATTGAGAAAAAAAGAGATTATTTTCAGTATGTGCATGTATTTCATATAGGTCGTGAACTAGTTCATTTTAAAAAGGTGTAGTAGTTCACGACATATAGTTCGTGAACGGTACATTGAAATGAACTACGAACTACGAACTAGGTCCTCAAAGTGACCTACAGTTGGCCATCACTACAGTATAGGTGCCATTATTATACCAAAATATCCACTAAATTAATTAACCTGCGCTGATTTGTTTGATATAGCATATTGGAATTTGCTATTGAAACAACGTAATTTATTGTAAACTTGCCAAAAATTATCCTACAGTCAAAAAAGTAACGATAAATTTTTATGTACTATATCGAAGCATTGAATGATAGTTTAACTAAAATGGAGAATGGTTTACAATGTAATAATTTGTTTGAAATTTTTTATTTATTGTTTGGGAAATTTTGAAAGAACCATTATTAGGCAATTAAGTTGAATTATAATTGAATTTTAATTTTTAAATTTAGCAGAAAAATGATTAATCAAGCAATTATAAGAATAATATAACAGAATCACAACAGGCTTCTAGAACTGTCCGATTGCTGGAATTAATATAACCAAGTTTTTAAGAGGCACTGAATTTAATATTTATAATGATATAAAAGTTGGAATTCAGCCAATTAGTTCACATGTCTGATATCCGAGAAGAACGCAAGTATACTGCATAAAAGTACCAGATATATATATTCACAATTTACTGCATAAATAAATTTTTAGAAATCTTGTTTCGCCCGAAAATTACCTATTTTAGCACAATTAATAGAGTAACGTTTTGAATGTACAAAATAATTCAACCAGATATTATTAACGAATGCCAATATGCGTACATTAACTACGAACGACGGTTATTGCAAACAATGAAAATCATAATAATAATTAAATTACAATTGTAAATTATAATATCACTGGTAATTAGTACCGTTTATGCGGAAATTGTGAAAATAAATTAATAATTTTACTATTATTTAACGAGAGAATTATAATATGGAAATAAAAGTGTTTACGCTTTATGTTAATTCTTTTTAATTTTCTGTGAAATTGAAAAATGTCTTAATTTTTTTTATTTATGTATCTGTGTGTGTGTGTGTGTTTCTAAATAATATTTAAATTATAGTAGCGCAGTTATGCATTTTTATGTATATGGAATTATGGATGCGATACATGAAGATGTGAGAAGCACATTCGATCGCCCATATGACCACGTGATGGCCACGTGCACGTACACCAGTCGTCGTCGTCGCAGAATTAAACATAGTTTAATTAAAAAAGGTACCGTGGTAGCGGATTCAAAACTTACTATATAAGAAGACATGGAAACAATCAATACTTTAGTACTAATGTCTTATGTTAGTAGTACCTGTTCACTAAAAGATTGGTAAATAATCGACGAAAAAGATGACAACGCAACAAGAAACGTTCGAGTATATGGTAGAGGAGAACGAAAATTCTCTCTTAGTAACATTGGAGTTAATTTGGACGGCAACGACAACCCTAACTTTTCTGATCCAATTGTTCATGAGGGGGATGAAGAAGGCTACGGAACAGAAGAATCTGCAGATGAAACGGAGCTTTCAGAAATTGACGACAGTGTTTCGGAAGTTCGTCAGGAGTTTGAAGAAGAAGGAACAAGACCCAAAAAATGTATTATCGTACGATCAATTCGAGAATTTCCTCTGCGAAAAAGAATTGTACACCATATTCTACCAGACTATACTCTTGCCAGAGGAGAGAGACTTGTTGCACGAATTAAACAAGTCTCTTATGGTGGACAAATCTTCTGGATCGCACACCATACCGACCACATCCATATCATCCACGACTGTCAATATTCCAACCGATTCTGTAGATGCAACCGACTGGATCTCGCTACACGCAGAGAACGGGCATAGGTATTTCGCGCGTAGTAGTCAGGTAGTCGGTGTAATAAGGATTATAAAATGTTAATCCCCAAGGTAAATTGCGCTTAGACTGGCCAAACTGTACCTGCCAAAACTACGGGGAGTCCACAGGTAGGTTTCGCTAATAGTACTGGCATGGGGATTATTGAAGGGCATTATTGATTATATGGGGGGTACGGCTACATAATGTACAATTCATGACACTATATAGTTCTTGGGGAATAACCAATGAGTAATTATGAGTTTTCAATTGAAGATCAAAACTGTTCTTATTCAAAAATCAGTCTTGAGTTAGTTGCGAGCAACAAAAGCTGACCTGACCTGACCTGACCAAATGATTGATTTATGACTGACCAATTGACCAAATATTTACACGTTAACCTCTATTTTATATATTAACAAACAATGCGAAATATGTTTTCAAACATACAGAATATTGAGTGTTGATAAGATGTGCATTTAGGCGCAATTTACTATGGAGATTAACGACCGCTGAAAGGTTCTCAGCGCAATTTACCGGGGAGATTATAGCGCAGGTATACTTTAGGCGCAAAATACCAACACTGCGGAGAACGAAGAGTTGTACGAAGAGTTATTTGGCGATCAAAATTCCACGCAAAATGGTGGTGTAATCTCGCAAACTATCTCCAAAAAGATCAAAGACGAATTTTATATTTTGAAGTCGGAGGGAGCGCGTGGAGCCTATGTGAAAAAAAAATGGAAATATATCGCACCAAGGACATTGTGGGATTGGATCGCAGTCAATGGTAGAAAAAAGCGGAGCTGCGGACGACTTTTGTAACTTCATCCAATGTGGATCCTACTTCATCCAACTATTTGTTTTGGTTAGGTACTTCAAAAAAGACCCTTTAATATTTATACAATTTAATTATACTGACTAACTGATCGTGCTAAATCAACCTACCTTTATCAATGTTATATGTATTATTGTATTATTATGATGTATTTTATATTATATACAAAAGGAAAATATACAAACTTATAAACAGATCTTTGATTTTCTCTATTATTAATAATAATTTCAAAATATCTCCGTGTCCAAAAATAAGGCTTATATATCAGTATGTTTATTCAGCGCTGTAATATTCCTTTCTAGTCCCTGAATCATTTTGAAATTCGTTCTTTTTATATAATTTACCATCTAGTCTTATCCTACATTTGCTTTGTTAACTTTGATTGTCCTGCATTTACTTTGATTGTCGTTTGAATTAAACGAAAAACTGAAATCTCATAATATATATATATTTTACACCAAATAAGAATGGGAGTACCGCTTATATTCTGCGTGGATTATATCCAGTGTTGGTATTTTGCGCGTAAAATATACCTGCGCTATAATCTCCCTGGTAAATTGCGCTGAGAACCTTTCAGCGGTCGTTAATCTCCCTAGTAAATTGCGCCTAAATGCACATCTTATCAACACTCAATATTCTGTATATTTGAAAACATATTTCGCATTGTTTGTTGATATATAAAATAGAAGTTCATGTGTAAATATTTGGTCATTTGGTCAGTCATAAATCAATCATTTGGTCAGGTCAGGTCAGGTCAGCTTTTGTTGCTCGCAACTAACTCAAGACTGATTTTTGAATAAGAACAGTTTTGATCTTCAATTGAAAACTCATAATTACTCATTGGTTATTCCCCAAGAACTATATAGTGTCATGAATTGTACATTATGTAGCGGTACCCCCCATATAATCAATAATGCCCTTCAATAATCCCCATGCCAGTACTATTAGCGAAACCTACCTGTGGACTCCCCGTGGTTTTGGCAGGTACAGTTTGGCCAGTCTAAGCGCAATTTACCTAGGGGATTAACATTTTATAATCCTTAATAAACCGACTACCTGACTACTATGCGCAAAATACCTATACCCTTTATATCACGTTTAATAAAAATTAACTCCGAAAAATATAAATAAAGTGGTACAAATAAAATGTACTAAAATATAAGTACCCTGGAGCAGATATTGATAGTGACCATAATTTAGTAGTCCTGGACTCAGAGGTCAAATTCAAGAAATTACAGAAGTCCAAACAGGTCAGAGTAGATGTCGATAGGTTAAAATTAGCTGATATATGTGAAAAGTACAAGCAGAAAGTAGAAATCATGGCTAATGGAACATCTAGGAACGACATAGATTGCGAATGGAGGGAAATCAGAAATGGGCTAACTACAGCAGCAAATGAAGTATTAGGCACAAAGAAAAGGGTAGGTAGGAGGGAATGGATCACGGAAGAAATAGTTGAAATGATAGAAGCAAGAAGGAAAATTAAAATAGGAAACACAGAAGCAGGACAGAAAAAATATAAGGAACTAAGGAACTTAATTAATAGGAAATGCAAGCTAGCGAAAGAAGAGTGGATAAAAGGAAACTGTGAGGATATTGAGGAGGATATGAGAAGAGGTAAAGTAGATTTGGGCTACAGGAAAATTAAGTCACATTTTTCTAAAGTAAAACCAAAGGGTAACATTATATGTGATAAGCAGGGTAAGGAACTCACAGAAAATAAGGAAAAAGCTAGAAGATGGAAGGAGTATCTTGAAGATTTATATAAAGGTAGGCAGGACATGGAGGAGCTAGAAAATGTGGAACAGATAGATGAGGATGACTTAGGTCCTAGCATACTTAGGTCAGAGTTTCATAGAGCATTAAATGATTTACGGAATAACAAAGCAGAGGGGATTGATATGATACCAACCGAATTAATAAAACACGCAGGGGAAAAAATGCAGGAGCGATTATACAGGTTAGTTTGTAAAATATATGAGAAGGGAGAAGTACCACAGGATTTTCAGCGTAGTAGAATAGTAACAATGCCGAAGAAAATAGGAGCTAAATTGTGTGAGAACTATAGGACCATTAGCCTACTATCACATGCATCGAAGATATTGTTAAAGATTATTTATAGGAGATTAGAAAATAAAGTAGAGGAAAGGCTAGGAGAAGATCAGTTTGGTTTTAGGAAAAACAGAGGGACGAGAGAGGCGATTCTAGCACTAAGAACGGTAGTAGAAAAAAGAAATAGGGTAGGAAAGGTAACTTGCATAGCTTTTGTAGATTTAGAAAAGGCATTTGATAATGTAGATTGGGACATAATGTTTAGAATTTTAAAAGAAACGGGTATAGATTATAAGGATAGGAGAATAATTTTTAATTTATATAAACACCAAACTGCCTTAGTTAGAATTGAGGGGGAAGAAGAGGTAGCAAAAATAGGGAAGGGAGTTCGGCAGGGATGTACACTCTCACCGTTATTATTTAATCTATATATAGAAGATGCAATAAACAAAGTAAAAGAAGAGTATAGTGTAGGTGTGAATGTACAGGGAGAGAAAATATATATGTTGAGATTCGCCGACGATATAGCTATATTAGAAGAAAGCGAAAAGAATTTAGAAAGGGTATTGAATGGTATGCAGGCAGTATTGACTAGGGATTTTAACATGAAAATAAATATAGGTAAAACTAAAGTAATGAGGTGTGACAAAAAGGAATGCAGTAGAAAAATGAAGATCTCAATAGGAGATAATAGAATCGAAGAAGTGTCAGATTTTTGTTATTTAGGCAGTAGAATCACAAAAGATAATCGAAGCAAAGTAGATATAAAGTGTAGGATAGCACAGGGTAGGAAGGCATTCGTAGAAAAAGAACAGATTTTAAGATCAAGTATTGACTTGGGTATTAGAAAAAGATTACTGAAGGTATATGTTTGGAGTGTAGCACTGTACGGGTGTGAGGCGTGGACTATAGGAAAGGAAGAGAAGCGTAGATTACAAGCATTAGAAATGTGGTGTTATAGGAGGATGATGAGGATTGGTTGGGAAGATAAAGTAACAAATGAAGCTGTACTAGAGTTAGTAGGGGAGAAGAGAAGTATCTGGAGAGTGTTACAGCGTAGGAGAGACAGATTAGTAGGGCATATTCTTAGGCATGGGGGGATTATGCAATTGATCATAGAAGGTAGAGTGGAGGGAAAGAGAGGGGTAGGTAGGCCTAGATTGGAGTATGTGAGTCAGATAGTTGAAGACGTTGAGATGAATAGCTATAGGGAGATGAAGGGATTAGCTCAGGATAGATCGGCATGGCGTGCTGTTTCCAACCAATCTTTAGGATTGCGGACTGCTTAACTAACTAAAATATAAATGAATCTGTTTTATTGCTATTTCTCTTTCTATTTTTTGTATAATTATTTACATTAACGGCGTACTGTAAGCTAATATACACATATCATTCACAATATATTTTAACTGAAATATTTTGTAGTTGCTTTTTGGAAGATATTACTAGTATATTAAACCAAATTTAATGGATCCGTATTTACATATAAAATTAAATTAGAAATAAACTAAATACAATTTAAAATGAATAAATTAAGTTTACATAAAAAAAAATACTAGAGGTACTAGATTTAACGAAGGAAAAACATAAAATATATAATTGTGAAGGAGAAAAAGTGAAATGTAGATTAGAAACTAAATAGTTTCATTTAGAATTTCGTAGAAAAATATATATGGGTGCGTTTAGGATATTGTACGGTAAATTGCATACACGTTTGTTTAATAATAACATAAGTTTTTTTTAAATTTAGTTATTAAAATAAAAATTATTGAAATTTTATAATTATGCCTATATTTTCCACTACGAATTTAACGAATGTAGAAACAAAGAAATGAAATCTAAAATAAAAATTTTACTTACAATTTTAGTCACATTATCTTTACTTACAATTTAAAAATATTCCCAATATAATCAATTCCACTACTTCACAAGCAAGCATTAATATAATACTACCTGTTCCTCGATTCCGGTTTGGTTTATATCTACAGGAATACCGGAACTTAAATGCATAAGTCGCATATATACGTATAGTCCATGAAAAATATGATGAACCTACTTTACACAAGAGATTTATAAGAAATTGAGTTCGTAAATTAAGAAATATACTATTCATGGCTTTGGAACAAGATGCTGTACTTTAGATCCAAACACGTACGAATGCAATTCAACTAAATAAGACAAGTTCACCTTCAAACGTAAGCAATTTAGTAATAAAGACTGTCAAGGTGATAATCTACCTTTATTATTGAACGAATTTTATCAATCATATGTGCAGTATTGACATATACTTTAAATTACTTTTTGTTATTGTAAATATGTCGAAGTACTACATATAGATGGCGAAAGGATTTTAAAAAGCACTCAGCGAATAAAAATATATCGTAGGAAGTAGGAGGAGCGGAAATGTAATTATTTTTCGTATTCTTAAAAAATGTTGTTGACGGTTAAGAATAACTATAATTCTAGTGTGCAGGTAGACAAGTTGAATTGAACGCGATATTAAATTGAAGTCGTAAAATGACTAGAAATAATTCGTTCGCAATATTTGAACTTGTAAGTTTATTGCTCTATATTTATTTATTGGTTCATATCTTCCAATATCATTATTTGTTCTAAAGTTCATGATAAAATACAGATCGACTTGAAAGTGATTTAGTTAAGATTTAGGTAAGATCCAATTAAGTTCCAAATGAAAATCGAATTGAGTTTTATGAATTACATGATTGGTGATATAATATATTAGTAAATACATGATAGAGAAAAAATTCTAATTGGAATAGAGGATGAAGAAGAATTAGCAAAAATAGTAGAGATTCAGTCAGGGTTCTTTCGCCAACATCGTTTTACCTTTATAAAGAAGATGCAATAAATAAGAAAGATATAATGATGATAGTGAAAGTTTAAGGAGAAAAAAACATATTTTGAGGTTTGTTGAATGTAGGGAAATTTTAACATCGTTTAGGAAGAACTTGTCGAACTTAACTACTTTAATAAATAAATAAAATAATAAATAAAATAAATAAAAAATAAATTAGACGCTTTAAGCCGTCAAGTTATCCCTGTATTAGACATATGAAATAATGAAATATATTTTTATTTAATTTTAATTTTAATTATATTTAACGATAATATTTAACGAATTATTTCTATTCTCTAGATGTATATAAGAGTATTATCCTTTAAGAGAATAAAGCATAATTCTCTAGAGAATAGAGAATATCCTTTAAGATGTCCATACCACCAATATATGAATATTTTCAAAAATATAAAAGTACCTCATAAATCATAGTTTTTGCAAGTATATTTTGTTAACGTGGTTATAATAAGTTTAGAAAAGTTTTTGTGAAAGGAAAAAATTATTAGTTGATTAATTAAAAAGTTAATTAATTACCAATTAATGTCCTTACATTCGGTTATTAATTCATCAATTTCGATGAAATTTTGCAAAACCATTGTTCATAACCATGCACTTGGTAGAAGATATTTTGATTTTAAAATTTTTTAATGGAGTAATAATTATTACCCAATTTATATGTAACAAAAGCGTATTTTAATTAAGTCATTATGAAAAAAATATATTGACTTTAAAAAGAAATAGATTTTAGCGCAATTTTATAAGGAATTTTTCCCAAAAATAAAAAATAAATAAAAATTGAAACTGTAAGAATGTAAGCACATTAACTTAATTATTTGAATTTATGATTTGCCTTACAATTTGCCTATATTAAATAGCTGAAATGCCTAGATGAATGAAATGCATTAAGATACCTGAATTATAATGGTAGAATACTGTCGGGTAAATACAAATAATATTTATAAATGTAAGAAGGAATTTTTAGGATCACATTCAACTCTTTCTTTCTTAAAATACAGAAAAACATTACAAATATATAGCAGGCCTTAGAATATAATTTCGATATGATAATATCATGAAAATCTATTCATTCAAAAACTATATATGATACAGATATTTGTCTGTCTAATTTGTTACCCGAATCACATGCAGAAGTGCCATCGCGGCAGCACAATAGTGCTTTACGCAGTTCTGCCAATGTTACTAAAAGCGATATAATTCATTTAACACAATTACTATGATGTTTACTTTGATAAATTAATAGATCATACGAACTAAATGGGAGGTAGTGTATTACTACGTACTATATCTGATAAGATGAATTTCCTAACTTCAGTACTTTGCTAGAAAATGAAGAAAAGTTTAGACAGAATTTATAGCACTAGCGTTGATTTTATTAATTGTTTAAAATATTATAATTATTTAATGATGCTATAATATTATGTATTGATAGTCATAGAATGTGAATTTTACATTACATTATCTGATTACAATGTTTTTATTTCTCCACTACTCCATTAAGTTAATAATTAAATTAAATTTACTATAATTATAATAAAATCAATTATAGACAGCTTGAATTAAACAAATATCTTAATATGTAAATATTTTTTCTGAAATAAACCAATTTTAATTCCTTATGTATTTCGTATTTAAACTACGGAGTAGATGACGACTTTTTCGTATATTAAAATCTTCCGTGCTCTTGTTAACCGTATTTCTACTTTGTCCTAAATTTTGCATATAAATTATTAAATCGTTTTCAGTTTATTGCGCTAAACTAGGTTTACTATCAAATTCTGAAATTTTTGTACATACAGATTTTTTCTAAAATAAATAAAAGAACTAGTTGA
This sequence comes from Leptodirus hochenwartii, assembly GCA_947310635.1. Taxonomy (NCBI): domain Eukaryota; kingdom Metazoa; phylum Arthropoda; class Insecta; order Coleoptera; family Leiodidae; genus Leptodirus; species Leptodirus hochenwartii. The sequence continues at coordinate 7,292,417 of OX371181.1, forward strand.
GGTAATAATTACATCAATCAAAATTTACATGTTGGATGCCCATGTTAGTAAGTCATCGGTTAATAAGTCAACTCGGTATGTAAGTCAAAATGGCTTGGTCCTAACCCAAGTCTCATATACTCTATGTATTATGACTTCGGATAATAAGTCATCATACCTCGCTTAATAAGTCATTATGTTGACGACATTATGATTTCATCCGTTTAGGAGATTAGACAGGTTTTCTGGTAATTACCGACTAAGGAGGTTGTTTAATAGCTTGTAAGCAAAATGCAAGCAGAAACATCAAATCAGTTTTGAGTTTGATCTCTTAGAAAACGAAATGGCAAACCTTAAGCGTAAAGAAATATCCTTAGAAACAAAACTGGCTGTGGTGAATATGTTAGAAAGCGGTGTAAAGAAAAGTGAAGTGTGTAAGCATTTCAACTTAGTAAACTTATCGATGGGTTCAATATGGATGGCTCGAAATAAAATCAAAGAAAATGAAGGAAGCAAAAGTGTGAAGCGTATAAGGAAACCTACTCACGAGGATGTAGATGCTGCTTTATTGAACTGGTTTAAACAACAAAGAACCTTCAATTTACCGGTAAGCGGACATATTCTCCAAGAAAAAGCTGGAAAATTGGCTGAATTGTTGGGAATAGAAAAATTTGAATGTTCCTCAGCATGGATAGATCGTTTTAAAAAACGGCATGAAATCTATTTTGGAAAAATTATTGGCGAAGCTAAAGACGTCAATTTATATATCACCAGTGTGTGGATTCAAAATGTGTGGGAAGAAATCCGGAATTTTTTTAAAAACGAAGATATCTTCAACGGGAACGAGACAGGCCTCTTCTACAAGCTGCCACCAGACCACACTTTATAGTTCAAAAATGAAAATTGCATTCGCGGGAAACTGCCAAAAGAAAGGATCACTGTTTTTGTTTGTGCTAATGTAAGCGGCACTGAAAAAAAAGGTTTGTTAGTGATCGGCAAATCAAAAAACCCATGATGCTTCAAAAATGTAAAAAGCTTGCCTGTGACCTATGAAGTCAATAAGAAGTCTTGGATGACAAACGAGTTATTTGCAAAAGAAATCCGACGTTGGGAAGAGGATCTCAAAAAAGCAAAGAGAAAAATCGTTCTACTTTTGGATAATTGTCCAGCTCATCCTCTCATACCAGGCTTGAAATTTATAACTTTGCAGTTATTGCCTCCAAGCACAACCAGTATTCTACAGCCGATGCATCAAGGAGTAATAAGAAGCGTGAAATGTGCGTACAGAACTGGTTTTGAAAATTATGGAAACCGACGGCGCAAACTTTAACTTGAGCAGAGTAACTCTACTTGATGCTCTGAAAATTCTGAAACTGCTACAATTAAGAACTGTTTTCGGCATGCGGGTTTATGCGACCATCATTTTGATGAGGAAAATGAGGAAGACCTCTGAAAAATTGGCTACAATCTTTTGATATTCCCACTTCAAATAATTTAGAAGATTTTATCGAAATGGCTGAAGACCTTCCAACGACTGGAGAAATGTCTGACCTCGATTTAGTAAGAGACGTACAGACAAAGAAATGAAAAATCAGACGACGAACAAGAGGAAGAAGAAGAAGAAGAAGAAGAAATAATGCCAGACCCAAAACATACCACCTCTGAAGCATTGTTACTTATTCGTAAACTAATTACATATTATGAAGCCGAAGAAAAAAGTCTACATTTAGATAATTTATATAAAATAGAAGAGAATTTAGAAACAAAAACTTGGAATTCTAGAAAAAAGCAGACAATGATACCCGATTTTTTTTTTAATGTTTAATGTTTCAAATGTTTAAACATTTAAATGTTAGGTATTATTGAAATAAAATTCAAATAAAAATCTAATTCATTAAATTTGTATCCCTTCCCTACCTCGGATAGTAAGTCAAAATTGCTCGGTCCCTGCAACGTTGTTATAACCGAGTTCGACTGTATATATATAATACAAAAAAAAAATTTTATATTATATTATATTTTACGTAATAACAAATATTATAACGTGTTTGTATTGCAAAGTTCAAAGGAACTGTGTCGCAGAAGGTTATTTCATGTTAATAACCTGAGTAAGTACAGTGTTCTTGGTTAGTGTAAATTAATTACGAAGCATACCATAATCAGAATTCTAGATTTACGAAGGGCATTATATAAATCTGCAATAAATAACGTAATCTTGGTTTTTGCGAAACGAAAGTATTTTGTCCTAAAATATGAATAAACAAAAACGCCAATGTTTTAAATGTTGATGTCGCTAATCAAATATATAGCTTCCCATCCCATAAAAAATATTATTAATCAATTTTTGTCTACAAAATAAAATGAATAAAATGGCTACTGCTAATTGATCAATGTAAATATAATGCTATGTTATCGTTAAATATATCATTTAGAACACTTAGCAAAATGTCCTTCATTATCTAATTATTACTATAGAGAAATTTGCTTCCTAATATATTATTGAACAATTAAATTTGATTATGATACAATGTAAATCATAATAATATTTTAATATAATTCATTGATTTAAGACCACTTTTAGTAAAATTTGGTATTGGAACAAATTAAACTAGAGCCTCGTAATTTTAATTTAGCTTCATTGCGGTTTCTTTGGAAATTTCAATGCGTCATTGAAATATTTGAATTCATTTTATTAAAAATATCAAATTACTTTTTTTAATGAATATTTTTTTTAATTTCATCGCGGCTGCCTTATAAGAAATTGCGAATATATTGTGATATAAAAAATTATTTCTGGTTTTTTGTATTTATTTTCTTATAATATCTATTTTATTGTAATTTGCGCATTAAATATTTTAGACTTAAGAAATTCTTGCTTAAATATTATTCTCGCTCTCTTAAATTTTATCTTTTTTTGTTAGCTTCATACATGTAATATAGAATATCACCGAAATACCGTAACTCAAAGCATTAGGTAGCTACATGCATATTTCGAAGGCTATGCCCCCATCTTCAGTAGCGCAAGATAAAACTAAATAAAATACTTGTGTTAAATATTAAATATTTAATAAATACTAATTTATTTATGATTTATTTTGAAACCAACATAAGGAATCTTAAATTTATTGAACTGAATATCTTATTAAACAAAGTTTCATATTTTTGTAGTATGGTTAAGTTTTGCATCTGGTTGAACCATTATAGTTTCTGTGTTATAACAATAATAATAATAATAATAACTATAATAATGTTTCATAATAGTCATGATTAAGGCAATGATAAGTTGAAGCAAATTAGCTGTGGGGGTTTAAATCTTATTACTGACTTTCTATGTTAGTGTTATTAAATCACACAAATGTGCTAATTGTGACATACATCTTAAAACAAGTCTTAATCAATGCCATGTAGTTTAGTAACTATGCAAATAGCGATGAGTGGTTCACTCGCGAACTGTTCACTCTGAACGTTTCAATCAAATGATGGGCGTACTGTGACGATGTTTTGCAACGACCTATAGGTCACTATGACCTAGTTCGTGAACTATCAACTACATGGTGCACGGTATACGTATTGATGTACTTGTACTAGGTCCTGAACCCATCGTCTACTAAACCGTTCATGAATCACAAAGACTCGTAAACGATGCAGTATAGTATACATTACATATACAGTACTAACATTTATTTAGTGATAAAGTGTGTTGGTGAACGGAACGAAATAGGAAACCCGATGCAATATTTATATGTTGGTATCAGATTTCATTTGGAATAATATAATTAATATATTCGCAAGATTAAATATGTTCTTAAATATGTCATGCCATAGCAAATTTTTGCAATAATGCAAAAATAAACATCTAAATCTTATAATTCTTCTATTTCATACTGAGTGCAATGCAATCAGTTAATATCAAATCAAAGCTTTGAAGTTTAAACAGAGAAAATTCGGAATAGAAAATATAAATTATAACGCCAAACAAAACGATTCTATCTAGTTCATTTTATTATAGTTTGTACATTTAATTTTCAAGTGTTAGTAAAGTAGTAAACGTTTTCATCAGTAACTACCAATAAGTATTTTAGAACTTCATATAAATAATCGTGAGTATCTAGAGAAGATTATATTTCCTTATATATATGTTTTGTATAAATTATAAACATTCTTGTGTTTTCTTCCTCATTCCTAAGTCAAGATAAGTATTGTAATATTTCAATTTATTTATTTTTTACCATTTAAGATTTTTATATTGAGAAAACAATAGATTATTTTCAGTATGTGCATATATTTCATATAGGTCATGAACTAGTTCATTTTTATAGGATGTAGTAGTTCGCGACCTATATTTCGTGAACGGTACATTGAAATGAACTACGAACTACGAACTAGGTTCTCAAAGTGACCTACAGTTTGCCATCGCTATATGCAAGATAATTTTTATCATTTTCACCAATTCAACACACTTATAAACATGAAATTTCCTGTCAGCTGACCCCAAAGGCCAGTCATTTTCGTAGATAACTTTGATATATCCGACACACCTTGAGTAAACACTCTAGTCGCCTTCATTCTCAAAGGTCGCTCCCAACCTAGTATAGTATTATATTAGGTTCGTGTGAGCGCATTTCCCGCTTAATTTTCTAGAACAACATTGAATCTTCTAAGTTGTACGTGAACCTCTTATTATATAATATGACATGATTATAGTTAAGGTAGTGTTTGCTGAATGTAGTTTAAATTTACCATTAAATTCCATGTCTGCATTGTGGTCTAGCAATATTAACTAAATGAATTTTATAAACAGTTTTATGTCTTGAATATAGGAAGAATATTATTCCATTTCATCCAGAAAATCACTGTAATGATCGTAATTTCTTGTGAACGATCAAAGGAATACTATCGCCATTAAAGAATATATGGGCTGATCAATAAATATTAGGAATATAAGTATAACTTTTTAAACGTTTATTAATTCAACAGATATTACAAGTATTTATCTCCATCAAAATATAACCCTTCCACACAATTAATCTATTCAACCGATTCCACAAGTTTCAGTCGCTGTTTCACCAATTTTGAAACAAAATTTGATACAAATTCTTTGTTGAATCAAATCAGACATTTTTTTTATGCACAGCTGCAACTCCTCTACATTACTGTGTGATTAGCTTTACAGTTATATTATACGAAGCTGACATTACAGTTTTAAAAGAATAGCGGTAAGCTGAGATATTTAATAATTTCTAATATTTATTGATCATTGATAGATATTTTAAAAATTATCACTACGGTGTTAAATAATAGTATAGAATATCACCCAAATACGATATATAGGACATATATATATATAATATTTTTATTTATTTATTGATTTATTTTATGTATATATAATATATAATATATACATAATATATATATTAATATACTATAATCATTACAGTGATTTTCTGGATGAAAAAAAATATAAATATATTATACTTAATAATATATAATATATAGGACAAACACGTAGACCAATTGAAACTAGATTTAAGGAGCATTTAGCTCATTTCAGATTAAATAGAAAAGATAAAAGTGCTGTAGCCGAGAATATTTTTGAAACAGGTCATCCTTTTCAAATTAGTTCAGTTAAATTACTTAAAAGTGTTTTGAATTATTCCGAATTAAATGCTTATGAAAGTATATATATGCATAAATCTAAATAAAAATTTAATGAATTTAGATTCAGGACAATTTCATCTTGTCTATTTAATTTATTTAATAAGAACTATTTTAAATTAATTTTTATTTAATTTATTTTTCGTTATTTTAGGTTTGACAAACCAATGTTTATTGTTGTTACTTATTAGTTTCGGTAATTATTAATTTATTTTATTTTAAAAGATTTATAGGTCATATTATGTGCCAATTTTTTTTTTATATGCCAATAATATTCACAGATATATCATTAATATATTATAAATGATTCTCCAAAGTCCCGCATAAAATTCATATCTCTCTGTTGCGTTATTTGTGAACTAAACGCTCAGACATGTAAATTGATTTATTTGTTTGCCATCTTTTGGTAATATATTTAACTATTTTGCTTCAATGCCCTAACCCTCACCTAACGTCAATTTTTTCTAATATCAACTTATGTCTTGTGAGGGCTCATTGAAAAGCTTTTAGAAAACTGAATATGACCATAACAATAGAATTTATATGTATACAAGAGTTGTGTAATATGTATTATGTATTGCGTTGATATCTTCAATCCTTTATGGCTCGACTTTTCAAACATTATACGAACTCACACGATTTAATGCCTATAATTTACACTCATGCGCATGGATATTATAGGTACATTGCTTATAACATACACATAAGTATATCCAAGGCATTTTATCGTTACCGAAAGTAAACCGCAAGTGGATAAACCCACGAAGTAAACCCACGACCTCTTTGGCGGTAATACTTATCCTAACGACGGTTCGAGTACAAGCTACACTATGGTGGCTCTCCAATAAATCATTGATCGTAACTGTTATCGTTTTACAATAATTTAACTTTCAATAGGGTGAAGGATCTGCATTATTATACCAAGATGATATAAGGAACATCGTGGATAATCCTTTTATATGGATCCTGCAGCATGGAAATTTGAGTACAGTTAGTGTTTTATTCCTGAAATATTCTAATATAGAATGTCTCAATAAATTTACAACTGATTTATATTTAAATTTTTATTGTATTATTTATAAAATTTTGGAATATTTTGTTCTATATGACAGGTTTGTATATAACAGTCATAAATATGTTAGATGAAAGCTGAAGTTTTTCTAAACGAAACTATTTGTATGCATTTTTTTATAATTTTTCTAAGAAGTTACAAAGAAGTTGAGCAAAAAGTATGTTGTGGATCCAAAATGTTGATAGTTACACACTGGCAGTGGCGGTTCCTTATGCAGGCCGTAGGCCGCGCGCCCCTCCTGAACATTCAGCGCATCATCGTAGATATATAATTGTATTGCGATATTTTATCTCGGCATTATTTTTCCTAAAAGATAGTATAGAATCTGTTTCTATCGTTCGCGTGTCGCTATACATATATCGACTAATGTAAGACACATTCCAGCGGCAGCTAGGCCACCCATACGTGTTATATGCATATGCACTGATCTCACTCTATTGTAAGCAATAGAGTGAGTGCGACCGTATGCAATATGTCTTCTCTTTCTTCGGTTCGCGTATCGCGATATATCGACTAATGTAACACATATTCCAGCGGCTTGGGATCAGTCATAGCAACGTGATGTCATGCTGCTTCAAAGCTAAGAATATATAGTTGTTTTAAAATATTGATGCAACGATACTTTAGCGCCGAACAGCCATAGAATCACAGCCACGGTTCATAGAACACAGTAGTATAGTATATATGTATATAAATTGATATAGCATAGCCAGATAAGACAGTAGCATTTGTTCTGTGTATGTACGATATGTACGTATGTACGATGTTGCCACGTGTTTCTCCAAGAATATATTTAATAGAAATAATTTAATAAAAATGAATAGTGTTAGTTCTTTATTGAAAATAGAGTTTTGTAGACTTTCTCTTGTGGACAAAGTAAAGATTAAAGAATTAGGTAGGCCATTGCCTGATTTAAATTTATCGCAAACTTATGCAAGGAGTGCTCAAAAGAGACATTTACAAAAAAAAATATAACACTGACGAAGGACAGATTCTCATATCGTGGCCATCTACAAGCCGATGAGTTATTTAACACGAAATTGATGCCAACATTTTCTAAACAATTTCCAGTAGACCTTTTGGAAACCGTATGTCATGCATATCCATTTTTGAATAAAACCAGATTAAAAACAGAATTAGAAGTCATTTACTCGCGTCCAGATTTTTATCAAATAATTGGAGCCACAAATTTTCTTTCATTGCTACAAAATAATCACAGTGAAACTTTCCCGGAAACTATAAACATACTTAAAATTATTTTAACCATCCCGACGACCACTGCTGAATCAGAGCGTTGTTTTTCAACACTTAAAAGATTCAAAACTTTTTCGCAAAATGCTATGGGTAATGATCGTTTAAACGCGTTGGCGATGATGTGTATTAATAAAAATGTGGTGCGAGATATTTACAATTTTAACGAAAAAGTTTTGGAAAAGTTTATATCAATGAAAGATAGAAGAGTGGAATTCACTTTCAAGAAATGATTGAATTTAATCATTTTGCATCCATTTTAGGTAAGATTTCTTACTATTATGTTATTTTTTAAGAAATGCGCCACCCCAGATTGAAATGGCACTAGCCGCCATTGCACACTGGTTAACTCAATAACAAACTAAACTAAACTAAATAAAATACACTAATCGTGATTGCTATACAATTTTTTTTTTATCTGGTGTTACTGAAGATGGGGGCCTAATCTTCTAAATACACATTTAGCTATTTAATGCTTTGAGTTACGGCATTTGGGTGATATTCTATAAAAAATGTATTTTAGTTATGGTAACACATAATCAAAGAAGGAATGTAATTTATTTTTGAAATTACTAACAAAAATAAAAATATTAATTTTCCTTATTTCGAATAGAAATATATACTGGTATATTTTATGTAAATGCATACTGGTTATATTTTTCGTGCGAATATATCAAAGTTTTTTTTCAGTCAGGGTTTTCGAAATAATAGCATGAAAAAAAAATTGAAGTTAATAAATTGAGGTTGCGCAGGGAAAACGCAAGATATAAATAAATTGAAAAATTATCAGCACTAAATTCTAAACTCTAATACTATTGACTAACTTACTAAGTACTATCAGTATTTAGTTTAATTTTAATCAAATTGAAGTTTCACTCACTTATATTTTTTATATATGTCGTATTATTTATTAGTATGATTTAATGAATATACATTTTAGCATTATACAATATACATTTAATGAATAACATATCATTGTCTTGTATATTGCAATTTACTTCTTAAAAATTACAAAAAACTCGAAGTAATTAAAATGGTAAAAACGAAATTGCCTTTCAATATCCTTTTTCGTATTGAACACGGACTAAATTGTTTTTGTGATAAAAGTTCTATACATTTTCGCTGCAAATTAAAGGAAGGTTTTACGCCAGATTCGATACACAAGTCTGCACTTGAGCAGTGCGAAACTTTTCCAATATCTCCATTCGAGAAACGTATTCACCCTCAAGTGCTAAAATACAACCATTTTTTTTATTTTAACCGTTGCCGTCACTGCAAGCTGTATGTGCATTTATATTCATCATCGGAAACAGAATCTGATTAGAACATTTTAATTTAAAAAAGAACTTCATTATTCTCGAATATTCTATTTAAGTGTAATGTTTCGTTCAACTTCTAGCGACATTGAAAAATGGATAACATTTTAAGAAGACAGAGCATAGTGACTCAATTAGTTAAGGTCTAAAATAAATCATTTAAAATCGGAGATTCTGTTAGCCATGGCCAAAATGTGTGCATACTTCCATTAATGGAACTAATATTTTCATACGTTCATTATCGAAAAGAAAACAACAGAACGTTTCTGGAGGATACGAATCGATTAAATTTAAATAATACTATTACACAAATATTCCTCTCCAACCCGTAATATATTTTTGCATTAGTAAATTTAAAATAAAATTTGTGTTAGAAAATATTAATCTTCAAGTTAAAATCGTGTATATTTGACTATAGAAAAATTATGACTAGAATATTTGTAAAGTGCCAAAAAAGTATTCAAATAAGAGACATATCTTCGTAGCTTTTGCTTATAATTGTGGAAAATTCTCTATTTCATATTTTGTTTTAAAACGATCAAAGTAGCTTATATTTAAAGTAGTTCAGCGTTATACTAAAAATGTCAATATGCGGAAATAAAGTATACAACTATAATATACTAAAAAAATTCATTTACAATCATATATATATATATATATATATAACATTATTTTCTTGTTAAATATTAATAACATGCAATATTTTCATACTTTATTGGACGTATTTGCAAACCTGATTTTTTTTACAATATAAATTAAGATTACATTTTTCATTCTTCATTTTATTAAACTTTTTTACTAAAAGGCGAGTTTAAATTGATTCTATATCAGCACTAACTTCGAAAAGGCTATAGGGCAATAAAAAGTGCTACGTAGGTTATATTAAATCAAAGTGCATCATCAACTCGGAAAGTGTATTTAAGCGCTGAAGTGGTAGGAAACTGTATAAAATCTTTAGTTTGCCAGCAGAAGATGAAACCAGGGCGTGTAAAAGTATAGATCCAAGAGTATTTTCTCTTAACGCCAATATCTATTGTATTACAAAAAGCACATCCTTTTCCAGGTTTTTTTTTCCTGAAAAATGTACGTAGAGTTAATATGGTGAATTAATTATATTTTCAATTCGCGTTTCTTCGTAAGCTTAAATGAACTATAATTATACACCGTTTTATTGAAACTGGCGGAATGTGACAGAAGTTCACGCATCATAAATCAAGACCTGTATAATGGCTTGACCAATACAGTACAGAGCAGTGCTATTCAAAACAGTATGGCGTCAGTAGTACGGCACATTGAATATTCCAGTGCAGTACATTTTTTTTGCAAATTTATGAAGAGTATCACTAATATTATTTAAAAATTATTTTATTTAATAATAAATAACGGGAAGCGGACACTAATGAAGCAAACACTATATAAGTTTTTGCCGACGTTTCGATTTTTATTTGAAATCTTCCTAGAGGATAAAATGTACAAAAATAACAATAATATAATAACTTTAAAAAAATACCTGAACTTATAGGTAACTTCATTATAATAATGGAAGATACGCCATTATATAATATTATATACGCCATTATATACGCCATTATATATCTGAACATATTGCTTTAATGGAATCTTTAACGAACGATTTGTAGTGAATTTTTATTTAGTTATGATGGTAGACAACTAGACGTACAGAAGCCTCTAAATCGAATCCTTGAACGATATTTAAATTAAAAAAATAGAAATAATGTGACATAACTTACAAGTTGATATGATATTTGAAAACATGTTTAATAAATCTTAATGTACACATAGTGTATATAACATATCTTTAGACTAATGTTCGTGTTTAAGTAAACATACAAAGGTTTATCTAAATAAGTTCAATTTCTAATTTGAAGTAGCGCAATGTAAAGTCACAATAAATTTTAACGTCGAATATTAGTCGAGAATTACTATTTTAGTGCGTTTAACATATCATTGGAGAGATAGATACATAATAGATATTCGAGTGTGTTGATACATATAAGATGTTTACATAGGTCAGAAAATCAGTACATATTAAAGACATTATAAGCGTTTACAGTGCAGCATACATTTGTATTCATAGAATGCGCCATTTATTAAAAATCATTTAACAGTATTTTTATACTTATTATGTGGTAGTTCTTTGACTTTTTTTAGTCTTAGAAAGTCAGGTCTAATGTTATCTTTAATACGCGTGTTGAAAACATGAAAATCTAGATTAAGACTAAAGGTATTTAGATTTTTATGCACATATAATAAACATTGAAGTATGAAAATACTGGGTAAGGTCAATATAGACAATTTAAGAAAGGACCGCCTGCAATCATCCCTGTAACCTAAGCCATATATGACTCTAATTGCTCCTCGCTGAAGTCTGAAAATAATATCTTTATCTGCCGAAACGCCCCATGATAGGATACCGTAAGATATAATAGATTCACATAGAGCGTAGTACGCTAATACCAGAGTCCTTTTAGACAAGCTTCTGGTAGTTTAAATAAAACAAATGTGTTGCTACTCAGCCGCTTGGATAGCGACTCTATATGGCGATGCCAGTTTAGCTTCGGATCGATATGAACCCAAAGAAAGGTAACACTGTCTAAGTTTTTTGAATCTACATGCTTTAAAGTAAATAACATTTCATTGGATTTTGTCTCATTTAGACATAGGTTATTTGTCACGAACCATTCTTTAGCCTTCGCTTGCGCAGAGTCATTTAAACTCCTAAGAGTGATCAGGTCAGTGCTACGAACGCTGATAGTTGTATGATAGGGAAAATCATTAACGTAGATTAGAAAAAGGAGCGGTCTTCGGATCGAACCTTGGGGTACGCCTGTCCTTATTTCAGCTTTATTAGAATGGTCTTCATTTTAGGTTACAGTTTGGAAACGATTCAAAAGATAGGACCTTAATAAGTTGACACTATTTAAGTCAAAGTTATTTTTTTCTAGTTTCTTTAGCAATATTTGGTAGTCCACGCAATCGAAGGCTTTGCTAGGATCATAGAACGTAGATAGAGTGTGTTGACCCTCCTCAAAACAATCTAAAGTGTTGCGTGTAAATTGTAAGATGGCTTGACCTGTATTTCTTGTTTTCTGAAAACCGAATTGATTCGCATTAAACAGTCTATTACTTTCAAAATAATCTGAGATTCTCATGAAAATAGCTTTTTCATATATTTTATACATTATTGGCAAGAGAGAAATAGGTCTATAATTCGACATGAGGTTGAAATTTCCTTTTTATATATCAGAATTACAAGTGTCTCTTTTAGACAATCAGGGAAAAACTCATTTGTAATCGACAGATTGATTAGTTTAGTAAGAGTTTAAACCAAACTATTTACATTATTTTCAAGCAGAGTAGAGCTAAGTCCGTAGATATCTTTCGTTTTTAAAGTTTTTAGTCACATTATAATTTGGCGTACTTCGGTATAGAATAATTCTTTGCAAGAGAAGAACATGTTTTCAACGTTTACACTGCATATCTTTATGGGATCAATATTATTAGATGGTAGAGAATTAACAATATCTTCTGCAATGCCAGAGAAGTAAGAGTTAAAAGCCTTTGCAGTTAGTCCTAAATTTTTCTTACATTTATTGCTTTTTGACACTCTATTTTCATTTATTTAAGACCATATAGCTTTCGGTACGTTGGTAGAATATAAGAAAATTATCGTTAGAGGAGACTTTAGCTTTTTTTAGTTCTATTCTGTATTCGTTTTTCATTTTATTCCGATATAGTTTCATACGAGGATTAGGTTCCCTAATATAGGCTTCATTGATAAGCGATAAAGTGGACCGCATCTTAATTGCATCTTTGTTGAACCAACTAATACCTGCATCTGCTATTTTGCCTTTAATTTTCTTCTCTGGAAAAGCATTCTCATATATGTTTTTTACACCTGTACAAATAAATTACAGTGATTATGCATATTGCTAGAAACGTCAATGTTATACTTGAGGCAAAGGTTATGGATTTCATTGTAGAATAAATTATATCCTGATTTGGTCAGAGGTCGACATACTTTAGTATTATATTTATTAATTACTAATAGAGGAAGTTGAATTTTCATTATTTGGGCAGTATGATCAGAATGATATTCCTGCATTTAAAATTGTGGCATTGAAATCATCGTGGCTGAAATTGATAAATATATTGTAGGTCTATGAAAGATTGATAATAGGTAAAATATATAATCATAAGATAGAAACATTGAAACATGCTATAGGCAATAAATTTGGTATATTTATCATTGAATAGATTTCATACGAAATTAATGCAAAATTTTTATTTAAATTCCAAATACATACTTCTATTAGCTTTTTATTTTTTTGTAGGCATTGTAGTATATTTTAACTATAAAAATATATAAGCAAAATCATGGAGGAAGAAGGTAGGAAAGGTAACTTGCATAGCTTTTGTAGATTTAGAAAAGGCATTTGATAGTGTAGATTGGGACATAATGTTTAGAATTTTAAAAGAAACGGGTATAGATTATAAGGATAGGAGAATAATTTTTAATTTATATAAACACCAAACTGCCTTAGTTAGAATTGAGGGGGAAGAAGAAGTAGCAAAAATAGGGAAGGGAGTTCGGCAGGGATGTACACTTTCACCGTTATTATTTAATCTATATATAGAAGATGCAATAAACAAAGTAAAAGAAGAGTATAGTGTAGGTGTGAATGTACAGGGAGAGAAAATATATATGTTGAGATTCGCCGACGATATAGCTATATTGGAAGAAAGCGAAAAGAATTTAGAAAGGGTATTGAATGGTATGCAGGCAGTATTGACTAGGGATTTTAACATGAAAATAAATATAGGTAAAACTAAAGTGATGAGGTGTGACAAAAAGGAATGCAGTAGAAAAATGAGGATCACAATAGGAGATAATAGAATCGAAGAAGTGTCAGATTTTTGTTATTTAGGCAGTAAAATCACAAAAGATAATCGAAGCAAGGTAGATATAAAGTGTAGGATAGCACAGGGTAGGAAGGCATTCGTAGAAAAGGAACAGATTTTAAGATCAAATATTGACTTGGGTATTAGAAAAAGATTACTGAAGGTATATGTTTGGAGTGTAGTACTATACGGGTGTGAGGCGTGGACTATAGGAAAGGAAGAGAAGCGTAGATTACAAGCATTCGAAATGTGGTGTTATAGGAGGATGATGAGGATTGGTTGGGAAGATAAAGTAACAAATGAAGCTGTACTAGAGTTAGTAGGGGAGAAGAGAAGTATTTGGAGAGTGTTACAGCGTAGGAGAGACAGATTAGTAGGGCATATTCTTAGGCATGGGGGGATTAGGCAATTGATCATAGAAGGTAGAGTGGAGGGAAAGAGAGGGGTAGGTAGGCCTAGATTGGAGTATGTGAGTCAGATAGTTGAAGACGTTGAGATGAATAGCTATAGGGAGATGAAGGGATTAGCTCAGGATAGATCGGCATGGCGAGCTGTTTCCAACCAATCTTTAGGATTGCGGACTCTTTAACTTAACTTAAGCAAAATCAAAAAAGTAAAGAGGTGTGACAAGATGGAACGCAGATGAAAGAATATGATAGAAAGTAATTTAAGATGTAGAGTAGCACATTTGTCTCTAGGATTCTAGAATCACTAGGATTGAAAATTAAATAACAAATAGGTAACAAACTCTATGAAGATTTTTTATGCGTTTAGACCTCGATGATAGATTTGACTTTTTTATGAACAAAACATGAGAATGTCAGTGATCATCTGATCAAATGTTTCTTTGTTAGAAAATGGAATTAAATTAGCTCATAATGTATATATGTTGATCACTTGGTGTAAATACAGAAAAAGACGGTTGGAAACTTTGAATAAAATGCCAGTTTTCCGCTGACGCAGCACGATTATCTTGACTAATTGGACGACTCGTCCCTCTGTAAATAAAACGAAACTTTTATCATTATTTCCACTGATTTTTATACTGTGTTTAATTCACTTCCCAACTGTTCGCTGGTCTTTTATATATCTGAAGAAGCGGAACCAAATACATTGCGAGAATGCAGGCCCTTCTCGACTGCTTTTTGTTAGACGACGTCATTACGTGAAGCAAATGGAATGAAATGTGATTACCATTAGCTGCAAGAGTTTCAACATGAGCAGATATTGGTCTGAGTTCTATTCATCGATTTTTAAGTATTTTTCTAGTTAATTAATTTGATATACAATATTGAAATAGCTAATCGCAGCTGAATCGCTTATTAAATTAAGTTACTATTAATTAACTATAAATAAAAACAGACATTCCT
Organism: Leptodirus hochenwartii; assembly: GCA_947310635.1. NCBI lineage: Eukaryota > Metazoa > Arthropoda > Insecta > Coleoptera > Leiodidae > Leptodirus > Leptodirus hochenwartii. Next base: position 7,307,983 of record OX371181.1, read on the forward strand.
TAAGAATAAGCAGTAATACTAACTGCAATGTAGCGACAGATATTCAATTTTGTTTGTTTCGTTTTCACACGGCATCTTTACATTTACAGAATAAGTACGAAAAATTATGCATATATTTCCAGATTATATAATTATTTTTCGAAATTGTTTGGTAAAACTGATTAACCTTAATGAGATAAACGCGAGATCCTTGGGCGAGTAAATGTTAAATACCGCTTATGATATTCTCACAAGCATCGTAAATACTCTTTCGTGCAATATTTTTTTTATTATTATACAGCTGATATTAAAATTACTATGATGATTTTCAATAATTTTATCCTGAGTGATATTATTTGGTATATATATATACTTTTACCTTTTTATTATTTATTTTATCACTGAATTATCAATATAATATAATTGTATTTCGTTCATTATGAATCCTTTTTATCATTCATGAAACGTAGAAACCAAATTTTCTTAAATTATTTAATGAATCCACAAAGTGCCTTTTTAGAGTGAGTAAATATTGGGCTTTCGAATAATTAGGAATAGGATGAAGAAATCAGTTTATAATTCAATCACAGACCAGTTTCTCGACACCTTTTCTGGTGGCTCTTCTTTGGTTCAGATAAATAATTGCTTAATTTTGGTACACTACTGCGTATTAAAATTATATGTAACAATCATTCAATACCACCAAAAATATTTGTCTTTAAATGTTGGGGCTGAATAGGCAAACAAACGATAAGCTATTGAATTTCTTAACCACTAAAAATTGTAATATAGAATATCACCCAAATACCGTAACAAGCATTAAGTAGCTAGATGTACATTTCAAGCGCTATGCGCCCATCTTCAGTAGCAGAAGATAAAACAAAACGAAATACCTCTGTTACGAATCGTGATTGATATACTATCAATAGGTATATATATAATATATAATATATATATATAATATACTATATATGGGTGCATTGCGCTTGAAATGTACATCTAGCTACTTAATGCTTGTTACGGTATTTGGGTGATATTCTATATTATAATTTAACACCGTAGTGATAATTAAAAAAAAAACAAAAAAAAATAAAAATTGCTTATATAATGTTGAGTGTGATTTTTAAATTTTATAATAGACCCATACCGTAAATTTAATATATATATAATAGACGTCAACAAGTTGGTTATTCAGACAATATTTTCTTTCGTCATTTTAATATTTTTTATTTCATCGTTTAATAATGCAGTCCATATTATAATCTAGTTACAAAAAAAAAATTAACCAGTACCATATTTATACGACAATTTTCAATTTTCGTGATTGTAATATAATACGTTATGGAAGAAATCTATGAAGTATTCGCAAGATTAAACAACTTGTCTGTAAGAGAATTTCTAACCAGAATTTTATGTAGTATCGAATTATTGTTAAATTCGACAAAACTAAATCCTTTTCCGTTATTCGTAGCTACTATGCAGTATGAAAAATTATCACTACGGTGTTAAATTATAATATAGAATATCACCCAAATATCGTAACAAGCATTAAGTAGCTAGATGTACATTTCAAGCGCTATGCGCCCATCTTCAGTAGCACAAGATAAAATCTAAATAAAATACCTGTCACGAATCGTGATCGATATACTATCAAATAAATAAGTCAACATGACAGAAATACTTGAAAATTGGCATTTAATATGACCTATAAATCTTTTAAAAACAATACAAATTAAAAATTACAAATTACAAATTATAAATTAACGAAAATAACAAGTAACAGCAAAAAATATTGGTTTGTGAAATCTAAAATAACTAAAAATAAATAAATATATAAATAAAATAATAATAATAAATTTAAAAATAGTTTTTATTAAATAAATTAAATAGACAAGATGAAATTGGGCCCGAATCTAAGTTCATTAAATTTGATTTAGATTTATGCATGTATATACTTTCATAAGCATTTAACTCGGAATAATTCAAAACACTTTCAAGTAATTTAAGTGATTTGAATAGGATGACTTGATTCAAAAATATGCTCGGCTACAGCACTTTTTTCTTTTCTATTCAATCTGAAATGAGCTAAATGCTCTTTAAATCTAGTTTCAATTAGTCTACGTGTTTGTCCTATATATACTTTAGGACAACTAGAACAAGCTATTTCATAAATACCAGATTTTTTATTGAAATTAATCAAATCTTTGGGATTTCCTAGAAAATTAGCAAGACTATTAGAAGTATTATATGTTACTTTAAAATTATATTTATTTAAAATACTATCTAAACCACGTGCAATTATAGGATCAAATGGTAATTTAACAAATTTTGGGCCCAATTTCATCATGTCTATTTAATTTATTTAATAAAAACTATTTTTAAATTTATTATTATTATTTTATTTATTTATTTATTTATTTTTAGTTATTTTAAATATCACAAACCAATTTTTTTTGCTGTTACTTGTTATTTTCGTTAATTTATAATTTGTAATTTGTAATTTTTAATTTGTATTGTTTTCAAAAGATTTATAGGTCATATTATATGCCAATTTTGAAGTATTTCTGTCATGTTGACTTATTTATTTGATAGTATATCAATCACGATTCGTGACAGAGGTATTTGATTTAGTTTTATCTTGTGCTACTGAAGATGGGCGCATAGCGCTTGAAATGTACATCTAGCTACTTAATGCTTGTTACGGTATTTGGGTGATATTCTATATTACTATGCAGTATATAAAATACGTTATTAAACTGTCGATATGAAATTAATAAAGTGTTTTTATGTTTATTTTTTGATTTTCGCGAAAAATTTCTCTCACTTTGAGAATCTTGAATAAAGTAACATACTATCCGCCAATTTTGCCAAAGATTTAATACCTACGTTGAAATATAGAGTCTAGGCTTGTCCATCCCGCGGCCCGCGGGCCGCATGCGGCCCAGGACGGCTATGAATGCGGCCCAACAACAAATCGTAAACTTACAAACTATGAGATTGCGACTAAAAATACCATTAATAATACTACAAATACAATTTAACATGCTATTAATTTATAAGCGATGAATTTTTGAATTTAACACGTTCTTTAGCAATGAGAGATTCATAAAATCATTCTCAAATAATTGTATTTATTCAAAATTGCCGCCCATGCGAGTAGTTAGTTCTCGCCATAATAATTGGTGCGCTAGCGCTCTTGCTTCCTACTTTTACCACGCAATAGATGTCTCTCTATGTGCGCCATGTGCAATTATAAACAGTCGAGTGAACACTTAAGAATGGTGCAGACTTTACGTGTGTTTGTGGCGATTTGGCGAGTAAAACACAGTGATTATTGATCATATTTCTTCCTACATACCTTTGTAAATGACACAGGTTTTTGGTTATTTAGAAGACATGTAAGTATTTTTATTTGATTATTAAACCTTGCTTTCTAATTTGCAATCTATTTTTTTTATTCCATCATGGCTTCCACAGCGTCTCAAAAGAAAACCGAAACAAAAAAAAGAACTCACTGAGAATTGCAACTACTTCCATCGAACCAAATATCGAAGCATTAGTGTCTCAAAAACAATTTCCAACATCTGACTAATTTCATGTTGCTGTCTTGTCTTTTACTTTTATTATAAAAAAATCACGAATTAATGAAGTTTAAATTACTTAAATATGTTAAGTATATATGCTACGTTTTTTTGCTCATCAGCTATCGTTAGTGATAGTGTGTTTTATATGTGGCCCAAAACAACTCGTCTTCTTCCAATGTGGCCCAGGGAAGCTAAAAGGTTGGACACCCCTGCAGTGTAGTCTTTCAAATTTGCGAACCATCGTCCTTTCCATATACTTGCAATCTTCAAGCGAATGTAAACCCATTTCGTAAGTGAAGCAATCTCATTCCCAAAAAAACGTGTAATATATTAATTTTTTTACAAACAAATTTTGAAATTATCTATCCAATTAAGCTCAAAATTGGTAAGTAAGATAAGCAACTAGGAAGAGCAACTGCATAGGGGCGATATAGGAATATTAAGTTATATTTAAACTCTAATAAGTTAATAATGTTCATAATCTGTAACACTAATTCGATCAAATATAGGTAATTGTATATATTCAATCTGTTACCTTTTATTATAAGGTTCCAATATTATAGATCCAAACAAATTAAGAGCGCAATATTAAAATATTGAACTAGAGAAAAGGTAATAATTATGATATATTTTAAATTAGATGTGGTTACACAATTTCCTTTTTTATATTTTTGTTAGATAATGTTAAATAATGTAATTTCTTCTTTACAAAATACAGAATAAATGTATGCGTATAATACACAAATGTGACAAATATTCCAAGACTCAGTTTATCTTAAATCCCCTAAATTTATTGTCTATTAAGCAATTCATTTTCTTACAATGTGTTTTGTATATAAAATTGTTAACTCCCTCCTTCCAGATTATTTGACGAACAATTTGACGAAATTAGTAAAAATAGTAGATGTTCATAATCATTATACAACGGTATTCAATAAATTTTATATAGAATTTGTATATAAATCTAATACGAAGAGATCATTGTTGTATGATGAAGTTAGGGCATATAATGCGTTGCCAAATGTATTGAAAAATTGCAGTAATTTAACTAAGTTTAGAATCAGTTTAATAAAGTATATCCAACTGGATGTTTTATAAATCTAATAGAGTAAGCTGTATTGTATATTGTTTGGTTTAGTTTGTTACATAAATTGTAAACAATATGTATACACCGTTTTATTGAAAGTGGCGGAAAGTGACAAAAGTTCACGCATCATAAATCAACACCTGTATAAAGGCTAGACCAATACAGTACAGAGCAGTGCTATGCAAAACAGTATGGCGTCAGTCGTACGGCACATTGAATAGTGCTGTGGGTACGCTTGTGTATTGTCAATAGAAAAACTAGGTGTGGCTGAGTACCTTGTGAATATAAGTATATGTATGTGTATAAGTGATGTATATAAGTGCAGCCCTTATGCGCAGTAGTGGACGATACTGGTCCGCCACTTTCAAAAAAACGACGTAACCTTGGTGCATTTAATAAATATACTTACTTACATTAATGCAGACGCTATTTCGCTCATAAATTCAAATAAGTCCTGTAAATGGTTATGATGCGCATGAACGAGGAGTATAATATGAATAAGATACATCTTAATATATAACTCGAATATTTGAGTATCTTGTTGACATTAACTTTCCCTAATGCATATATGATTTGTAAGTACACTTTAACATTGTTGGTAATCTTAGTTATTAGCACAGTATATTGCAAAATTTCTAAAAATTTGAGTTAAAGTGTTCAACTTGAAATTAAAAAATTAAGTGAATTCCTTATTAAAAACAAGCAATTAGTGAATATTTTAAATTAATTTTTGAAATACTCACATCTCTTTAGACTTTATATCAAGAAACTAGAAAGGTTTAACTATACACACTGAGAAAGAAATCCTCAGAAACAAATTTACTTGACATGATGAGTACTTAAATTTATTTTTACAAGACTATAAAAGTTTGATCAAAGTAAATAAATTTATTGAAGATAAATGTTTCAATTTGAAACTAAATATTCTTGATATTATCTTCTTCCATTGAATAATATGTTTTACTTATTCATATCTTAATATGAATAAGGACGACTAAAGAATTAATTTCAGTGTATTATTTCTTGACTTAAATTAGATAATTTTGATTAAATGATTTTTTTTAATTTCAATTTAAGAAAAAAAAAATTCACGCAAGCTTTAATATTTCAAAATAAATATCAAAACAAAATATTAATTAGCGGCATAAGTTATTATAATTTTGAAGCTATAAAGCACAATTCATGACAGAAGTACCAACTATTTAAAATACAAAAATAATTTTTATTATGTAACGGTACTACTAAAAAAATGTTATATCCATAAATATCTAGTCATGTATAAATTTATAATTAAATAGAATATAACAAGCAAGCTTGCGTTTTCTTGTCATCCAATTATATTATATCGTGCTTAACACATTTCTTGTTTGATATTTAAAAAATGTGTACCCAACCAAAAATTTTGCACCATATTTATTCGTGTATATTAAAATGCATAAGATAACAGCAATTTTTTTAACATAAAATTGAACACTACTATTTTTTGGTCGATGAATATATGTAAAGTATTACTTCAAAAAAAAGGTTTTAATTAAAAAAAATTAAATGCGCATTTCGAAAGTTAAACTTCCCTAACCACTGGTCATAATTGTCATATTATATGCCATTCTTGAATTTCTTGTGTCATGTTGACTTATTGACTAATCAATTACGATTCGTGACACAGGTATTTTATTTAGTTTTGATCTTGTGCTACTGAAGATGGTGGCATATATTTCGAAATGTGCATCTAGCTACTTAATGCTTTAAGTTACGGTATTTGGGTGATATTCTGTACTATTATATTTATTGCTTTAATTTTGTCCATGAAAATGTATACCTGAGCGATTGATTATGAACGTAATTGAGTTGGTGTATTACTATGCAATAATAATAACATGCATAATTTGATATTACATTTAAAATATGCATCTAGGTAATAAGAAATTTAAGTAGATTAGGGAATAATGTATGTGAAAAGTACAAGCAGAAAGTAGAAATCATGGCTAATGGAACATCTAGGAACGACATAGATTGCGAATGGAGGGAAATCAGAAATGGGTTAACTACAGCAGCAAATAAAGTATTAGGCACAAAGAAAAGGGCAGGTAGGAGGGAATGGATCACGGAAGAAATAGTTGAAATGATAGAATCAAGAAGAAAAATTAAAATTGGAAACACAGAAGCAGGACAGAAAAAATATAAGGAACTAAGGAACTTAATTAATAGGAAATGCAAGCTAGCGAAAGAAGAGTGGATAAAAGGAAATTGTGAGGATATTGAGGAGGATATGAGAAGAGGTAAAGTAGATTTGGGCTACAGGAAAATTAAGTCACATTTTTCTAAAGTAAAACCAAAGGGTAACATTATATGTGATAAGCAGGGTAAGGAACTCACAGAAAATAAGGAAAAAGCTAGAAGATGGAAGGAGTATCTTGAAGATTTATATAAAGGTAGGCTGGACATGGAGGAGCTAGAAAGTGTGGAACAGATAGATGGGGATGACTTAGGTCCTAGCATACTTAGGTCAGAGTTTCATAGAGCATTAAATGATTTACGGAATAACAAAGCAGCGGGGATTGATATGATACCAGCCGAATTAATAAAACACGCAGGGGAAAAATGCAGGAGCGATTATACAGGTTAGTTTGTAAAATATATGAGAAGGGAGAAGTACCACAGGATTTTCAGCGTAGTAGAATAGTAACAATGCCGAAGAAAATAGGAGCTAATTTGTGTGAGAACTATAGGACCATTAGTCTACTATCACATGCATCGAAGATATTGTTAAAGATTATTTGTAGGAGATTAGAAAATAAAGTAGAGGAAAGGCTAGGAGAAGATCAGTTTGGTTTTAGGAAAAACAGAGGGACGAGGGAGGCGATTCTAGCACTAAGAACGGTAGTAGAAAAAAGAAAGAGGGTAGGAAAGGTAACTTGCATAGCTTTTGTAGATTTAGAAAAGGCATTTGATAATGTAGATTGGGACATAATGTTTAGAATTTTAAAAGAAACGGGTATAGATTATAAGGATAGGAGAATAATTTTTAATTTATATAAACACCAAACTGCCTTAGTTAGAATTGAGGGGGAAGAAGAGGTAGCAAAAATAGGGAAGGGAGTTCGGCAGGGATGTACACTTTCACCGTTATTATTTAATCTATATATAGAAGATGCAATAAACAAAGTAAAAGAAGAGTATAGTGTAGGTGTGAATGTACAGGGAGAGAAAATATATATGTTGAGATTCTCCGACGATATAGCTATATTGGAAGAAAGCGAAAAGAATTTAGAAAGGCTATTGAATGGTATGCAGGCAGTATTGATTAGGGATTTTAACATGAAAATAAATATAGGTAAAACTAAAGTGATGAGGTGTGACAAAAAGGAATGCAGTAGAAAAATGAGGATCACAATAGGAGATAATAGAATCGAAGAAGTGTCAGATTTTTGTTATTTAGGCAGTAGAATCACAAAAGATAATCGAAGCAAGGTAGATATAAAGTGTAGGATAGCACAGGGTAGGAAGGCATTCGTAGAAAAGGAACAGATTTTAAGATCAAATATTGACTTGGGTATTAGAAAAAGATTACTGAAGGTATATGTTTGGAGTGTAGTACTATACGGGTGTGAGGCGTGGACTATAGGAAAGGAAGAGAAGCGTAGATTACAAGCATTCGAAATGTGGTGTTATAGGAGGATGATGAGGATTGGTTGGGAAGATAAAGTAACAAATGTAGATGTACTAGAGTTAGTAGGGGAGAAGAGAAGTATTTGGAGAGTGTTACAGCGTAGGAGAGACAGATTAGTAGGGCATATCCTTAGGCATGGGGGGATTATGCAATTGATCATAGAAGGTAGAGTGGAGGGAAAGAGAGGGGTAGGTAGGCCTAAATTGGAGTATGTGAGTCAGATAGTTGAAGACGTTGAGATGAATAGCTATAGGGAGATGAAGGGATTAGCTCAGGATAGATCGGCATGGCGTGCTGTTTCCAACCAATCTTTAGGATTGCGGACTCTTTAACTAAGGGAATAAACTTGTAGCAAAATTTGCGACAAATTTATATTGATTATAGTCCCCAAAGTGGCATCTTGTTTTTCCAATATTTTAAAATTTCACGTATAATAGCAGTTAGAGCACCAGACAACTATCGATTACAATTTACTAATGAAGACATACTTGAAAAATAAACTGATACAACGGAAAATGATCTGCGACTTCTGACATCATTAAAATTGAAAATTCCTTCTACTTTCAGCTAATGAATATTGTGCAAATATTAATCAGCTTATTGAGCAACATTGTTTCTAATTGATAACTTTGTAACTAAATGTACGACTCTATATTGTATTTGAGCCGCAACTGTACATCTATTTTTACTTTACAGGAATTGTACGAAAGTCTATTCTTTCACACTATTCTTTGTTGAATGAATGAGCTATTCTTAATTCGCACGCTAACTGAGCTGTCCCACTAAAAGTTGGGTTTCACCTAAAGTTTTAAATAATTATTCCATATTAAGAACTTGTATGCGTACGCTTTCATGTTTCTAAATTTTGTTAATGGCGTTGCTGCAAGACTGACTTTTACTTGTAACGTATTTTAACTTTCTGCCAAAGGGGCTTTCCACCTTCCGTATTGAGGGCAGTGATATTACCTTACACTGGCACGGCAGAAGATACACTTTGCCCCCGCTAGGTAATGATGTTTAATCTTATTAGTTATTATCTACGCGTCGTCGAAGAAATTAGTAATTCACCTTGGGCACCAAGATCATCGTTAAGTATTCTTTCGTGTTACTGGTATAGCTCGTAAATGTGCAAGATCTTTATCATTTACATGCATAATTCAAGAAAAAAAAAAAAACGAATTTAAAAAGTAAACCTAAACCTTGAGCTCAATTTTAAGCAGTTTGACCCGAGTTTATTGAGAATTGATAATAAGTATATGGTTAAATAGTACAATGCTAATTGGCTAATTTATTTAGTTTTGATCTTGTGCTACTGAAGATGGGGGCATAGCCTTCGAAATGCACATATAGCTACTTAATGATTTAAGTTACGGTATTTGGGTGATATTCTATACTAATATCTTAACAGGTTTATATTAGAGATATAATTACATGAATAGGTATGTAGAGTATTCATTATTTTCTTAAAATATTCTTCTGACAGGTTCTAGATGTAATATGCCAGAAATATTGGAATAGCTTGGCTTGGCTACCCTTCTTGGATGACTTTGAAGTAACTTGATATAATTTTAGATAAATTTCTAAGGTTTAGTAGATTCAGGGTACATGTATATAATGAGATTTAAAGTTTAATATTGGACAGGTATGCGATATTTAATTTTAAGACTATGCGTCAACCTGAATTAAATTATCTACAATTTTACAACAAAATGTTATGAAAATTGTATTATTTCAATTTTGCATATTTCTTGAAAGTAACAGAATTATTAATAAAAATGACCACCTATTAAATGCCACACTATGTCAATGCAATGACCATGCAAAAAGCAATAGTTTGGTTTTTCATATAATATAATAGCGTTTTTTCAAAGAAAGAGATTTTGAATTCAATTGATTGCTATAGAATCCAATTGTATAGCAATTCCGGTGGTATAGAGGTATCTTTATTTGTTCTAGTATTGTGCTGCTGAAGATGGGGGCATAGCCTCCGAAATGCGCATCTAGTTAATAAATGCTTTGTGTTGCGATTTTTGGGTGATGTTTTATACAATTATTTAAAGCAGTAGTCACGATTTTACAATAATTTTGAATGTTTAAAAATATTTCAAGAGAAAGTAGAAAGCGTAGCTGATGTGATGGATATCTAGGGATAATAACTTAATATTATCCTCATTTTTCGCTTGCATTCCTTCTTGTCACACCTCATCACTTTGGTCTCGTCACATATTTATTTTTGGGTTATAATCCCTAGACCATTACCTCCTGCATACCATTTAATACGTGTTCTAAATCGTGCTTCCTCTCTCCCAAGATAGCTATATCATCGGCGAACCTCTACATATATATTTCCTCTTCTTGAATTTTCACACCTACACTATACTCTTCTTTTACCTTGTTTATTGTATTCTGTATATACAGGTTAAATAACAATGGCTACTGTGTAGATTCCTGCCTGACTTCCTTTCCTATTCTCGCTACCTCTTCTCCCCCCCCCCAATTCTAACTAAAGCCGTTTGATGTTTGAATAGATTGAAAATAATTGTCCTATCATTATAAATTATTCCAGTTTTTTTTATAAATTCTTAGGATGAATAGCTATAGAGAGATGAAGGAATTAACTCAGGATAGATCGACAGATGGCGTGCTGTTTCCAACCAATCCTTAGAATTGAGGACTATTTAACCAAAAAATATTTCATTCATATTGTATGTTAAGGTAATTATTGATTTCGATATATTTGTGTCGAAATCCCAAGTGTCCATATATATATATATATATATATATATTTTTTTACAGCGTTTCGTAATACATATTTGAACAAATATCAGGTTTTTCAGTATCGGTTGTATTGTAAATATTTTCTTAATATTTAATTATTTTCTCATAATTTTATAATTGGGATAACGATTTTAGAAATCTTTTAAAAATTCTTTGTAAAGTTCTATGTATTTATTTATTTATAAGATTTCGTTTAATTTGTCTTCTATATAACGGTAAAGAATACGTGGTTTTTATGTTTAATATATCCATATGAACATATTAACGGGATACCTCATATCGAATAATTATAGTATATTATTGCTTCCGGTATACTTTAAAATATCAAGATGTAAGATGTAAACATCTAAGAAAGGTAACTCATTATTATTTTCGATTTCATAAGTAAATTTAATTGATGGAAATTTAGAATTTAATATTTTAATAAAATCAAAATTAAAATACCATTTGACCTATAATTGCATGTGGTTTAGATAGTATTTTAAATAAATATAATTTTAAAGTAACATATAATAGTCTTGCTAATTTTCTAGGAAATTCCAAAGATTTGAACGATTTCAATAAAAAATTAGGTATTTATAAATGTCTTGCTCTGGTTGTTCTAAAGCATTGGTTCCCAAACTTTTTGAAAGCGCGAACCCTTTTGGTTGAAATGTTTGTTCGCGACCCCTCTACCTACTTGATTTAGCAACACTAAAAAAAAAGTCACTAAAATTAGTATTAATATAGCTAGATTTCTAATTTCTAACTTTTCACGAACCCTCAAGCAAAAGACTTTTGATTCCCCTCCCGGTGCTAATGGAAAGGCTTTGCTAGCAAGTTATCGAGTGGCATTTCGAATTGCAAAAGCCAATAAGGCGCATACAATTGCAGAAACTCTTATTCAACCGACAGCTGTTGATATTGTGCAAATAATGATTGGTGAAAAAGAAGCGAATAAACTCAAAACCATACCTCTTTAATAATACAATCCAAAGAAGAATATGCGACATGGCAGAAGATATTCGAATTCAAGTTCTTGAAAATATTATGAAATGCACTTACTTCTCAATGCAAATGGACGAGTCCACAGATATTTCCAATTACGCCCAATTCATTATCTTTGTAAGATATGACACCGACAAAGGTATTACTGAAGATATTTTATTTTGTAAACCACTTGAAACAAATACCACGGGAAAGTGCTTATTCGACATTTTTATACAAAATACAAATAAATGCAATATTGACTTGACCAAATGCAATGCTATATGTACCGATGGTGCCAAAGCTATAACGGGAATTCGAAGTGGTCTCATTGTCCGATTACAAGAGATAATACCAAGTGCTACATGGGTACATTGTTTTTACAGCAGGAGGCAGTTGCTGCGAAATTTTTGCCTTCTTAAACGGATTATGTTTTAAGGTCTGTAATAAAAGTGGTAAATTCTATCAAAGGAAAAGCGTTGCAAACCCATCTTTTCTGAAAAGTTTGTGAAGACATGGGTGCAATATATGAAAATCTTCTTTATCACATGGAAGTAAGATGGCTCTCGAGGGGTTAAGTTTTAACAAGTTTTAGAATTAAGGGCAGAACTATTGATATATTTTCAAGACGAGAAATTAGAATATGCAAATCTATTTTCTAATTCTCTCTGGCTTCTTAAGTTGGCTTTCCTTGCTGATATTTTTGAACATTTAAATATTTTAAATAAAAGTTTGCAAGGCCGCGATCTTAATATAATAACAGCTAAGGATAAAGTTAACGAATTTATAAAGAAACTCGATTTTTGGTCTACTTCACTTAACAATAAAGAATTAGCCTCATTTCAATGCATTGAAGAAATCATGGAAAATTTTACTATGTATAATACGATACATGTAAATTCTGTATTTGCAGACATGCAAGTATGTTTACACTACTTAAATCAACAAATTTTTCAATATTTTCAAGAAGTAACTATTAAGAAGTAATTTTCAAGAAGTAATAATGATAGTCACAGGTGGATACTGAATCCATTTTTCGACAATTCTTTTCAAATGTCTGAAATTCCGACATATATGAAGGGAAAACTGATCGACTTATCTACTGATGGAATGCTGAAACTTGATTTTCTATCACAGAGCGTGGACCAGTTTTGGCTAAAAAGAAAACAAGAATACCCCGAGCTACTAAATGAAACATTAAAAATACTAATACCTTTTGCATCATCCTATTTATGTGAATTAAGTTTTTCATCCATGGTTACTATCAAGACAAAGTATAGAAATCGCCTCGAACTCGAGAATGATATCATTATTTGTGTATCGAATACAGAACCCAGGTTTGAGAAGATAGCATCGCAACACCAAGCGCATTTATCTCATTAATATTTTCTATAAACTTATAACTTTAACGTTTGTTTTCTTTTAGTCTAAGTCTAAATTTTCTTACTGAAAAGTTGTATGTGTTCAATATATAAGCGTTACTGAAAGCCATTCGCTTTATTTTGAAAATCCGCGCGCGACCCCCCTAGCTCCTTCACGCGCCCACCTAGGGCATCGCGACCCACAGTTTGGGAACCAATTTTTTAAAGTATATATGAGGACAAATACGTAGACCAGTTGAAACTAGATTTAAGGAGCATTTAGCTCATTTCATATTAAATAGAAAAGGTGCTGTAGTCGAGCATATTTTTGAATCAGGTCATCCTATTCAAATTAGTTCACTTAAATTATTTAAAAGTGTTTTGAATTATTCCGAGTTAAATGCTTATGAAAATATATACATGCATAAATCAAAATCATATTTAATGAATTTAGATTCAGGCCCAATATCATCTTGTCTATTTAATTTGTTTAATAGGAACTATTTTTAAATTTATTTTTATTTATATTTAATTTATTATTTTTCGGTTATTTTAGATTTGTCAAACCAATGTTTATTATTTTTGCTTGTTTGTTTCGTTAATTATTAGTTTATATTGTTTTAAAAGATTTATAGGTCGTATTATATGCCAATTTTGAAGTATTTCTGTCATGTTGACTTATTTATTTGACGATCAATGACGATTCGTGACAGAGGTATTTTATTTAGTTTTTATCTTGTGCTACTGAAGATAGGGGCATAGCCTTCGAAATGTACATCTAGCTACTTAATGCTTTGAGTTACGGTATTTGGGTGTTATTCTATACTATTATTCAACTGAAATTTAATATTGCTTGTAATAATTTGATCCCTGGATTTCACCAATCCAGCAACCCTTTGATAGTTACTATGTTTAATTTTACACTACATTTACCATAAATGGCTTACTTAAGTGCTTACTATTATTTATTGATTGCAATAACGAAATTGCTTTTTGCGGCGAAAGTTCAGCCGTAATATTATATTAGTACATATATCATCGTTTTCTGTATTTTATAACAAAATATTGTAAATTGACATCGCAAATGAAACTCGAAACACATGCCACTATTACTCCTCAATGTTGGGTATCAATTTGGAAAATTAGGCTAGGTTATAACCACATATAATAGTGTAATAAGTTGAATTTTTAAAATGAAATATTAATGAAGCAATTCAAAACAAAAGTGGAAAATCATATAGTATAAATGATTATATACCAATTATAAATTAAGGGGTATAGTTGCCTAGGTAATCTATTTCTAATGCTGTAACCAAGAATATTCAGTCCTCGCACAACTGATCAACATTATTAAAGAAAAAAAAATCGGCATTTTCATATTTAAGGACAAACTGTTAACATACCTAACTTAACTAGCTGAAATAATTTTTTTGCTGAAAACGTGTCTTACATAAAAGTTTAATGTATTGTGTACGAAAATATTTTAAAACAAATAGAGGATTGAATGGTTAACGTAAACTAAATACGGTTATAGGTAGCACAATATATTTTGACTCCATATTATAATTGCTTTGGTTCGTATACACGAATTTCCCATTTAATACATAAATATTAATTTGCAATATTATATCCCTGGAACATTTACTTGTTCCAAGGATATAACGTCTGCTTCAAATGGTAAGTGAAAAGGAAATACAATAACAAATATCTGAAATTTTCAATTGAAAATAACCATTCTATTCTTTGAACATGTGTTATAGTGAAAATTATAAAACGCATTATTGATTACTTGTGCGACCTTCAATACACCATAGAAAATTAAATAATAAATGAAATTATATTTTCTTAGAGAATATTATTGTGGATGTGTGAAAATATATAGGACTGGATGACCTGACGTTACATGACCTTTAATTGATTAAATAAGATTAAATTATATGATCTATATGAGCGTAAAAAATGAAATGGAGAAAGTATATAAAAGTGTTTTGGATTATCTACTTTCATATTAAGTCTAAAATTTACTAAACTATTCAAAAATAACTGTTTCTTATCCGTAAAGTTTTTTTTCTCCATATAATAATACAATTATTCTTCTGGCTGTTCATAATTATAATTTACGGCTAAAATTGGGAATTACGGCTAAAAAATATTGTGTTTTTTGTTACAGGTTATTGCTAAGACAATGGAATCCTTGCAACTGGGGTGAAATTCGCCTTTGGGGTGACCGTAAACGCCATAGCCACCTGCAATTTCGCACAACAGAAGCAATGATAAATAGTACATCGAAATAATGCAATGGAGGTAGGAGCAATGTTCTATGGCTTTTTTTTTTGTAGTTATGTAAACCTTTTTTATTCATTAAACTCACTCAGCTATTCTACTGAAGCGAAATCCTTTCAAATGAAATAGAAACTGATATAAATATATATTTAAAGAGAAAATCCATTGTCGAGGCTAATAAAAGTATTCTTCGTTTTCATTGGTGTATTATATTCCTATACTATATGAAAATATAAATTTATTAAAAAGTGTCCCATAATCTCTCGCATTGGATTTTGTATGAAATAAATATTAGAACCTGTCAGGTATCATTAAATTCTCTTGAATTTTAATAATTACGGTCTGTGTTTTGAAAAAAAAAGTACGTTCTGTAGGGTAGTTCGAAATGGGAATTTAATAAAAGAAATCAATAATATGAAAGAGAATTATGTAGGAGGGTTTTTTTTTTAGTACACTTCGGCGCTATTATTTCAACTTATTAGCGTCATAAATTAATAGTATGCATGTAAAATGATCAGAATGGCCAATATTTGCACCTCATTAAATAAGCACCCCTTATATTAACCTAAAATTCGAACACATAGTTTTAGTCAACTAAAACATAGATTTTGAAGCGCTTGAATATTTTTTATAGGAATTTAGCAATTGTGTTTAAGTATCATGTTTTCATATTCAAAGCGAACACTGTACATTTAATTTTCAGTTTTAGGACTAGTATTTGAACCATTAAAAAGCTTTTACTACTTTACCAACGATCGAGCGCAATATACGTGGCAAAATTGCTGCTGTTTTTCGTAGCTATATTAGCACTAAAGCTCTCAGTGCCTGAAATATTAAATACTTGTCCACCATTCAGCAAGCAATAATATTATAATAAATTATTTAATACTAACGTATAGTATGAAGATTAAATCAGTCTATACGGTTGTAACACGAATATTATGGCATTGGAGTATTATTAATGCACAGATTTTCAGAATGTGTATATATACAGGTCCAACGAATTTTTTAAACGATTTACTAAGGAGCAATTTCCAGAATATTATCAAATATAGACTGATGGATCAATATTAGACAAAAAAGTCGGGTGTGCAATTTTTGATCTTATTAATAACTACAAACTCAAACGTTCACTTCCTTCTAATTTCTCAATTCATACCAGTGAAAGCATAGCAATAATTGAAGCATTAAAGTACTATAACTATTCTGTTCTTACTGTTCATCAATGATATTGCTAATTTGCCAATACAAGGGAAATTCACCCTGTTTGCCGATGATACTACTGTAACCTGAAAGATACCCAAATGTGAATTTACTTCCTATTCAGATATAATAAATACTGATTTACGTGCTCTAAATACTTGGTTCACTAATAATAAACTATTCTTAAATCCAAGTAAGACCAAATACATATTATTCAAGCATTACCACGAGCTGAATTTGAATATAACCAAAAATTTAATCTCATCTGCTGAATGTGTGAAGTTCCTTGGCCTCTACATTGATAAAAAAATGAACTGGTCAATCCGTGCACATAATCTTTCGTTGAAACTTTCTTATGCATGTTTCCCTTTAAGGCATATCGCAATTGACACTGATCTAAATGTATATTATGCGCTTTTTCAATCAAGGCTAGCTATGGACTATCCTTTTGGGGAAATTGCAGTTGCGAAATTTTTAAAAAAAATTTCAAACTCCAAAAAAGAGCAGTGCGCATTATTGAAAAGGTGAGATATAAAGCTAGCTGCAAACCTATTTTCCGTAAATTAAATATTATAACTCTTGCGGGGATCTACATACTTGAGGTGAGCTTAATGGCGTTTAAATATCGCAATAATTATAACATGAGCAAGAATTTTCATAATTACCCAACAAGTTGCTCCTCCAATATCTATTTAAACGCACCAAACTCCACCTTTTACAAAAAATATTTTATTCACATTATGTTTATTATCTACAATAAACTACCAGTTTCTATAAAGAACTGTAACAACTACAGATATTTCAAAAACAATCTGCGTCCAATTATCACAAACAAAGCTTATTATACCTTAAATGACTTTTTGTCCGATCGGGAGTTTGAGATTCTTTAACTTCCTATGGTATATGTCTCCTCTAATTTGTAATGGTATGTTAAATTTTGATCAATAAAATATGTGCTTCTGCTGATGTCTCTGTATTGACCGTGATATATCTGTATGATAACTATGACTTTGATATGTGTCAACTTTGATTCTAAAATGTCGCCCAACATAGATCCTAACATATTGATATTATGACATGTTTTGTTTACTTCTATTTACTTTTATTTGCTTTATTGATGCGCATATATTTGATAGGCATTATCATAACTGGTCTGATTATTGTATTGTTGTGCATTATATTGTATTGCATTGTATTGTATCGTATTGTAATGTAGAAAGATGGGCAGTGGCGGCTCGTGCCATTTCAATCTGGGGGGGGGGCGCATTTCTTAAAAAATAACATAATAGTGAGAAATCTTACCTAAAATGGATGCAAAATGATTAAATTCGATCATTTCTTGAAAGTGAATTCCACTCTTCTATCTTTCATTGATATAAACTTTTCCAAAACTTTTTCGTTAAAATTGTAAATATCTCGCACCACATTTTTATTACTACACATCATCACTAACGCGTTTAAACGATCATTACCCATAGCATTTCGCAAAAAAGTCTTGATTCTTTTAAGTCATGAAAAACAACGCTCTGATTCAGCGGTGGTCATCGGGGGTGTTAAAATAATTTTAAGTATTTTTATAGTTTCCGGGAAAGTTTCACTGAGATTATTTTGAAGCAATAACGAAAGAAAATTTGTGGCTCCAATTATTTGATAAAAATCCGGACGCGAGTAAATTACTTCTAATTCTGTTTTTAATCTGGTTTTATTCAAAAATTGATATGCATGACACACGGTCTCCAAAAGGTCCACTGGAAATTGTTTAGAAAATGTTGACATCGATTTCGTGTTAAATAACTCAGCGGCTTGTAGATGGCCACGATACGAGGATCTGTCCTTCATCTGTGTTATAATTTTTTTTGTAAATTTCTCTTGTAAAACGCCGCGTAAATGTCCGGTTTTGAGTACTCCTTGCACAAGTTTACAATAAATTTAAATTAGGCAATGGCCTACCTAATTCTTTAATTTTTTCTTTGTCCACAAGAGAAAGTCTACAAAACTCTATTTTCAATAAAGTACTAACACTGTACATTTTTATTAAAAAATTTTTATTAAATATATTCTTGGAGAAACACGTGGCAAAATCGTACATACGTAACTCACAGAACAATGCAACTATATCTATATCAATTTTACTGTATACTAGGCTTCTCTGTTAGAACGCTAAAGAATCGTAGCCCAGAATAGCGTAAGAAACGATATATATTCTCGCTGTACAAGCAGCGTGACGTCACGTTGCCATGACTCATCCGAAGCGGCTGGAATGTTGTACACTGTTGTACACTAGTCGTTATACAGTACAAGCAGACCGAAGAAATAGAGAAGACATACAGCATACGGTTGCTCTCACCTATTGCTTGCAGTAGAGTGAGATGAGTGCATATGCATTTAACATGTACTGAGTGGCTGGGTGGCGCTGGAATTTGTACTACATATTAACGATATAGCTATCTTGCCAAGTATATGCAGTATAGTTATATAGCTATACTGCATACGGTCACTTTCACTCTAGCGCTTCCAACAGATACGACATATGCATTTGACTGGTACTTGCTAGCTGCCATATCGTGTGAGTCATGAGTGTTAGGTATGTTCGTGGCGCAAGCTTTCCCTTTTAGGAAAAATAATGCCGAGATAAAATATCGCAATACAATTATATATCTACGGTCATGCGCTTAATGTTCAGGAGGGGCGCGCGGCCACGCGGCCTGCATAAGGAACCCCCACTGAAGATGGGTAAAAATAATAATAAATAAATAAATAAATATAAGAACTTATCAGAAAATGAATATGTTATCTTCACAGATTGCAAAAGCATTATAGATAAATTATGTTGTTGAAAATGTTTCGTAAATGAAAATCATCTAACTGTGGAAATTGTAAGATTATATTGTGAATTGCAACAAAACAAATAAAATGGTTGCATTATACTCGATTCGAGTATACGTAGGAATTAGAGGTAACGAAATTGTGGATAAGTTGGCTATGGATGCAACAGTCGGAGAAGGAAATCAAATGACTGAATATAAAAGACTTCCATCGAATAATTAATGAAAATAATTACTCCCAATGGCTAAATAATTACTCAGAATCCCAAACAGGTCAGTGGTATAAAGATTATAAACAACACCCGCTCAAGAAAACCTGGTTCAACAAAATTAAGAAATGCAAGAGGTATGCGAAAATCATAAATAGGCTGAGAGCAAATCATGCAATTTAAAAAAAAACGATCTGTATAAATTAAATTGTAGCGATGCAGACTTATGTTTATATAGAGAAGTTGAAGATTTGAAGCATATTTTTATAGAATGTCAAAGATATGAAGCAGAAAGAGGAGATCTGCTGGAAAATATAACAAAATTTACCACATTGACAGTTAATGTTGCTACTGAAAAATTATAAAATACTCCATTCATTATATGAATTTGTGACAAAATGCAATTCGATTTATGTACTGTTACAGTAATTATATGAAATTTCGACAAATATGAAACAAAAATTATAGAATAATGATAGTAGAGAAAACAATAATAATAATAATAATTAGATGGAAATAATTACACAACAAAGCAGTATTATAGCCAAGTTTTAATTGGCGGTAGAATGATTGTGATAATATGAATGGCATTAGCTAGATAACCTATGTCATAAATCCTATTGTATGTCCTTCAAATCTGTGGTCTCTTTCCAGTTTGTGTATATTTTGACATGACGGACCCCTTGTCAAGAAGAAGTGTAGCCAGTGTTTTTCCCTCAAAGTTAGGTTTTTTTTGGTCTCCAAGAAAGAATGATAGGTATGAGAGTAGATAAAGAGATGGTGAAGTAGTTTAAGAAATTAGTTCTAATAAGAAATTGGTAAGCAGTCAAAAGCTAAACCCATTAAATATGAAAAATAAAAATAAAAATGCATTTTAACCAACAGCTGTGTCAGTTTGTTATATACAATGTGTTATATATAGCACGTAGTCCTTAGCAAATCGTAAAGTTAAAATTGAAAAGTAAAAATTAAAATTAAACGATCAAACATTACCTTGGTTATTTGCGGAGGTGTTTACGTCAGATTCTCTAGTATAGAGGTAGGCACATAAAGACAACTATCTTCCGTAGCATAGAATTATATAACAACCCTGGTAAGTCACAGAAGTGCAAAATTGTGTGATTGCCGATTATTAGCTTATAAATATGATTTTAAAATTCCCTTAAATGCTGTATTTTACTCTTTTTAAGTGATATTCTACAACAAGTGGACCGGTCGATCGCGAAACTGGAAAAAAACTGATTATTTCGAATGTGCCGCTAGTAAAAACGAGACAAAAAACACGATATAAGGCGAAGATAAGTTGGCTCAGTGATTTAGAATTTCAGGCAGATTTCACATCCAAGTTAAGCGATTTGAATTTAAAGTTACAAGGAAAAAAAAAGGTAACAAGTCACCAGATTAGTTGCATTAAAGCTTATAAAAGTCAGTTCGTAATGTTGATTCAAGATCTGCAACAACAAAATTTTGATCATTTTCCAAATATGAATGACCATTTACAAAAACATCCCAACTTTAATTATAACTGTGAAAAATACGTTTTAGAAATAAAAAACGTTCTTGAGAATTTCGATGCAAGATTTGGTGATTTAAAAAAAATTGGGGATATTGTTCAATATTTATCTTTCCCTCTTAACCCGCGAGAGGTCGCACGGGTTATATAATGACCCCAGTCGTGTGAATGTGTAGATATTATTACATTACTTTAAGAAGGACTCCCCACATTTTAGGTATTTTCTCTCAAGTGTTTTTACAATAACCTCTACAAGAATTCAGTTCCATTCATTTTTTTTTTGGCGAACAAAGCGATATATATTCCAAATGGGGTATATACTCCGTTTATCGTTAACAAATTTGTCAGTTGATTTAAAATCAAAAATAAAAAGAATCTTTGGATTTGATCTTGAGGAAAGCGAAGAACCTCTCGTAAAACGTGCTAGAGGAAGATGTGACATAACTCCAAGGGCACGAGATAGAAAAACAACAAAATCTTGCTGTCTCTGCAATTATATACTCTTTTCAGAGCACATGAATTAGTTAGTTAGTTAAAGAGTCCGCAATCCTAAAGATTGGTTGGAAACAGCATGCCATGCCGATCTATCCTGAGCTAATCCCTTCATCTCCCTATAGCTATTCATCTTAACGTCTTCAACTATCTGACTCACATACTCCAATTTAGGCCTACCTACCCCTCTCTTTCCCTCCACTCTACCTTCTATGATCAATTGCATAATCCCCCCATGCCTAAGGATATGCCCTACTAATCTGTCTCTCCTACGCTGTAACACTCTCCAGATACTTCTCTTCTCCCCTACTAACTCTAGTACAGCTTCATTTGTTACTTTATCTTCCCAACCAATCCTCATCATCCTCCTATAACACCACATTTCGAATGCTTGTAATCTACGCTTCTCTTCCTTTCCTATAGTCCATGAATTACACATGCGAAAATTGCAAAGGAAATTTGGGACAGGATGATATTTTCGAATAAATTTGTATTATATTATTTGTTTCTATATGTTCCACAACAAATTAATAAAAAATAATATATTTTGCATTTCATTTCCTGCGTATGGCGATTTATATACCCCAAGCGACCTCTAACTGTGTTTATGCATGCGCGACCTCTCCCGGGTTAAGAAAGATTTAAATGTGAAATATATTGCTGCAAAAATTTCTGATATTTTTAACTTGGAAAATCCTAAATTAGAGAATGAAATTATAACTCTACAATCTGTTTTAATTTTAAAAGCTAGGGAGCTTGAAGAAGACTTTTGGAAATATGTCAGTTGTGAGAATTATCCAAATATTTAAAAATGTAGTGAATATATCTATTCTTGTTTTGGATCAACGTATTTGTGTGAATCGGCTTTTTCATATTTAAAGTTAACAAAGACACAGCATCGTTCTTTACTTGCCGATTCACTTACCGAAGATTCACTAGGATTATCTTTACCAACAAACACACCTCACTATGAACGCTCGATAGAAGATATGAAACCACAAACTTCGCATTTAATAAATCTTTTATTATACATATATTTTATGTATTCGTTTTTTAGTTTGTTTAATATATATTATTATCGTGATATCGTTTCGTTTAAACTTCATTTCTACCTTTGACTAGATATCGATTTTTAAGGAACTTGATTACGTCATTGTGTGAAATTTAATATTTTACAGGTAGATCGCGATCACTTTTTAAGTAGAAAAGTCGATTTCAAGGACAAACAAGTTGGTCACCCCTGTTCTATAGTAAAGGAATAGTGTAATTCTTGAAAGGTAGTTTCTCAGAGTTTACTTGTCATCATGGTTTTATATGAAATATATATTAACAGGTCCATTACTCTCACCATTATGTAGACTGTTGAAGTATATGCTTGCATATACGTGTCTTCAATTTTTTTTAATCATTTTTATACTAATCACTTAACAGTAGCGATTCACTCGCGAACCATTCACTCTGAACGGTTCAATCAAATAACGGGCGTACTGTGACGATGTTTTGCAACGACCTATAGGTCACTATAAGTTCACTATGAGGTCACAAGTTGGCCATCCCTGTTCTATATGATGAGATTTCCAATCTTTTTCTTGCATTGAGACCCTATAAAACAAATCTTCTTTAGAAATTTTTAATCTTATTTCATTATAATTTGCACACTGTGATAGTATATCAAGTGATGTATAGAAATCAAACTTAAATTGATTACAATTTAATGCTCTAAACACATTTCATTCGCTTCGCTAATTTAAAAAAAATATGCGTGAGACTCTCGCGCGGTAGAAGTGAAACTTCTTAGCTCCTAGGAAAAGTTGATTTTATGCATTGCTTTTTTTCCATTTGTTAACGATTTGATTTTGATTCTGATTTTGATTGATTTTGATTGACACCTTGATCATCAAAGAAAGCATTATTAACTGTAATGTCGTACAGTCTATAAAGAGGAGTTTGGATTAAATATTGTAGCCATATTTTTATAGTTCTTTTTCTCACCAAACTAATTAAATAACTCGATCTATGTATTTTTCTTCTTTTTATGTGGAAATTAATACAATGATCATCATCAATGTCTCTTGGCAAATGATTCACCATCGTATTCACAGATATTCGAACATTAATAATTTGCCCATAATTCCCATGTTGACCATGTACATATAGTAAACGTTGAATTTGCATAAATGGAATTCTGGGTGAAATTAACCTCTCTGATACTAAACCTAATTTTGGTAGATGACCAGGTAATTCTGGCTAGACAAAACCATTTGACTTCGATAACATTGGAATGATATTCCGAGTAAGAGCATTTCGGCATGAATTGCACGCTATCACATCTTCAATGATAATGGCTGGAAACGTAGTATGTAAAAGTTGCTCGTGCTTAGGATCAACAGGTTTCACATCGTTCTTAAACCATATTTGATCACATATGGAACACGCTGTATCTAGCGGATTATTGAAAAATTGTTTATCAAAGTCGCGTTGAGTAGGTTGAAAGATTGTAAATTTTGTGTATGATGCACTAGTGGATGCATTTCTCTTTGTCGATGGCTCAGCTGTTTCAGATTAATTTCGTTGATCTCTCACACCGCGTGTATCTTCCCATGTAGACGGTACGCCTAAATCAGTGGCATTCAAATTCTCTATACCACTCACTGTGTCCTCACTTAACGACTGTATAGATTCATCCAGTGTATTTGAGGTCGTGGGAAGGTTATGTTGTCCACCGTGTTTCTTTAACGCCCTTTGTCTGGCTCGATACTCTCTACTTCTTTCCAAGGTAATTGTTGGCACTTTTCTTGGCGGTTTATTCGCTTTCTTCCGTTCTCTAAAGGCTCGCACTCTGTCTGTACTTGTCTTTTTCTTCATTTCACTTTTCACACAATGGAAATTGTTAGCTAAATGATTAACATGGAGTCTATATAAACTCCGTTTGAAATCCCTGATGCATTCATTTATATATATAATGATAAAATTTTAACTGCTATCCACTGAATTATAAAATAAAATATTTCCAATAAAATTAAAAAGGGGTTAAAAATCCTTTATAATATTTTTTCTGAAAACCTCTCTACATCTAAATATTGTAATTATTACACGAAATATCGATTTCCATTTCTATATATGCATTCACAATAATAACATAATATGCTCATCTCTATAAGTATATTCCTATGATGATGCATTAGATAAAGAGTACAATCAGAAAATATGAAGAAAATGTAGAATAAAAATATATTTTCCCAAGCGATCGTATTGATATTTTAGTTAAAAATTCTAAATTATTATTCACAAAGTATCTTTACTGTGCATTATCTATAACATTTTGCACCCACATAACCTTCTTAGCAATACTTCCCATTTAATTTGTTGGTCCGCACCAACCAGCGGTTGTATACATACTTAGTTTGGGTCCCAATAATCCCATGGTTTGTCGTTGTTATTGTCTTAGGATACGGATTTTGACTTACAAATACGACGTCATATAGAAAGGTTCAACAATGTCCAATTTAAGCTTTGTCCTACGGCATGTTTCTTAGAAATGTTTCCATATGCAAAGCGTTTTAGTAAAAAATATCCTTGGCATTTCACAATACCGAACAAATCACAAGTCCTCATTTCTGAACAGTTGACTGATTGTGCAAATATTCTTGCTAATTTTCTGTTTATATTACAATTAATATAGTAGATAAATAATAATAGTACAATGCTCTAGTAGAGGTAATAGTGGATTTTCTGTTATGAAACATGGATTAGAGACGAGATACAAACCGCTTTTACTTTTACTGAATCGTCTTATTTTTATTTTTAAGCACTTTTAAGTTTATTATGACTAAAATTATATATTATATTATATTCAGTAATATTTCTTAAAATATTGCTCTCAATATTACTGACTATGTATTTACCTTGAAATCGATGCTGCTACTATCATATTTGTATTAGTATAAAATGGAAATTCTTCTTTATTTAATATTTTGAAATATACTGTATATAAAAGACTTGAAGTAAACAAATATAACTTTACTATTGTTGCTTTTGCCAAATATCAAAATCAAAATCCGACGTAAAAACTTTTTATGTTTGCAACTGGGCGTTTTGAGTTTTGAGTTCATTGTTTATTACATTTTTCTTTTAAACTTGCTTTACAGACGGGTTCTTACGAGCTGAAGGTTTAAAAACAGGTTCTTAGCAGCTGTAGCTTACGGATCGTGACACATTGTTGAATATTCAATTTGACTAGGGTTGATTTTAGATTAAGTTAGTTGGATGACCGATACTTGATTGATTATTACGTGTTTGACTGAAGTAATGTGTATGGAGTAAAGTGCGTATTGAATATGGTACCAGTTCTCGAGGGTTATTAGCTCGCCATAGTTTTCGCTAAGTAGTTTGGAAAGTGGCAAATTTGCATATTGTGTGTTCAACTGACTTATTTTCAATACTTGAAACATGTAAATTATAAATATGTCTATTGGGAATATAAGAAAAGTAAGGATAATTCTAAACTCGTCAGATCATAAAAATGCAAAATAATTTAATTAAGATAATATATTTTCCCGAGTCTGGTTCGATTATGCACTGGCAATGTCGTTATTATAAAAAACGCAGAAGGGTTTAAGAGATTCAGTCTAGATTTTTAATTGCTAAATTATTTCTACATTTTATATTAACTTAGTGCATATCGCACCCCCAGTGTAAAGAAGTCATAACTCAAAAATAATTGCTTAGAGTATATAAGCTGGCGGCAAAAGCTTAAGGATATTAAAAAAAAAATTGTAAAAATAAAATAATTTCGTACATTTTATTTGATAGATTAAAAACTTAGTTAACTATGAAAGCATGTGTCAAAAAAAATCTGAAACAATTTTTCTTTGTTTAGAGTTATTCAACTTGTTTTGGTACAAGTGTTAATTTTGATTGAATCGTTACGCTTTTATTATTGCAAAAAAATTAAGTTTATCTCAACTTTTTTTGAATTTTATTGAAGGAACAAAATGCCTAGACGCCATTTAAGTGTTGTTTAAGTAAATCAAGCAGTAGGTTTGTTGAAAGCGGGGTGTACTCAAGTTGAAGTTGCCAACAGGTTGGGGGTCACGTAAAGTGTAGTAATAGGCGATACACTGAAACTGAATCCACTGAGGAACATCCTAGAACAGGTCGCCCAAGAGTTACCAACGAAAGGGAAGATCGATTTTTAATGCAAGAAGAGAACCATTTTCTACAGCTCCTAGGCTACGTGATCAACTTCGAAACGCCACAAGAACAAACATAAGTGTGCGAACTGTTCGAAATCGGCTCTATGATGAAACTTGAGAAGTAGACGTCCCTTAAGGCGGTACCGTTAACGCCGGAACATCGAAGGCAAAGATATGCCTGGTACAACAATCATGAGAAGAGTGGAGCCATATTATGTTCACTGATGAATCTCGTTTCGGACTTCACAGTGGCAGGCGAAGAGTTCGTGTATGGAGAACTCCAAGAACCCGCAACAACACCAATCTGATTCAAGAGGTGTACCCTTTTCGTGGTGGTTCTGTTATGATGTGGGGTTGAATTTTTTTAGGTGGTCGTACCGAACTTCATGTTTGTAATGGCAACATGAATGCTCAAATGTACACAGAAATATAGTGGTTAATTATAGAGACAATTTAGAGTCTGTGTTTCATTTTCGTGACGATAATGCCATACCACATCGTGCACAGATTGTGCTTGATTTTTTTGAAAATGAAGAAATTGAACATTCACGGCTACCTCCGCATTCCCCAGACCTAAATTCGATTGAACATGGTTGGAGCATGCTTCGAAGGCGCATTGGAGAATACTGTTCCTCCTCCTGCAGCTGTTAGAGAATTAAGAGATGTGTTGCCACTTCTTTGGGATAATCTTCCACAATATGAAATTGACAATTTAATTTTAAGTATGCCCAGGTGTTATCAAGAAGGAATAGACCGAAACGGCTATCACGCGCATTATTAGGCTTATTTTATACTTAGGTTTCATTGTTGTTGTTTTGCTACGTTTTGAAAAAAAAAAAATTCATTATGTTACATTGTAATTGTCATTGATTTTTTTTTAACAATTGGTTTCATAAATAACTAGGTTCTTGATCTATCAAATAAAATGTAAGAAATTATTTCATTTTTACAATATTTTCTTGAATATCTTTTTTTACTTTTTGCCGCTCGTTTATATATATATATATATATATATATATATGTGTGTGTGTTTGTGTGTGTGTGTGTGTGTGTGTGTGTGTGTGTGTGTGTGTGTGTGTGTGTATGTATGGGGGTGGATAAAAAAAAAGAAAAAAATATAAATCCAGGTTAAATATTTGAATCAGTGGCGGTATAGAAAAATGATGAGGTTGAAAGGAAGGCGGAGTAAAAGCTGAAGACTTTTGCGGATTGTTAAAGAGAGATATTGAGAACAGATATAAGTGAAAGACGTTAGGAAGAATAGCCAGACCCGCGTATCCTGCGAGGAGTGAACATATTTTTAAGTTTATTTAAAAATTGTTAAACCTTTCTGAATTTTAACAAATTGACATTTAAAAATATTGAGTGTGACTAAATGGTAGAAAAACGTAATATTAACAATTTAATGTAATTTAATTTATTTTCATCGAAGATTCACCATACTGGTAGAAAAATCAACAAATTCGTTAAAGAATCACATTTATCTATCAGCCACCCCTCTCTAGGGCTGGAAAATAGATACCCTCCTGTGATTTGTGTTAGGCGCTTTTCAATCCACTTTGTGGAAATGATCATTATTTGATTAATTTAATGATTTCAGTAAGATATGTCATAAAATTTACACATTTTATCCCAAAGAATGTTTTATTATATATAATTCATTCACATATCACCGATTAAACTGACGATATATTTTCTTTAATAGCCCTTGATATATTTTCTTTAATAATTTTGTGAGTCATAATCTCGAGAAGATGTACTGAAACGAATCATCATTAAAAATCTACCATTGCTTGTGGACCAGAAAGAAACACACTTGTCCTTTACCAAAAAATGTACATCACCTCGGCAAATGGTTTTATATTGTACTTTTTATGTATATTTTACGTTATGTAAAGTAGCGTATACGAATAAAGGACAAACAAGAAATAAAAAACAGTAGAGGAAAAGGCTCGTAGTAACATAAATTCCACTTCAACGCCAAACTAATTACGGTAATTGATTCCCATTGAGGAGTGAATTTATGTTGATGTTAGACGAACAGGAGTGAAAAAGGAACGAGAGTAGCGCACCTATCACCATGCGTATATATTTTCTCGTATGCCTATTAAAATATACAGTGTGTTTCAGGAGGAGCAGTAATTACTCTTATATTTATATTCTCTCGATATATCTAATAAAAATCACAAAATGATTTATCTAAATCCTTGATCCTTTGATGAAACTAATATCCTATTTTACCTATTTCATCATTAATCTATTTTCCGATATTTGCACGATGTTAAATGTGTCCATTTTTAATTGTGATTAATTTTTCGTTAGTTCATAATAATATTTTTTTTGTAATTATGTAATTGCCGTTTTGTTAATTATATAATCACCATTTTATATATTAATTACCATATATTATTTATCTATAAGCTCATTATACGTTCCTTGTTTAATAATTTTAAGGATCAGTGGGCTCAAATTCGAATCCCATTAATGAAGTTATTTTTCGGACACGAATAAGGTCCATCCTACCATGACAATGGAATTGTTTAGAGATTACAAAAAAATATGTTTATTTAAATCATATTATTGTATTTTTAATTAAATTAAAACTGTGCAACGTATTATTTAACAGTAAGAATATAACACAGAAACAATATAAATTACAAAGATATTTAAGTAATAAAAATGTATGTAAAATACACGAAAAATATTAATAAAAATAGAAGGTACAGCTTTGGGAAATTGTTTAAGTCCATTTATTGCTAATTTATTTATGAGTTATTTTGAAACTAAATTAAAGAAAACTGCAACTGAATTTATTTTCCTAGAGTTTGGATTATATATGTAGATAACATCTTTGCGATTTTTGATACTGAAAAATCTAATATTGATGATTTTATTAATATATTAAACTCTAAAGTTCCTTCAATTAAATTTACAGTAGTGTACGAATTTACGTGAACAACATTTTAATTTTAATTTTTTGTACATTATTATTATTTCACAACATTATACAACATTATTATTTTACATTTGACATGCGTATGATGCAATTCATCTTAATCTCAAATTAAGTTAATGTATTCGCAATTGTCAAAAAGTATATTTAGTGGTATATGTATAGCGAGGTCATTTGGTATTGTTTTGCATGATGGATAATACGCCGAGGAAGCGAGAGAATATTGTGACATTAAGTGAGCATACTACCATGAAACAGAGAAAATTTTAAGAAGAGTGTGGTGTGAGTTTGGGGGTAGTAAATAAGATTCTAAAACAGAAAAGGGAAACTGGGTCAGTTGAAGCTCAGAGGAAAGGAAAATGTGGGAGAAAGAGGAAGGCAACTGCAAGAGATGAAGCATTAAAATTCAGGAATAGCAAAATAAATCCTAGGAAAACAAGTTTCGACTTAGAACAAGACTTGGCCACTTCTGGAATCAAAATTCATGATTCGACAGTATGTCGAAGGCTCTTGAAATCGGGAATAAAAGCGATCAAACCTCAGAAAAAACAATTGTTCACTGCTCCAATGATGGAGAAAAGACTACTTTGGGCTATAAAATATGCAAGTTGGACTGCACATGATTGGAGGAAGGTGTTATTCTCAGATGAGGCACACATTTTAGTGCAGGAGCTGCGGTCACAATATGTCAGAAATCAGACAACGAACAACTAACAGCGGCCCATATTGACCAAACAATAAATGATCCCCTGAAGAAGATGTTTTGGGATTGTTTTTCTTACATGGGACCTGGAGCTCTTGTACCAATTGAAAGAATGATGAATAGTGACAAATATAAACAGTTACTGGAAGGCAAACTAGTCAGCAATTTGGAAAGGTTGTACCCAATGGTGAAGCAATTTTTCAGCAAGATTCAGCTCCGTACCACAAATCAAAGAAAATGATGAAATATTTTAGGGAAAGTAATATTACTTGCCTTGACTGGCCTGGGAATTCACTAGATTTAAATCCCATAGAAAATCTGTGGGCTATTTGCAAGGCTAGGTTTCGAAAGATGGACTGCACAATAAACAATCTGATGATAGAAACAGGCATTGGAGTGTGGTTTCGGGACGAGCTGTTACTGGAAAATTGCAGGAAATTGGTCGATTTTATGCCAAATCGAATTCAACAAGTAATTAAGGCTAAAGGGGAACACACTTCCTACTAAAATAAGGAGTTATGTGTATGTAATTACTTATTTCTAAAAATTTATAAGTAATAATTACTTTTTTTCAAACATTTTACTTCCCTTCACATTAATTCGCACACTACTGTACTTATGAAATCGAAAATACTAATCAGTTACCTTTCTTAGATGTTTTACTCATTAGAAATAATAATATATTAGAATTTTATATATATAGAAAAGCTACAAATACGGACTGCTATTTAAGGAATGATTCAAATCATTGTCGTCAACATAAATATGCTGCTTTTAATTTTTTAATTAACCGCATATTAAATTTTCCTTTATCTAATGATAAATATAACATTGAATTAAATATATCCGAAATGTAGCTGTATAAAATGGCTATTCTTATAAAATTATAAATAACTTATCATGAAAATTTAAAAGAACAAGAGATATCAGAAATATTAGTAGTTTAGAACAAAGTAATAATTCAACTCCAAAATTTGTTAAATTACCATTTGATCCTATAATTGCACGTGGTTGATAGTATTTTAAATAAATATAATTTTAAAGTAACATATAATACTTCTAATAGTCTTGCTAATTTTCTAGGAAATCCCAAGGATTTGATTAATTTCAATAAAAAAAATGGTATTTATGAAATAGCTTGTTCTGGTTGTCCTAAAGTATATATAGGACAAACACGTAGACTAATTGAAATTAGATTTAAGGAGCATTTAGCTCATTTCAGATTAAATAGAAAAGAAAAAAGTGCTGTAGCCGAGCATAT
This sequence comes from Leptodirus hochenwartii, assembly GCA_947310635.1. Lineage (NCBI taxonomy): Eukaryota > Metazoa > Arthropoda > Insecta > Coleoptera > Leiodidae > Leptodirus > Leptodirus hochenwartii. The sequence continues at coordinate 7,340,045 of OX371181.1, forward strand.
TTTTGAATCAAGTCATCCTATTCAAATCAATTAAATTACTTGAAAGGGTTTTGAATTATTCCGAGTTAAATGCTTATGAAAGTATATACATGCATAAATTTAAATCATATTTAATGAATTTAGATTCAGGCCCAATTTCATCTTATCTATTTAAATTATTTAATAAGAACTATTTTTAAATTTAACTTTATTTTATTTTATTTTGGTTATTTTAGATTTGACAAACCAATGTTTATTGTTATTACTTGTTAGTTTCGTTAATTATTAATTTAAATTGTTTTAAAAGATTTATAGGGCTTATTATATGCCAATTTTTGAAATATATCTGTCATGTTGACTTACTTATTTAATAGTATATCAATCACGATTCGTGACAGAGGTATTTTATTTAGTTTTTATCTTGTGCTACTGAAGATGGGGGCATAGCCCTTGAAATGCATATCTGGCTACTTAATGCTTTAAGTTACGGTATTTGGGTGATATTCTATATTATAAATACTATAGTATTATTTTCGAACATTTACTCTTAAAACCGAAGAAAAATGTTTGGTATCATTAAAATGTAAATATTTTACTACTGTCTTCATAAAACAATAACAAAGCTTTTATTTCCTTATAAAACTTTAAAAATTTCTTTATATTGAAGGCCTAAACACCATGGAATATAACAATATTTTCTTCAGTTACATTATAATGAAAAGTATTACACAAAATAGAAGAACAGAATGTGATATTGCTACTGCCATTTCCTAGGAATATTTGAACAATGCTTATGTCTGATCTTCATATAAGCTATTGCGGATTTAAGCTTCTCTAAACTTGCTTTCTCTTTTTAAGTAAACTATTAATATATAAGCTTAGAATATATTAAGATAAGATATTCTCCAATCTCGCTACTGTTAATCAGAGCAGACGTACTATTGTTGAGATGATAAGAATCAGTTTCCCGAAAAAATTTCCGTTTCACGTCGAGGACTAAAGCAAATCCTCTGCTATTGTGGCGGACAGAACAATTTGGACCTACTGCTTGCCTCCAGTGGTTCTAAATATTTATTTGATCAGAATTCTCGATAAAATAGTAAATAATGAAAAACCAAATGACTAAATTAATGGGTAAAAATTTTGGGACTACTATAACATGGTAACAAAATACGAATGAAATTTTGAACGGGTATTAAGAAAGCAAAAATGGTAACTTAACTACACCTCACCAATCAATATAACGCCAACACAAAAAAATATGTGTCTATATTTGTAACTATGGTTGTAGTTGAGCTTTATTCTTTTAACATTTGTATCAATAATTAGTTTTTATGGCTAATACAAATACGTAAGACAATATTTTGACCAAATTGAAAAAATTAAGGAAATTGCAAAAATTGTCCAAAATTTATTATTTCCTTCTTTCAAATTTATTGAAGGAAATTGTAGCTACACCATCATACTTATTAAAATCAAAAAATGCAAAGAAATTAACATTTAACATTTAAAAAAAATATTTTTGCATTGTGTATTTAGCTTATAAAGTTTCGAGTTACACCGTTTCTTAATTTTTGGTTGGTTTTTATTGTTTTTGGCACTTTAGTTATTGATAACGTAGCAAAATGATCTTGATCTACTTTCTATATTTCTAAATCTATTTTTGATATTATCCCATATTTCTGTATTGTGCCCACCTTTGATAAATATATGGTGGAGGTGTTTTTTATTGAAATATTTGAGGAGCGCTGTTTTTATCGGCTCGGATGGAACGTTTGCACTTTGGCCAATATATTTTCAATCCAAACATTGACAAAGCGAAGCGGATATAGCAAAGATGGATATACAATATCAGCGTACATGCATAGAATGTTATTTGGGTACATATATGTTGACCACTAAGGGCCAAAGAGCATAACACCCGGGAAAGCGACGAATATTCTACAAACAATACTAGAAAGAAGCATAGAAAAATCATATTTAAAAATGGGCTTGTAAAAACATTTGGAGATATCCTATATTTTAATTTAAGTAGTAATATTGCCATCAGTTCTAAATTTGAAATACCAGATAATAAAAGCCTCTACCAGCTTAAAGCGAAGATTTACAGAAGAATATGTATATAATATACCATAAAAAACGAACTTATTAATTAATATTCTAGTCTCATTCATTAATTCATTTTGAAAATAATGAAAAGTGACGTATTTATCCGACTTTTCAAATTTATTTCTGTAACATACTAATTAATTTTAACGATTTTTTAAAATTCGGATTATATTTTGACCAAATATTAAATAAAACAACATCGCCTTTTTTTTGCTGTAGTAGCAATATTCTTTTAAAATCAAGTGAAAAACTTTATATAATGCTAATATTAAATCTTCCTTATTTGCCAGGTAACTTTTTAAATATTTACGATGACTTACCGTGGATATATTTCGTTAATCCTTATCCTCCTAACTTACGTAATCCTAAATAAATTGCAGACCATTTTAAACCGCACACGAAGTTGACATGGTATGCTACATTGTTAAAAGAAAATATAAATTTATAGAGTGAATTTTTCTTAACGCGCTGGTATGAAAAATGACTAGATAAAAAATTTACAACTCCAGCAACTTTGGCGCACAATGAAATATGTACGCATCTAGAGTAATAAATTCAATTTTACTGGAGAATATTTCCAAACCTAAATTTGACGAGTCATTGTTAAATAATTTGGGAACTAGTTTAAATTCAAAATTACATTATATTTCCCTTGCTAAGGAATGATTGCAAATATTGTGAACTTGAAATCTAATTAATGATACTTTGCTAATGGAAATAAATTACAATTTTTGAAAGCATTTTTTTACTAATTCACACAAAATCCACGTGTTATTATTTTATAAAAAAAATTAAAATAACGCGTTGATTTTGTATAATGATGAAGTCTATATAAGGAATAAATTTTTATTTGATTTTCGCGAAAATTACTTATTGGTAAAAGACGAAGATATAACAAATTACAATTTTGACAATACAATTTAATGATGAAAACAATGAGGTACGATAGAGAGAGATTAATATATTTAATAACAAAATTATAACCTAATTTAACAAAGGCCTCAAATAGAACAGAAACTTTCTTAGATTAATGAGTGGACAATTTCAAACCAATTCTTAAGATTGATGACGAACTAATTAAACTAATTATTACTTTATTGGTTATTATTGCCCACGTACATCATATTTTCCAAAAATATCATTTTTTGATATTTATTTCAATCAAAAATTTGTTGCTTGCTGTACTTGAAAATTTTGAACGTTGGAGCTTGATTGTATAAAATATCACCCAAATACTGTAACACAAAGCAATTGATGCGCATTTTGAAGGCTGTAAGAAGCTTTTGTTTCTTCAATTACTTCTTAACCTAATCCAAATATACATAGTGACAATTTTTATCACAACGTACAAATTATTTTATCCTAGACATTTAAGTGTATGAACTTGATTTTGAGGAACACACACATATGTGTGTGTGTGTGTATATATATAAGACGCACAAAGGTTATAACAATCCTGTCAGAAGCAATTTTCACTGTGATGTATATTCCTTCTGACATTATTGCTTATGTCCAACCACTTGACTCCCATGACATTGAAAGATGGCTGGTTTATGGCCTGACAATCCAAAAAACTCTACATATATTCCTGTTAATACAGTGAAATCCTTATATTATATTCTAATCTTCCTATTGAGCCGAGTAACAAACGTCTTTCGAAAATTGTGTAAACATTGGAGATTTTCGGGAAATTTAGTTAATATCAGTTTAATGTATGCAAATATGCTTTTTGTGCATAGTTAAACATACCCACAAAGTATTATTTTTTTCTATTTGTCAATTATGGGATGGTGTTATTTGTTAACATTGGCATATTAATTAATAACAGTTATAATGATAATTAAATAAAACTGGCTGGTCTTTACTTGCGCACAAATTTTATTACCGGATTAAAAGATTCTCTATTTGCGCCAACAACAAAACTCCGACCGAAAATAGATACATCAACTGCGCACACACACACACCTGACCTGACCTGACCTCACCCGACTTATATATTTTTTTCTACCGTGTTTTAATAAATGTATTGAAATTTATGTGAAATTGGTGAACTACAATGCAAATCTATTTTTAATTTACCCATTATTATGAATGACACAATAAAAAATACATTCTCTTTTTGTTCCACATTATTAATTTTTTTTAGTTAGTTAAAGAGTCCGCAATCCTAAAGATTGGTTGGAAACAGCACGCCATGCCGATCTATCCTGAGCTAATCCCTTCATCTCCCTATAGCTATTCATCTCAACGTCTTCAACTATCTGACTCACATACTCCAATCTAGGCCTACCTACCCCTCTCTTTCCCTCCACTCTACCTTCTATGATCAATTGCATAATCCCCCCATGCCTAAGAATATGCCCTACTAATCTGTCTCTCCTACGCTGTAACACTCCAAATACTTCTCTTCTCCTCTACTAACTCTAGTACAGCTTCATTTGTTACTTTATCTTCCCAACCAATCCTCATCATCCTCCTATAACACCACATTTCGAATGCTTGTAATCTACGCTTCTCTTCCTTTCCTATAGTCCACGCCTCACACCCGTACAGTGCTACACTCCAAACATATACCTTCAGTAATCTTTTTCTAATACCCAAGTCAATATTTGATCTTAAAATCTGTTCCTTTTCTACGAATGCCTTCCTACCCTGTGCTATCCTACACTTTATATCTACCTTGCTTCGATTATCTTTTGTGATTCTACTGCCTAAATAACAAAAATCTGACACTTCTTCGATTCTATTATCTCCTATTGAGATCCTCATTTTTCTACTGCATTCCTTTTTGTCACACCTCATCACTTTAGTTTTACCTATATTTATTTTCATGTTAAAATCCCTAGTCAATACTGCCTGCATACCATTCAATACCCTTTCTAAATTCTTTTCGCTTTCTTCCAATATAGCTATATCGTCGGCGAATCTCAACATATATATTTTCTCTCCCTGTACATTCACACCTACACTATACTCTTCTTTTACTTTGTTTATTGCATCTTCTATATATAGATTAAATAATAACGGTGAAAGTGTACATCCCTGCCGAACTCCCTTCCCTATTTTTGCTACCTCTTCTTTCCCCTCAATTCTAACTAAGGCAGTTTGATGTTTATATAAATTAAAAATTATTCTCCTATCCTTATAATCTATACCCGTTTCTTTTAAAATTCTAAACATTATGTCCCAATCTACATTATCAAATGCCTTTTCTAAATCTACAAAAGCTATGCAAGTTACCTTTCCTACCCTCTTTCTTTTTTCTACTACCGTTCTTAGTGCTAGAATCGCCTCCCTCGTCCCTCTATTTTTCCTAAAACCAAACTGATCTTCTCCTACCCTTTCCTCTACTTTATTTTCTAATCTCCTATAAATAATCTTTAACAATATCTTCGATGCATGTGATAGTAGACTAATGGTCCTATAGTTCTCACACAAATTAGCTCCTATTTTCTTCGGCATTGTTACAATTCTACTACGCTGAAAATCCTGTGGTACTTCTCCCTTCTCATATATTTTACAAACTAACCTGTATAATCGCTCCTGCATTTTTCCCCTGCGTGTTTTATTAATTCGGCTGGTATCATATCAATCCCCGCTGCTTTGTTATTCCGTAAATCATTTAATGCTCTATGAAACTCTGACCTAAGTATACTAGGACCTAAGTCATCCTCATCTATCTGTTCCACACTTTCTAGCTCCTCCATGTCCTGCCTACCTTTATATAAATCTTCAAGATACTCCTTCCATCTTCTAGCTTTTTCCTTATTTTCTGTGAGTTCCTTACCCTGCTTATCACATATAATGTTACCCTTTGGTTTCACTTTAGAAAAATGTGACTTAATTTTCCTGTAGCCCAAATCTACTTTACCTCTTCTCATATCCTCCTCATTATCCTCACAATTTCCTTTTATCCACTCTTCTTTCGCTAGCTTGCATTTCCTATTAATTAAGTTCCTTAGTTCCTTATATTTTTTCTGTCCTGCTTTTTTATAATTTTTTTTTATTAGAATATTATTAATTCTTCATAATTTGTAGCCAGCCGTCTGTATACCTGCATATACGTGTGCGCAAACGAATAGTAGGATTAAGGGTGCCGCGATGGGTCATAGTTTATGACATGGGATTAGTGCGCAAATAGAAAACTGCCATAAAAGCGACATCGTGTATTTCGTGCAAAGCAATAATCAAAAATAATGTGTGTATTATAGAATATAGAAATTGAATATAGAAATGATACTGAAATATTCAAGATTTATTTGTTGGTGTCACCGACAGTTCTTTTTGATGTTTTTATATGTTTTTTATAAAATTCGATATGTGTATGAACATGTAGCGCCAAATGTGATAAATTGGAACAACAATTAAGCATGTATCAATTTCCACAAGGCGATACGAATGAAACACAAAATTATACCAAAGTTTTACTATTAGTAAAAAATCTTGTAGCGACTGTTAAAAAAATGCTGATTGTTGAGCGCAAAAACATTCAATTACAAATGAAAAATTCCCAACTCAAAGAAGAACATGGTCTAAATATTGAACGTTTCAAAATTGAATTGGATAGAAAATATAATGATAAACGCGTTCTTCAACACAAGGTTCGACAATTGAAGAATGAACTTCAAATTAGTAACTCGAAACTGCTGCAAGTCGCTGAAAAAGAAGACGATGTAAATCAGAGAATAAAAGTAATGGAATCTGAGATTTAAAAGGAAAATTATGTCAAGGATTTACAATCGGAAGAACGTTTCACAGCAAAAATACTTGAAATTGAAGAGGTGACTCAAACCGTTTTTAATGATCTCAGAAGTCAGCTTGAAACACAAATACTGTTGAAGCCACAATGGCAACACTCGTATGTTGGAGTGCACTGGCAACGTGGCAAGTGCATGTTGCGCTTCAGGGGGTAGACGCGAGGAGAGTACTGACGTATCGAAGGAAGGTTACGTCGGGAAAAGAAAAGAAGTCGCAACACGAACGCCTTTACGACAACGTGGATATCCGAGCGGTATTTTTATCTGAATATGTAAAAGTGTCATACAGTCCACTAAATTGTTCTTTAGTAATAAAGAGATATTAGAGACAAAGGAACGTCTTGTATTATTCAACACTCCCCAGTCTCAACAAATGGTCCTTCGAGCCGGATATGTAAATCGTATTCAGATAAAGCGTAGATCATAAAATACGTGATTATTAATTAACAGTGCAAGATTGTTCAGTGTCAAAAGTAGACATTAGCTGATGATCATCGTCCGGGTGCAGGACTTTGTTACGATCATCTGCAGGATAACAATCGTTAATTAATTAAAAACAAGCATTAAGTTTAAGAATGCATAAGTTGGTGCATTAGTGCATCTTCAAAGTATTAGGGCGACAGTTCGTGAAGAGGTAGAAGTGACACATAGCCTCCATTGTTATCTCGTCGTTAGGGTCGCTGGTAATGTTAAGAGAAACCAGCTGTGGAGATATCCAACAGACGAGAATACACTTAGGTACAAGACGGGTCTAAAGTGACCGACGCGTATTTCGAACTTTCGAGCAGTTTGTAAGAAAGTATCTAATGCGCGTACAGTGCCTATTGTTACAACGGGTAGGAAGCGTACTCAGGTACACGCAAGTGTGCACTATTGTGGAGAAAACTACCTTCCGACCCACGTGAAGACCGTTTGCAGGCGGGCTATATCGGTGGCTAAAAGAACCGAATACATCGTATAGACCTATACCATCGTCGATAACACTGGATATAGCTGACTACGGGGATACTGAGTGGAAAGAAGACGCCAGAAGCTACCCTACAAGAGGACAGCACTACAGCGGCAGACAAACACCGTACGCATCGTAGATGGCAGTTCCAAACCGTGTTGCAGTATAAATGTAAAGTAGTAAATCGTTCCTTGTCTTCCATATTTCCATTCTACGTCTAGAATTGTTCTCAGTTGCGCTATTCTTTATTCTATATCATGGAAGCATTAAACAGGAAACGGGGAAACATTAAAAGTAAACTAACTAATTTTACAAAATATTTTAATGCAAATAAAAGCGATTCTCGAAAAATAACTGAAATAAAATGTAGGTTAAAAAGTATGAACAATATTTTAGATATTTACATGTCAATTCAGGATGAAATAGAGAATACGCAAGGGGTTGAGTTAGAACAGGAGGCTGATGCTAGACTTATATTTGAAAATAATTATTATGAAACAATAGCGTCAGTTCAAGACTTCTTGGATAGCCTAAATCCTCCGCCTCCGATTCCACAGCTGTTATCAGCTGGAGCATCAATAAGTAGTATTCCAGTAAATCACCCTCCTGTACCATCTTTTGATAACACTATAAAATTGCCAACAATATCTCTACCTAAGTTTACGGGTAAATTTGATCAATGGGTGGAATTCTATGATACCTTCCGCGCCCTAGTTCATGAAAACGATTCCATCGGTGAGATAAGAAAGTTTTATTATTTAAAAACATGTTTGGACGGTGAAGCAAAAAATCTGTTGCGTGCATTAGAAGTGACGGCCAATAATTATAATACCGCTTGGAAATTGTTAACGGATCGTTATCAAAATGAGACTTTAATTATTAACAAACATATAGCTTTACTGTTAGCAACTGAAAAAGTCACTTCAGATTCATTTGACGCTCTCAGGAAATTCATAGATCACTGTAACAAACATATAAGAAGCTTACAATCACTGGGGGAACCGGTAAACGATTGGGGTACATTATTAATGTATATTATGTTAGAAAAGGTAGATTATAAATCTAGAGTTGAATGGGAACATCAAGCACGCAATTCTGAAACGAAATTAAAAGTGGACGAGTTGTTCCAATTTTTGCGGAAACGATGTGATGTTTTAGAAATATCGCATCGATCTCGTGGTTTAAAGAAACACGAATTAACTTCCGGTGTCTCATATGAAAAGGTGAGACCATCCAGTACGTCCTCGGTTGCAAGCAAAAGCTGCAGTTACTGTCGTAAGAAATATCACGAAATAGGCTCGTGCAGTAAATTTCTAAATTTAGCAGTATCTAAGCGGCACTTCATCGTTAAAAAGCTCCGGTTATGCTTCAACTGTTTGCAAGACAGTAACCACTCGTCAAATAAGTGCGAGAAGAAAGGTTGTGAAAAATGTGGTCTAAAGCACAACACCCTAATACATTTAGAACCCCGATTAGCTAATTGTAATGTAGGCGGCGCAAGTGACACTACTGCACGTACCGCTACAGACAGCAGTCAGTCTGTGCCACAAGATATAAGCCTTACAGCTGAGTCCTCTCAAAGTACGGCCAACAATTGTGCCTTAATTCCAAGCATATTAGAGCAAACATTACTTTGTACTGTAATGGTAGAAGTTAAAGATATACAGGGGGTGGCACATACTTGTAGGGCCCTCTTAGATTGTGGCAGTCAATCACATTACATATCTCAAAGACTAGTTGAAGACCTAGGGCTAACATGTAAAGAAACTAATATTTCAGTCTGTGGAATCAATCAAACAAAATCTGAAATCAATCGTCAGAGTACCGTAACAGTTTCATCGGTTGATAATAAGTTTAGTAAAAGTATAAAGTGTCTCGTCGCACCGCAAGTGACAGCTCAATTACCTAACTTTTCATTTTGTACAACTATGTTGAAGATTCCACAGCATTTTAAGTTAGCAGACCCAACATTTAATGTTAAAGGCAATATCGAATTGTTGTTAGGTGCTGACATATTTGTTGAAACCTTAATGTGCGAAAAGTACTTTCTAGGCAAAGGCTTGCCCACCTTATTCCTAACCAAATTCGGCTGGATTGTAGGGGGTGACATAACGTCTCATGCCATTAAAGATCGTCAGTCTAACACACGCACTTATCATTCTTCCATAACGACCACTATAGAAGCATATGATTTAGGTACTATTATGCGAAAATTTTGGGAAATCGAAAACTATGCCGATGAGCCAAGACATGTACACGAGAATTCAGTTTGCGAAGATCATTTTAAACGAACATTAAAACGTACTACCGAGGGTCGATTCATTGTTAGTATACCATTTAAAGACAATGTAGTAGAATTAGGCAGGTCACGTAATAATGCTCTTAAGCGATTCTACAAAATGGAAACCAAGTTACTTAAAAACAATGAGTTACGATTAGGGTATGTTAGTTTTATGAGAGAATATGAACGTATGGGGCACATGAAAAAATTGACTGCAGAACCACATACTCAATTAGCGTATTACCTGCCCCACCATGCAGTATTAAATCAGTTTAGTATAACCACAAAATTAAGAATCGTTTTCGATGGGTCAGCTGTAACAAGTAGTGGTTTGTCACTTAATGACGTTCAATTGATAGGTCCGAAACTGCAAACCGATATCTTCTCCATACTAATTAGATTTAGGAAACACAAGTATGTCCTTTGTGGCGATATATCAAAAATGTACCGAACTATTTTAATTGATAGGGACCAACATCGTTTTCAGAGAATAATGTGGCGCGAGAATCCTGACGAAAAAATTGATTGTTTTGAACTTCAAACGGTAACTTATGGAACGGCATCCGCTCCATACCTTGCGATTCGTTGCCTTAAAGAACTTTCAATAATGTCAGAAAAGGAATTTCCCCGTGAAAGTCGTATTATTGCAAATGATTTTTATGTCGACGATCTTATTACTGGAGCGGAGTCTGTTACCGAGATAGAAATAATTAAAAACAGTATTATAAACATATTTCAATCAGTAGGTATGGAACTACGAAAATGGGCCACCAATATATCAAAAACAGCTGATTCAATTGAATTTGGTAAAAATGAAAATAGAAAAACGTTAGGAATTTGGTGGGGAACAGCTGAAGATGTACTACAGTATCATTGCGACTCGTCGGTACAATTGGGCGTAATTAGTAAAAGATCCATACTGTCAAGTATATCGCGGTTATACGATCCTCTTGGACTCGTAGGTCCTATAGTTGTATCGGCAAAAATTATGATACAATCCTTATGGCAACAGCAGCGGGAATGGGATGAACCTGTGCCAGTTAATATTAAAGAAAAGTGGTTATCGTTTGTAAAAGGATTAGAATACATTAAAGATATTCGTATTCCTAGAATGATGGTAATACCAGATGCATGTCATATCGAAGTACATGGTTTTTGCGATGCTTCTGAACTTGCATATGGAGCATGTATTTATATAAAATCCGTGGATAGCTTGGGCAAAGTGTTAGTTCATTTAGTCTGTTCCAAATCGCGAGTGGCTCCTTTAAAGACAATTACCCTACCTCGCCTGGAATTGTGCGGTGCTGCCCTTCTGGCTCAATTAGTTAATAACACAATCAATTACTTAGATCTAGGAAGTAAAATTAATAGCATTTTTTACTGGACTGACTCCACTATCACACTCAATTGGGTAAGATCCGATCCTAGTCTGCGTAAGACTTTTGTGGCCAACCGCGTCTCACTCATCCAAGGAATATCCAATCCAAGTAGCTGGTCCCATGTACGATCTCAAGATAATCCCGCGGATATGTTATCCCGTGAAATGAGCGCATCCAAACTTGTTAATAATAACTTGTGGTGGACCGGTCCAGGTTGGCTAACCTTTGAAAATGACATGTGGCCTACTTCAGAATTTTCTATTATGCACGAACTTCCCGAAAGCAGAGTTATTAAAACATTGACAAACGTGGCACAGGATGAAGAAGTCCTCGATATCTTCAATAGGTATTCGTCATTAAAGTTATTAATCAGAGTAACTGCCTATTGCTTTCGGTTTATAAATAATTGTAAAGTCCCTTTACCTGAAAGAGCAAGTGGTATACTAACCGTCGACGAATTGGCATTATCTGAACGCGCATTAATAAAAGCTATACAGCACTCTTATTTCCGTCAGGAACTAAATAGGTTAGAACAAAGCGGTTCAGTACATGCAAAGAGTCAGCTACTTCGCTTGTGTCCTCTATTGGATGAGAATAAAATTATTAGAGTAGGGGGACGATTATCGAATACAAATTTTAATTATGATAGAAAACACCCAATTGTTTTACCGAGCAAACATACTTTTACCCGATTAGTGTTGCAGTACTATCATGAAACGTTACTTCATTGCGGTCCGCAAGCATTACTTGCTGCTGTAAGGGAATTATATTGGCCCATTTCAGGTCGAAACATGGCGCGGAAGATAGTACGTCAATGTGTTACATGTTATAGATATGCACCCGTTCCAATCACTCCACAAATGGGAGCTTTACCACGCAGCCGAGTGACGCCTGCTCCTGCGTTTCATATATCTGGCGTAGACTATGCAGGCCCATTCCTTATAAATAACAAAAAGGGTAGAGGTGCTCAGAAGGTTAAGGCTTATATTTGCATATTCATTTGCTTTACCACAAAAGCTATTCATTTAGAGCTTGTGTCAGAACTGAGCACCGACGGTTTTCTATTAGCACTGAATAGATTTGTTGCTAGGCGCGGAAGGCCATTAGAAATACACTCGGATCGCGGTAGCAATTTTCGCGGCGCAGCTGCGGAATTAGGACGTTTTCTTGAAGCGCAGTTATCTACGCAACACTTGGCGTCCAAATTAGTAGATAAAGGTATTAGTTGGCGATTTATCCCCCCTTATTCCCCCCATTTTGGAGGCTTGTGGGAAGCTGGGGTTAAGAGTGTTAAAGGTCATTTATTAAAAATAATGGGAAACGCTTCGATGATTTTTGAAGAGTTTTACACACTCTTAGCGCAAATTGAGGCAATACTAAATTCCCGCCCTATTTCCCCGCTTTCCTCCAACCCAAACGATTTAGAACCGTTGACGCCGGCACATTTTCTAATCGGACGTTCCTTGCTGGAAGTTCCATGTCCCGATTATACCGGGCTCAAAGAGAGCCGCATGTCACGTTACCAGCGCGTGCAACAGCTGATGCAACACTTTTGGAAGAGATGGAGCCGTGAGTATTTGGTCGAGTTGCAACAACGACCAAAATGGGCTACAGCGTCAAACGTTCTAATAAAACCAGGCGATCTGGTACTCCTGCAGGACACGAACCTCCCGCCGAGACATTGGCGTCTCGGTCGCGTCATTGAGAATCATGTGGGTGATGATGGTGTCGTGCGCGTATGTACACTGCGTACCAGTAAGGGACAGACCACACGTGCCGTTAAAAAACTTTGTGTTTTTCCCATATGAAACAGTACATTACCTAATGATTTAGTTAATAAGCTCTGTTTAGTCTCTGTATTGTGCATTTTTGTGTATTGTATAAATAGATTTATGTTCATGATATATTCTTAAGACAAATTTTATCGTTAGTTGTATCGTTTACCCATGTTTTGAAATTAAGTATTTCAAGGCCCCCGAATTATGTTGAAGCCACAATGGCAACACTCGTATGTTGGAGTGCACTGGCAACGTGGCAAGTGCATGTTGCGCTTCAGGGGGTAGACGCGAGGAGAGTACTGACGTATCGAAGGAAGGTTACGTCGGGAAAAGAAAAGAAGTCGCAACACGAACGCCTTTACGACAACGTGGATATCCGAGCGGTATTTTTATCTGAATATGTAAAAGTGTCATACAGTCCACTAAATTGTTCTTTAGTAATAAAGAGATATTAGAGACAAAGGAACGTCTTGTATTATTCAACACTCCCCAGTCTCAACAAATACAGATAAATAAATCCTGGCCAAAGAAAGTACCAGACCTGACTGAAAAGCTCGAAAAACAAGCAGTCATAATGAATTACGCAATGAAATTATGGAGCTGAAAAATAGAAATAAAGAACTACAAATATGAGCCAAGAAAATCTAAATGAATATCATACACTGAAGATTTACAAACCTATTTCAAAACAATTCCAAATGAAATCAAATTTGAATCTGGCAATGGAAGTTGACGTTTAATAAAACAAATATGTATTGTCGATATTATCAATTTTCATTCCGTTACACAAACCACAGAGTGAAAAATATATTAATGTGAAGGTCTGGTGTTAGTGTATTATTGCGGTATATGCCGATTCAGCGCCGCGGTCAGAAAATATGAAGGGTCGCGTTAATCCTATGTACAAATTGAGCGCCAGTAGTATCTTTATTATAGGCCGATTGAGCGCGCGGTCAGGTCAGGTCAGGTCCATACTGGTCAGTGAAATGACGGATTCTAGTGGGACTCAGTTCCTCAGATCAGGAATACGGCTTCCAATGGGGATTCGTCCTAAAGTTGTATGAATTGAAATAGAATTTTGTTTAGTTATTTAATTGAATCAATATATAGTTTAATGTGAGGTAGAATTTGCCAAGAATATATAACTATATCTATACTATCTACTAACTATATATAGCGCGCGCTCAATCGGCCTATGACCCTTTTCGGGATTAGTGGCTCAACATGTGGTAGACCCAACCGCCGCGCTGTACATGTAATTTCTACTGCGCATTACAAATTAAGACTAGTTTATGCATAAGACCAATGATAACAAAAAAAAAAGAAAATATACTGGCCGCTTTAACACCTCGAAGCTTACGCTCGTGAAGAGATGCTCGCCACTGTATTTTTGTCATTTGAGGGTGTGGTCAAAATTACTGCAATGTTGTCATATCGACAGCCAACAAATACAAAGAGTATTATATTAGCATAATTGATCAAAACAAATAATAAATAACTGGAAAGTTTTTACTAAATAGTGGACTTTAATCGAAGCCGTATATATTCATACATTAAATATTCTCAATCTGAATTCTGCTATGCAGTTTACAATTTGAGCACTTTGTACTGAAGTTTTTTATTCATATATGGCAACAATGGTACAGGAAGCTCAACCCTTATGCGCAGTAGAGGATGAATTAGGTCTGCCAAGATATAAAAAGTGACTTATATCTGCCCGTATTAATGGAATGACTGCCCGAATGCTCGTTACTGAATTGTTTATTATAAATGTTGAATGTTGAATGTTGATGTTAAATATTGAATATGCGATGTTGAACTTGAATGTTGAATGTTGATTGGGAAACGTTTATTGTAGAATATTGTTGTAGAATTTGATGTAGAATTTGTTGTAGAATTTGATGTAGAATTTGATGTAGAATTTAATGTAGAATTTGTTGTAGAATTTGAGGTAGAATTTGATGTAGAATTTAATGTAGAATTTGTTGTAGAATTTGTTGTAGAATTTGATGTAGAACTTGATGTAGAATTTAATGTAGAATTTGTTGTAGAGTTGTTGAATGTTGGATGTTGAATTGTATTGATTATTCTAGGTCCATATATTTATAAAATTAGCTAAATTATAGATTGGATATAGATTACAGTTTTTGAAGGGTGACCAATGAGAGGAGATGTTTAGTTGAGGGAAGGGATCTTTACTAGGTTATTGGTAGGTTTATGCAGAAATTGTTACTTGGATGTAAGGTGAAGAAAAGAGAGAGTTTGAAGATATACGGTTATATACAGATATAAAGAAATATTGGTTTATGAGGGTACGAGGATTTGGCAAAAAAATAAGAAAGGACGTGGCAAATGGATATTTCTCAAGGGGAATACAGTGCGGACGTAAGATAATAAAGGTATGAAAGTAATTGGTTTATGAGATAGGTGAAACTTAAAGCGTCGAAGATATAGATGAATAAATATGACTTCGAGGAATCTCTAGGTTAAAAATCAGAGTGTTTTTACAGTTAAATTAAAAGGTAACAGGTACAAGGGTACCTAATGCGAATTGTTATGGAATTTACGATAGAAGGTACAAAGAGATGGATGGAAAGAATTTAAAATGTACTGGAGATTGTAAAGGATGACATTGAAATAGATATTAAAAAGGAACTGTATAATTCTAAATAAGTGGCTGCTAAATGTTACTGTTACTTTAAGAATATAGATATAGGAAAATATATACAGGATCATTACATTAACAATAAATAGTAAGTAAGGTAAAGTAAAATAAATTTTATTTCATTTCTAGATAATATACATTAACATTTCACTTAATATTATTATGTATTTATTAATTTTTTAAAACAAGAACAGTGTAAAAGAAATTGTTTCTATAATGTTCCGTGATATTTCAAAGTAGATCAATCTTGTTAAGAAAAATTATAATCATTATAATTAACAAATTAATCAATTATACTTTATTATGTTGTACAATATTACGGAAAATATTTGGATTATAGATCATCTTACTGTTTAGTGATATAATTTTTCAGTTGCTTTTTATATTGTTTTGTGTCTAATGTCTTAATCGTTATTGGTATTTCCTTATACAGCTAACTTGCATAAAAATGTAATGAACATTGATTCATTTTCTTTCTTTCGCAATATTTCGCGTATAGTGATTGTGCAAGTATACATTATTTCTTATTTCATTAAAATCATTTTTTCTGAAACTTTCAACATATACAATCCACGAATGTGTAATATATCATTTAGTGTACATAAGTTTACCCTCGAATATTGCCTTTATTATAAATAGACCTGATCATATTATTTTGTACAGCTTGTAGTGATAAATAAATAAACAGAATTTTCTACAATAAAGTTTTTCAAAATTTTGAATCTATAATTGTCTAAAGATAACTTTCATTAGGTAATATCAATAATATGACAAATTAGAAGTAAAATAATTTAATCATAACCGAAACGTATCTACATTATATGTATTAAAGTGGGTAGAGAGAAAATAGTCGATAGTAATAATAGTATTAAATTAGAAGATAAAATGCGTGTCAAATTTTAGAAGATGTGGAAAAATTCTTAATTTTACATATAATATAATACTTTTTTATAACTCATACCAGTCTGCATTAAAGTAGGTTTACAATGGTGTACTCTTCTTTAATATTCGATTTTTTACTGTGTAGTAATTAACTATTTTCTAAAAAATAAACAGCTGCAGGGCTTTGCGCAAAGTGCGGTAACTACAAAATTTAAAGTTTAGATGAATTGAAACTATCCTCTTTTATAAACAAGATATTATTGAATTTCGTGCTAAAATAATTATATCAACCCTGCAAATGGCACGGATTACACAAATAATTTGTAAAAGCAAATATTTGAGATTTAATTAGCGAACATATGGACAACAAAATTAGTTTTAAATACCATAGTGTAGGCAAGTCAAATTTAATAATAATAAAAAAAGGAAAATATAGAGAATTGAATATTTATTTAATTTATTATATATAAAGGAATTATTGCAGGTACTAATGATATTCAATTTTTCAGCGTATATAATATATACAGCATATATAAACGTATATGTGTGAGAATTAAATGTATAATTCAAAATTTGAAAATATTTCATTAAGAACTAAAATTCAATTTCATCGTTTCTTCATCATGCGTTTCTCAGATATCATTCTTGTACTGTCTCCTATATGCTCTTATATATTTAGCGATGTGTAGTTCACTCGCGAACCGTTCACTCTGAACGGTTCAATCAAATGACGGGCGTACTGTGACGATGTTTTGCAACGACCTATAGGTCACTATGACCTAGTTCGTGAACTATCAACTACATGGTGCACGGTGTACGTATTGATGTACTTGTTAAGTATACTATACTATACTGCAAGTATATATATACTTGCAGTCTAGTATACGTTACATATACAGTACCAACATTTATTTAGTGATAAAGTGTGTTGGTGAACGGAACGAAATAGGAAACTCGATGCAATATTGCAACAGCAGCATTGCCGAGCTGAGTCACAATTTATATGTTGGTATCAGATTTCATTTGGAATAATATCAAATGAAAGCTTTGAAGTTTGAACAGCGAAGATTCGGAGTAGAAAATATAAATTATAACTCCAAAGAAAACGATTCTATCTAGTTCATTTTATTATAGTTTGTACATTTAATTTTCAAGTGTTAGTAAAGTAGTAAACATTTTCATCAGTAACTAGCAATAGTATTTTAGAACTTCATATAAATAATCGTGAGTATCTAGAGAAGATTATATTTCTTTATATATATGTTTTGTATAAATTATAAACATTGTTGTCTTTTCTTCCTCATTCCTAATTCAAAAGAAGTATTATAATATTTTTATTTATTTATTTTTTACCATTTATTATTTTTATATTGAGAAAAAAAGAGATTATTTTCAGTAAATGCATGTATTTCATACAGGTCGTGAACTAGTTCATTTTTAAAAGATGTAGTAGTTCACGACCTATAGTTCATGAACGGTACACTGAAATGAACTATGGACTACGAACTAGATCCTCAAAGTGACCTACAGTTTGTCATCGCTATATATATTGTCACTACTATTGTCTCTGATTGTATAGCTTTCTTAATTGGTAGGACTGGACGTTTGAATTATTAGTAAGTAAATGTATATTTAGAAATGTGAAAGAAAACTGCTTACGTCAGTATTAACAGAAACAGATGATACAGGTTGGAATTCTATAATTCTGTAAATAGACAATATAGTACACTCGAATATAACAGTAGTTTATAAATAAAGTGGTTCACGACAGCCCATTTAATAATAATATTTTATAATAATAATATAAGACGAAGCTGACTTTTAAATGTGAATTTTCATCTCTTTGTATAGTAGAGAGTACTGCTTTCAAATAAAGATTCATACCATTACGAGTAATTCCAATAATAATTCAAAATTTTATAAATAATTTATTAAATACAAAAATATATATAGTTGCAATTTATTTACTTTCGAAATGGTTAGCAAATGCACTTAATAATTTTTATTTCGATAGTTTCGCTGTAAAAAAATTCATTAATAGTGTTAAAGATTTAACACTATTAAATAATGAAATACTGATTTCATTTGATGTTTGCTCGGAAATAATTCCAAATGTTCCTATTCCTTAAACTATTCTTTTTCTTGAAGATATGCTAAAAAATAATTCTGTGGATGATGTTATTATTAATGAATGTTTGAAACTTACTAAATTATGTATGTCTTAGAATTGTTTTTCCTTAAATGGTAAATCCTTTGAGCAAAAAGAAGGTACAGCTATGGGAAATTGTTTAAGTCCTTTTATTGATAATTTATTTATGCGTTATTTTGAAAATAAATTAAAGGAAACTGAAATTTATTTTCCTAGAATTTGGATTAGATATGTAGATGACATCTTTGCAATTTTTGATACTAAAAAATCTAATATTGATGATTTTATTAAAATATTAAATGCTAAATTTCCTTCGCTTAAATTTACTTATTAAATCGAATATAATAATCAGTTACCTTTCTTAGATGTTTTAGTCATTAGACATAATAATATATTAGAATTCGATATATATAGAAAAGCTACAAATACGGACTGCTATATATGGAACGATTCAAATCATTGTCGTCAACATAAATATGCTGCTTTTATTTTTTTAATTAACCGCATATTAAATTTTCCTTTACCTATTGATAAATATAACATTGAATTAAATAATATTCGAAATATAGCAGCACAAAATGTCTATTCTTCTAAAGTTATAAATAACATATTAAGAAAATTTAAAAGAACAAGGGATATCAAAAATAGCTTGGAACAAAGTAATAATTCAACTCCAAAATTTGTTAAATTACCATTTGATCCTATAATTGCACGTGGTTTAGATAGTATTTTAAATAAATATAATTTTAAAGTAACATATAATACTTCTAATAGTCTTGCTAATTTTCTAGGAAATCCAAAAGATTTGATTGATTTCAATAAAAAATCTGGTATTTATGAAATATCTTGTTCTAATTGTCCTAAAGTATATATAGGACAAACACATAGATCCTTCGAAACTAGATTTAAGGAGCATTTAGCTCATTTCAGATTAAAGAGAAAAGATAGAAGTGCTGTAGCCGAGCATATTTTTGCATCAGGTCATCCTATTCGAATTAGTTCACTTAAATTACTTAAAAATGTTTTAAATTATTCCGAGTTAAATGCATATGAAACTATATACATGCATAAATCTAAATTAAATTTAATGAATGTAGATTCGGGCCCAATTTCATCTTGTCTATTTAATTTATTTAATAAAAAATATTTTAAAATTTATTATTATTATTTTATTTATTTATTTATTTATTTTTGGTTATTTTAGATTTCACAAACCAATATTTTTTGCTGTTACTTGTTATTTTCGTTAATTTATAATTTGTAATTTGTAATTTTTAATTTGTATTGTTTTTAAAAGATTTATAGGTCATATTATATGCCAATTTTGAAGTACTTCTGTCATGTTGACTTATTTATTTAATAGTATATCAATCACGATTCGTGACAGAGGTATTTTATTTAGTTTTACTTGTGCTACTGAAGATGGGCGCATAGCGCTTGAAATGTACATCTAGCTACTTAATGCTTATTACGGTATTTGGGTGATATTCTATATTATAATTTAACACCGTAGTGATAATTTTTAAAATCAAGCTATATGATATGACTTATATTTTATAAAACTTTTTGTTTTGCATAGTATGCTCTATTTTCTTTACCCTATCTTACTTATTTTCCTCTATCCTTGAAGGGTGACTTATAGTACAACTGAATCATTATGATTCATTCTGCACGATGTTAATATTAAAAAAATGTTTTTTAATTACAATTGATAGAAAAAAAATATCAAAAACCTTCGTGGAACTTTGTATAAACTTTTGTACTATGAAAACTCTTAATTACAAAAAAATTTCCACGAAAATTATCGTCTCTTCCATCTAAAAAATTGTGTGTGTCTAATAAAAATTACACAGGAGCCGATCTGTTATTGGGAATATATACCAAAGGCACATGAAACTTTAGTGGGTTATTAATTGAACCTATGAGGATACTTTCTGCATTTGGATGAAAATCGATTGTCTATCTTTTATTTTTGTAAATAAATAATACCGCACGGGGGTGATATTATTTACGCAGTGACTTTATTTTATCATCATTTTAATTATATTCCAATAATGTATACATATTAGAAATTTTTCTTTATTATCATTTACAAAGAAACAATGAAATCATTTGCGTTTTTCTATTACCTTATTGAAAATTATTTGTCTTTCTGCATATATCAGAAATTGAAAATCAAAACTGAAATTGAGAACTCTATACTATAAGTTAGTTAAAGAGTCCGCAATCCTAAAGATTGGTTGGAAACAGCACGCCATGCCGATCTATCCTGAGCTAATCCCTTCATCTCCCTATAGCTATTCATCTCAACGTCTTCAACTATCTGACTCACATACTCCAATCTAGGCCTACCTACCCCTCTCTTTCCCTCCACTCTACCTTCTATGATCAATTGCATAATCCCCCCATGCCTAAGAATATGCCCTACTAATCTGTCTCTCCTACGCTGTAACACTCTCCAAATACTTCTCTTCTCCCCTACTAACTCTAGTACATCTTCATTTGTTACTTTATCTTCCCAACCAATCCTCATCATCCTCCTATAACACCACATTTCGAATGCTTGTAATCTACGCTTCTCTTCCTTTCCTATAGTCCACGCCTCACACCCGTACAGTGCTACACTCCAAACATATACCTTCAGTAATCTTTTTCTAATACCCAAGTCAATATTTGATCTTAAAATCTGTTCCTTTTCTACGAATGCCTTCCTACCCTGTGCTATCCTACACTTTATATCTACCTTGCTTCGATTATCTTTTGTGATTCTACTATAAGTAATCAATCCAAATTATATGAGTGGAACAAGAGGAGTATTGCAGAAAAATATTTCAATTTTCGAATTCTGTGTACATCATTTAATGTTTTTGATTCGAAATAAGAATTTCTCTGGCTCTTGGTTGAGTTTCTAAGCATTTGATTCTCCTAAACATATTTCTGAAAATGACAATATATGATCCTAATAATTTCATTGTTTGATATCAATCGATATTTGAAACAATTGAAACGGATCATTAAAATAAGCTTCTAAAGCAGACTTATTGGAAGTAAAACTAATTTATTACTAAACTAAAAACGTCGTTATTTTTTTAACTTTAATAAATTACTTTCTACTTATAATATGCTAATTCCGATTCACGTATATGAAAGAAGAAGCTTTGGTTTTTTTGAAAATGTATTTTAATTTTAATTTTTGACTCGTCGTGATCGTTAGTGGGCAATGGTCAATGACCAATGGTTTTTTATATGATCGAAATGAAATTTTTCAATTTGAAAAGCTTCATCAAAAATAATTAGCGTACATTTCTCTTCAAAAAAAAATTTAAATCGTTTACGCTTGAATGTTTAAGAACGCACGAGATTATCACAACTATAAAGTGATTTTTTAAATTTTTAAATGGTCACATCCTGTATATCTAAATGAAGGATTTAATACTCATACTTGAACCTTTTTTTTATTCCAGGTTACTTTATTTCTTGTAGTCTTGGAACTTTACTTCGTCGTTGTGGGAAATGCTGTTCATCCAGGTAAGTCTAATTTGAATACAATCCTGCTAAACTTAAAGATATTTACAAAATGTTTCTTTCAATTTATTTAATAGTTACCAATTTTTACTTTTTTCAATCTTGATTTTATATTATCATCTTAGATACAACATATTCCTGAAATAAATTAAATAACAATTATTTTTTAATAACGGAAAAGCTGTAGGTTGATTTATTTCAAGCACTATTTTTTTTCATTTTGCTCCGAAATCGGAATTTTATTATTATTATTATTATTATTATATTTTCCATTTTTACTAGGGATTGACCGTGGGCATGTAAATGTGGAATTTTTACCTTTATACCAACAGATGTAAATAAATATGCCCTAGCGTTTCAATTTAAACTGGACATTTTGTAATAATATGTACCTTTTTTTGGCTCTTTGTACGACTTATTCACGTTATTACAGTATTCATTGGTATTCCTTTCTTCACAATGTAAACGATATTATATATATCGACATATTCCAATGTTTTTCAGAAATACTCTCCATGCATACCTATGTGGAGTATTCGTTTGCAAAAGAACATAGGACCCCGTTACCTTAAAATATAATAATATATACAGTGGTCTTAAATAAATATTTATGCGTAATTTAAATAAATAAAAGATTTTAAATTTAGCATTTTGAGCGGTTTAATTATACATATATGAAATTCTTAATTCTAAGTAATGTGAGGAAATTATATATTTCATTTACGAATTCTATCTAAATTTAAGATGACATAATTTTTAGCTACACTAGACAATAAATAATTTTACAATTCGGATTTTTTTATATATAAAATTCAATATTAACTGAACTAGTATTGTGATTTTCACGTACTTTAGTTTTTGATGATTTAATTATATACTGGGAAAAACCATTGAATTTCAAAAAATCTTCATTTTCGTAATTACGTCATATATACAATCTTATAGAACAAGTGATAAAATGATAGCTACTAAATAACAAATACAACGCATGAGAAATATTTGAAAAGAAATGAAAAGCAAAGGAAAAATGATTCAGTGGGCTGACAGAGTTTTTTCAAAAATGTCTGCATACAATATTAATTAGAAAAAAAGTATAAGAAATGGTTACACGAATAATTAATACAGCCTCGTATTTTATTATATATATATATTTTTTATATAAACGAATAAATACATAAAAAAATACTCAGTACTAGTAAAATATCAGATATTAGAAAGAAACATATATACCGAATTAATATGATTAATTTGAAAAATGTATCGATAAAAGTTGAAATATTTTTTGGTCGCTTAGTATATGAGCATTTGTTTCCCTTCCGTTTTACTTCAATATAGGAATAATGAAAATATATATTCTTGATTCAATAATATAATGCGAAAATGAGTTGTCGGAAAACTTGAGTCGTTTATACAGGGTTGGGCAGTTCTAACGAATCGGAATCTCCTGCCCAAACTAATTCAAAGAAATGCAAAAAATTGCAATCTTATATAGAATTACGAGTTGCACACTCTAAAATTAATTTCAAGTATACAGTATGAACCATGAAAGCACAATTAAAACTGGTCTTTTTTTTTTAAATGGAACACTATGTATATTTTAATACTATTTCATAGCAGACATTCAAGTACTTATGAACACGTACATTGTAATTTGTTAGAATGCGGTGTTGCCTAGATATTAGCAATTTTGTAAAAAATTGGTTCATTGCAAGCCCAATTTCAAAAAATCATAACTTACTTAGGTAACGAATTTAAGTAGCACAGTTTTAAATCTGAGTAACCACTAACATGACATTATTTTTTGTAAATCGGTTTTTCTCCTGAAATAAACAGGCATATGTAAGAGTCATGTTCATTTGGGGCATTTTCCTTGAAAGGTAAGTCCGGTTTTTTAAATGGAACACCCCATATATTGTTATTCTGTTAGATAATACGATTATAATAGAACCATTTCCATTAAATATGTCCTATACTTAAAATTAGTAGTTTCTTAGATATTGACATATTTTTGAAAAATGCAAACAAGCAAATGCAAGCATCCAAACAAACAATTCAATTAAAATAAATATAAATCTTTAAGATTGCCATGGAAGATAATGTCAACTGTAATATTTGTGATTAGACAATTAAAGTTTACTTAAACCTACTTTACATTAAAGTCATAAAGATATGGCATACTCTTTGCAAGAGAAGATCGACATGATCTGGTGTTTAGGAGAGTGCCACAACAACCCTCTATTGCCCAGTAAAATATACAAAGCAAATTTTACAAATGGAAGACATCCAAATGCAACTAGCTTTCAACATTTATTAAATACTTTCACAACGATTGGATCTGTTAAAAATTCAACACAAAAAAAAACATAAAACTGTAAGAACGGAACAAAATAAAATAAGAGTACTTTCGTCTGTGATTGAAAATACAAAAAATAAATAAACAGTAAAAACTACTATTTTAATAAATATTCAAATGTATTTCCATTCACTTCTATGCACATGCGAAGACGTTCTTCCATTAATATTTGCACATTATATAACATAACCGGAGTGATATATATATATTTATTTATTCATTTATTTAATGAATTTAATATGATTATCTTGAATTATATAGATCTAACGATCTATCAATCTAGGAAACTGTAAAATAAACGTATTTAAAAAGTAATATCATAATCAGTTCTCGAGGTTCATATTTCTACAAATCGTCTGTTAAATGAGCACCTAATTCTCTTCATTACAGATTCATTGAAAAAATTTAACATGTGTATATTAGTATACAATATCACCCAAATACCGTAACATAAAGCACTAAGTAGCTAGATGTACATTTCGAAGCCTATCCCCATCTTCAGTAGCATAAGGTAAAAACTAAATAAAATTACTCTGTCAGCTACATATTGTTCCAACGGAGGTTTTATATAACTCAAATTATGCTTTAAAGAGGGATTTTATTTAGTTTTAAGTTGTGCTACTGAAGATGGGGGCATAGCCCTTGAAATGTACATCTAGCTACTTAATGCTTTGAGTTACGGTATTTGGGTGATATTCTATATTATAAATACTATAGTATTATTTTCGAACATTTACTATTCAAACCGAAGAAAAATGTTTGGTTTCATTATAATGTAATTATTTTACTACTGTCTTTATAAAACTATTAACAAAACTTTTCATTTCCTTATAAAACCTGATAAAATTTCTTTATATTGAAGGCCTGAACACCAAGGAATGTAAAAATATATTCTTCAGTTACATTATAATAAATATATTACACAAAATAGAAAAACAGATTGTGATATTGCTACTGTCATTTCTTAGGAATATTTGTACAATGAAACTTCGATAACGATCGAAATTGTGCATACAATATTGTTACGGATAATAATTTTTGCGGCTACAAATTAAAATTTTAGATGGTAAAATATAAGTGTATTCTGAAAAAATATTGGAACAAAAAACTCGCCACACTATAGTGTTGCATTGTGTAGGTATATATTAAGTGTAGGCATTGCAGGAACATTGAAAAATGCCCACTGCTGAAAATCCTCTTATTTCGTTTGAATAACGGCTTTCTCTCGGTGCTTCCATATTAGGAAAGCAATCTTGATCATAAATCCATACATTCGCACGCTTTCCCCATGCACACTCTTTTGTTAAAATATATAATATATTCAATTCCCGTGCCATTTATTAGGAATTCGATATTTTCTATATGCTTATTTAAATATTCGATATGCAACATTTCATTCACGTGCTTATAAAGGAAATAAGGTTATATTTTAATGGACATAATGGAAGCATTACGGTGTTAATAAATAATAATGTTGTATTGTATTTTGGCTTTCACAAGTGTTTATAGATATACAAAAAAAATTGCATTATAAAAAAGTTTTCGTTCATTTGTGTGTATAAAAAATGTTAGGTGTCATTAAAAATTTGAATATTCTGAATATGAGCTTCAATCAAATATACAAATAAAAGAAAAATAATAACATAAAATTATATACATATTCTAAAGGATTTTTTTCATTTTTAGTTATACGTGGAATTGGTAAATAAAGATGGTAAAAGGATTTATTGTAGTTTATGTACTATTTGTAATATTGAATTATTAGTTAGCAATTTTATTTCATTTTTAAAATCTGGGTGTATTGATTAAAACTAATAAAATAGAACTTAAAAAATTGTATTCATATGAAACTTGGAGCTTTAAGTTTTCAAACATATTTTAAACTATACGTAGCGTTCACTTTTGCAATGTATATAAATATATTCTATTTTAAATTGCATAAATTATAACACACTACGTAATAATAACTTTATATATTTATTTCAATTCTAAGTACTAGTTTGGTATAGCTAAAATGATAAGCATCTTTAATATTAATTGTTTTTAAATTTGACGAATTTTGAACTCAGATCAGTTTTACCCACCACTGGAATAAAACGTATGTTCCTTATTAAAACATATCGTTCAGGAGCCAACTTTTTAGAAAAGAGGAGATTTATTCATTTCTGAAAATAATCATAGACTTTGGTAGGTACTTCATATGCCATGAAAACTTGATTCAATGGGCTGGCTCAGTTTTCCAAAATCGTCTACTTTAAATATTAATTGGAGTATAATTAGAAGTGGTTGTATATTAAAATCTAATACATTCTCACATATTTTATTACTATATACAGTCGAGCTCGATTAGTAATTCATCGATTAATAAGTCAACTCGGTAAGTAAGTCAAAATGGCTTGGTCCCAACCCAAGGCTCATATGCTCTATATATTATGACTTCGGATGATAAGTCATCATACCTCGCTTAATAAGTCATTATATTGACGACATTATGATTTCATCTGTTTAGGAGATTAGACAGGTTTTCTCGTAATTACCGACTAAGAAGGTTGTTTAATAGCTTGTAAGCAAAATGTAAACTGAAACATCAAATCAGTTTTGAGTTTGAACTCTTAGAGTACGAAATGGCAAGCCTTAAGCGTAAAGCAATAACCTTAGAAACAAAACTGGCAGTGGTGAATATGTTAAAAGGCAGTGTAAAGAAAAGTGAAGTGTGTAAGCATTTTAACTAAATAAACTCATCGGTGGGTTCAATATGGACGGCTCAAAATAAAATCAATGAAAATGAAGGAAGCAAAAGTGTGAAGCGTATGAGGAAACCTACTCACGAGGATGTAGATGCTGCTTTTTGAACTGGTTTAAACAACAAAGAACCCTCAATTTACCGGTAATCGCACCTATTCTCCATGTAAAAGCTGGAAAATTAGCTGAATTGTTGGGAATAGAAAAATTTGATTGTTCCCCGGCATGGATAGACCATTTTAAAAAACGGCATGAAATCAATTTTGGAAAAATGATTGGCGAAGCCAAAGACGTCCATTTGAATATCACCAGTGCGTGGATTCAAAATGAGTGGGAAGAAATCCGGAAAATTTTTAAAGACGATGATATCTTCAACGGGGACGACACAGGCCTCTTCTTTTAGCTGACACCAGACCACATATTTAAGATCAAAAATGAAAAATGCATTGGCGGAAAACTCCCAAAAGAAACGATCACTGTTTTTGTTTGTGCTAATGTAAGCGGCACTGTAAAAAAATATTTGTTAGTGATCAGCAAATCAAAAAACCCATGATGCTTCAAAAATGTAAAAAGCTTGCCTGTGACCTATGAAGTCAATAAGAAGTCTTGGATGACAAACGAGTTATTTGCAAAGGAAATCCGACGTTGGGAAGAGGATCTCAAAAAAGCAAAGAGAAAAATCGTTCTACTTTTGGATAATTGTCCAGCTCACCTTCGCATACTAGGATTGAAATTTATAACTTTGAAGTTTTTGCCTCCAAACACAACCAGTATTCTACAGCCGACGGATAAAGGAGTAATAAGAAGCCTGAAATGTGCGTACAGTAAAAGACTGGTTTTGAAAATGATGGAAACCGACGGCGCAAACTTTAGCTTGAGCAAAGTAAACTCTACTTGATGCTCTGAAATTTCTGAAAAAAGCCTGGAAGTACGTCACCGGTGTTACAATTAGGAACTGCTTCCAGCATGTGGGTTTATGCGACCATCATTTTGATGAGGAAGATGATTTACCTTTGAAACATTGGCTACAATCTTTCGATATTCCCACTTCAAGTAATTAGAAGATTTTACAAAATTGATGAAGACCTTCCAACGACTGGAGAAATGTCTGATCTCGATTTAGTAAGAGATGTACAGACAAGAAATGAAAAATCAGACGACGAATAAGAAGAAGAAGAATAAGAGATAATGCTAGACCCAAAACCTACCACCTCTGAAGCATTGTTACCGGTTCGTAAATTAATTACATATTATGAAGCCGAAGAAAAAAGTCTACATTTAGACAATTTATATAAAATAGAAGAGGATTTAGAAACAGAAACTTGGAATTCTAGAAAAAGCTGACAATGATAACCGATATTTTTTATGTTTAATATTTAAATGTTTAAACATTTAAATGTTAGGTATTATTGAAATAAATTTCAAATAAAAATCTAATTCATTAAATTTATATCCCTTCCCTACCTCGGATAATAAGTCACCTCGGTTAGTAAGTCAAAATTGCTCGGTCCCTGCAATGACGTTATAACCAAGTTCGACTGTATATACAATTCTAATAGATCTCGTATGTAATTTCTGAGTAGTAATGAAGCCATTATACCAAAACTTTTATTTCATCAAGAATAATATAAGCATTCCATTTACATATTATATAATCTTTTTACCTTATCCCTAAACAATCTTTGTTTGCATTCAACTACTTGTGCAGCTGCTTGTAGTTTATATAGCATTTGTTCTACTTTTTCTATATCATTCAGGGTTAGTATCCATAATTGCGTAATTTCCTGTGTATATTCTTCTGCAGTGGCTTGATTTTTAACTGGCAGTAGGACATCCAAGTTTTCATATAGGCTAGTTAAGTATTTGAATATACTTTCCACCTGATTATACATTATTTCTCGTACAGTACCGTAGAAAGGACCTACACGCATAATGAGCATAGAAGTTCTGCCGTAATTTTTTTAAAATTTGTATTTAAGTATTGATTAATAGTTTCTAAATCGCTTTCACTTATGTATCAGCGATAATTTTTTTTATAAAACGAATTTAGAATATATTAGTGCTATTAAAAAAAGTTTTCTTATTTTCCATATATTGTGTTACCTATTCATAGTAAATATACCTATATAAAATATTACTTTAATTATCATATGACCATAGATAAATCTTGCCAAAAATTGCCATACTTTTGTAGAGTTATTAAAATATAATTGCCAGATACATAATTATCTGACTCGCTCATTAAATAATATTTACATAAACAAGCTAAATTCTACATTTTATAAGAAATCGTTTATATATATCTAATCTAATTGTAATCGGAGATTGGAATGCCGTAGTAGGTAAGGGAAAGGAAGTTTCAATAGTAGGAGAATATGGAATAGGAACACGTAATGATAGAGGGGATAGATTGGTAGAGTTTTGTATTAGGAATAAGCTAGTGGTAGCAAACACGCTTTTTCAGAATCACAAGCGCAGGATATATACGTGGAAAATGCCAGGAGATATAGGGAGGTATCAGATAGATTACATACTGGTTAAAGAGAGGTTTAGGAACCAGATTAAGAATTGTAAGAGTTACCCTGGAGCAGATATTGATAGTGACCATAATTTAGTAGTCCTGGACTCAGAGGTCAAATTCAAGAAATTACAGAAGTCTAAACAGGTCAGAGTAGATGTCGATAGGTTAAAATTAGCTGATGTATGTGAAAAGTACAAGCAGAAAGTAGAAATCATGGAAATTATAGATTATAAGGATAGGAGAATAATTTTTAATTTATATAAACACCAAACTGCCTTAGTTAGAATTGAGGGGGAAGAAGAGGTAGCAAAAATAGGGAAGGGAGTTCGGCAGGGATGTACACTCTTACCGTTATTATTTAATCGATATATAGAAGATGCAATAAACAAAGTAAAAGAAGAGTATAGTGTAGGTGTGAATGTACAGGGAGAGAAAATATATATGTTGAGATTCGTCGACGATATAGCTATATTGGAAGAAAGCGAAAAGAATTTAGAAAGGGTATTGAATGGTATGCAGGCAGTATTGACTAGGGATTTTAACATGAAAATAAATATAGGTAAAACTAAAGTGATGAGGTGTGACAAAAAGGAATGCAGTAGAAAAATGAGGATCACAATAGGAGATAATAGAATCGAAGAAGTGTCAGATTTTTGTTATTTAGGCAGTAGAATCACAAAAGATAATCGAAGCAAGGTAGATATAAAGTGTAGGATAGCACAGGGTAGGAAGGCATTCGTAGAAAAAGAACAGATTTTAAGATCAAATATTGACTTGGGTATTAGAAAAAGATTACTGAAGGTATATGTTTGGAGTGTAGCACTGTACGGGTGTGAGGCGTGGACTATAGGAAAGGAAGAGAAGCGTAGATTAGAATCACTTGAAATGTGGTGTTATAGGAGGATGATGAGGATTGGTTGGGAAGATAAAGTAACAAATGAAGCTGTACTAGAGTTAGTAGGGGAGAAGAGAAGTATCTGGAGAGTGTTATAGCGTAGGAGAGACAGATTAGTAGGGCATATTCTTAGGCATAGGGGGATTATGCAATTGATCATAGAAGGTAGAATGGAGGGAAAGAGAGGGGTAGGTAGGCCTAGATTGGAGTATGTGAGTCAGATAGTTGAAGACGTTGAGATGAATAGCTATAGGGAGATGAAGGGATTAGCTCAGGATAGATCGGCATGGCGTGCTGTTTCCAACCAATCTTTAGGATTGCGGACTCTCTAACTAATAAACACCAAACTGCCTTAGTTAGAATTGAGGGGGAAGAAGAGGTAGCAAAAATAGGGAAGGGAGTTCGGCAGGGATGTACACTTTCACCGTTATTATTTAATCTATATATAGAAGATGCAATAAACAAAGTAAAAGAAGAGTATAGTGTAGGTGTGAATGTACAGTGAGAGAAAATATATATGCTGAGATTCGCCGACGATATAGCTATATTGGAAGAAAGCGAAAAGAATTTAGAAAGGGTATTGAATGGTATGCAGGCAGTATTGACTAGGGATTTTAACATGAAAATAAATATAGGTAAAACTAAAGTGTTGAGGTGTGACAAAAAGGAATGCAGTAGAAAAATGAGGATCACAATAGGAGATAATAGAATCGAAGAAGTGTCAGATTTTTGTTATTTAGGCAGTAGAATCACAAAAGATAATCGAAGCAAGGTAGATATAAAGTGTAGGATAGCACAGGGTAGGAAGGCATTCGTAGAAAAGGAACAGATTTTAAGATCAAATATTGACTTGGCTATTAGAAAAAGATTACTGAAGGTATATGTTTGGAGTGTAGCACTGTACGGGTGTGAGGCGTGGACTATAGGAAAGGAAGAGAAGCGTAGATTACAAGCATTCGAAATGTGGAGTTATAGGAGGATGATGAGGATTGGTTGGGAAGATAAAGTAACAAATGAAGATGTACTAGAGTTAGTAGGGGAGAAGAGAAGTATTTGGAGAGTGTTACAGCGTAGGAGAGACAGATTAGTAGGGCATATTCTTAGGCATGGGGGGATTATGCAATTGATCATAGAAGGTAGAGTGGAGGGAAAGAGAGGGGTAGGTAGGCCTAGATTGGAGTATGTGAGTCAGATAGTTGAAGACGTTGAGATGAATAGCTATAGGGAGATGAAGGGATTAGCTCAGGATAGATCGGCATGGCGTGCTGTTTCCAACCAATCTTTAGGATTGCGGACTCTTTAACTAACTAGTCCAGTTTTATGTACAACATACTTCCTGACCGTTTAAAGATGACAAATAAAACTATGATACGATCAATCACAATAGATAAAGCTTATTATTCCATAGACGAATTTTTAACTGATAATCTTACATAGATTTAAAATTTTAACAGGTATCGGTCCCATAGCAATATTTTATAACTTTATATTTAACACTTTTATAAACCGTTGACTTTATTTAAGTAAATTATATGTACTATATTTAATGTTTCATTTGTTAATTAATTATATGAATTTTGTAAAAAATATGTTCATATAATTGTGACAAACATCTACTGTATACTATCTTTTGATGGGTAATAAATATTCTATTCTATGTTCGATTATACAAACAAAATAGTGAGTTAACGGAACAATCGCGATCATAGTTTTTAACAAACGAAGAATTTTTTTAAAATTGTAAGAATACTAACCAAGTAACAACTCATTATCATGTATCCCCTGCACATTCCTTTGAAGATCCTCCATCCTTTCAATATTCTTTTCTAATTGAACATTTATATAGGTAATATTATTTACTTCAAGCTGCAACAAATCGTCATTGTACTTAATTGTATTCAGGCGTGTATGTATCTCCCGCAATGGATACTCATGCTCTATCACCCGAGCAAAGAGATCATTCAAGAAGTTCTTTTGGTCATAATACTTTCGTTGCAAATCGATACTGAGCAGGTTCCAGTTATCAATCATGCTGTTCAATTGACCGAATGTCAATGGCCGTTCTTCTTCGGCTCTAATGGACATTTATGATTAGTCCTTTAGTCCTGTAGTCGTTTTGACCTTTTATTGCACGTTCTTTATACTAGAATTTAGATTGACGCTTAATTCAATGTAAAGTATGCTTATATCAGAATGTCATAGGTACAACAATGACTTTTATGTGACATTTTGTAGATGTACTATTCAAAATATAATATTTTGCTAAGAAATTATGAAATTATTCTACCCAAATGGTAGGAAAGAAAATTTAACCAAGTATTACACTTGTGAAAAACTTTATTAAAATAACGGTTTCGAGAAAACGTAAATAATAAAATAAGAGCCATTTATGGTAACAAATTAGGAAATATCATCGCTAGATTATAACTTTTTCGTCCAATTCTTTTTCATCAGATTTCATCAACAATATATTACTGCGAAAACTACTTCTTTTCTTTAAAGACAACTTAAAATACAATGGTATGTTAAAAAGAGGATAGTTTTTTGGTCTCAAGTAGACTTTTAATTGGATTAATTATTACTATTATTTGAAAGTAGATAAATAGTGCATCCATGACAGGAGCTTTACATATATCGTGTTTGAAAAGTAATTACAAAAAAAAAATTATGGTGGAGGTGTGTATATATATACTATAAGAAAAGAAGTGAGAAATAACCTTAAAAAGAGTAAAATGTATATCTATAAACATATAAATACAAGAAAACTATACCTTTATAAATGAGAGCAGAATTTTTCAGAATTTAGAAGATATTTTGATTAGGGATTCAGATTAGAGTACATATTTGTGGCAAGATGGCAAAACATAATATGTGCAATTTTATAAAATTTATAGGAGAGTAAATATAATCTGAAGGCATTGTATTTGTTTACATATCATAAGCATGATGCATGAATTTTTACGGATTTATAAATCGTTGACATGGCAAGTTTTGCCAGCATATAGATCTCAACGTATGTATTAAAGTGCAGTAAAAATCAGGAAATGACCAAAACATGGACAACTTGTTTTGCCATCTAACCACAGATTGTAGGTTCGAATCCCGCTCCGGACAGGGATATTTTCTTGAGGAAAAATTCCTTCCAGACCATGGGTGTTGTGTACTAGTCTATAGATAATAATATAAATGAAAAATAGTTCAATTACAATGAGAAATTGGTAAGCAGTTACAAAGCTAAACTCAATAAATATGTATCTTAAAAATTATCACTACGGTGTTACATAATAGTATAGAATATCACCCAAATACCGTAACAAGCATTAAGTAGATGTACATTTCGAAGGCTATGGCCCCATCTTCAGTAGCCCCAAGATAAAAACTAAATAAAATACCTCTGTCACGAATCGCTATTGATATACTATTAAATAAATAAGTCAACATGGCAGAAGCATTTCAAAATTCAAAATTGAAGTACTTTTATTTTATTTGCTTCCGTTCTTACAGTTTTACGTTTTTTTTGTGTTGCATTTTTAACAGATCTAATCGTTGTGAAAGTATTTAATAAATGTTGAAATCTAGTTGCATTTGGATGCTTTCCATTTGTAAAATTTGCTTTGTATATTTTACTAGGCAATAGAGGGTTCTTGTGGCACTTTCCTTAACACCAGATCATGTCGATCTTCTCTTGCAAAAAGTATGCCATATCTTTATTGTTTTAATGTAAAGTAGATTTAAGTAAACTTTAATTGTCAAATCACAAATATTACAGTTGACATTATCTTCCATGGCAATCTTGAAGATTTATATTACTTTTAATTGAATTGTTTGTTTGGATGCTGCATTTTTCAAAAATAAACATCTAAGAAACTACTAGTTTTAGGTATAGCACATATTTAATGATAATGGTTCTATTATAATCGTATTATCTTTCAGTATAATAATATATGGGGGGTTCTATTTAAAAAATCGGACTTACCTTTCAATGAAAATGCCCCAATTGAACATGACTCTTACATATGCCAGTTTGTTTCAGGGGAAAAACCGATTTACAAAAAATAACGCCATGTTAGTGGTTACTCAGATTTAAAACTACGCTACTTAAATTCGCTACTTAAGTAAGTTATGATTTTTTGAAATTGGGCTTGCAATGAACCAATTTTTTACAAAATTGCTAATATGTTGGCAACGCCGCATTCTAATAAATTACAATATACGTGTTCATAAGTACTTGTATGTCTGCTATGAAATGGGAACAAAATATATATAGTGTTCCATATAAAAAAATAAGACTAGTTTTAATTGTGCTTTCATGGTTCATCCTGTATACTTGAAATTAATTTTAGAGTGTGTGACTCGTAATTCTATATAAGATTGCAATTTTTCGCACTTCTATTTGAATTAGTTTGGGCAGGGGATTCCGATTCGTTAGAACTGCCCAACCTTGTATATTGAACTCCAATATATTATTATTTCTAATAACTAAAATATCTAAAATGGGGACATAGCCTTCGAAATGTGCATCTAGATACTTCGGGTGATATTCTATACTATCAATAAATATGGTTAAAAAAAAGTCATAGTGTGATTACCTCTGTTATCTGCCAAGCTGGGATTGGTCTTTAGCTGACTATTGTAATATAAGAAATAATGCACATCAAGACATTTTTATGTTCATGTCATAGAGAATCAATCCGGCATGTCACTGCCAATGTCTTCAAGCCGAATATTCGATAATTAGTAAAATAAATAGACCAGATAATGAAATTAGTGTCCTAAATAATAAATAATATACCATCGTAATGTAAACAGTGTAAATCGTGGTTTACCACATTCTAATTCTTGAAAGTAAATGAATTTTCTTTTATACCTCAGTCATACTTATATGCGCTAGAACGAATCCTTATTTATTGACCTAGGCTCCTGCTTCCAGGGATTTCCTGCATAGTCACTGATGCATATGCCATTTCAAATGCAAGAAACGTGCGCCATGTGGCTGGGTTACTATTCTCAATTAATTAATTGCATAGCACATTTGGTCGTGCATTATTTAATATAAAATAATTAACAGCCAAAGTTCATGTAAACTACTTCCGACAAAGTGAAAACATGAAAATTGTTGAGAATATATTTTGTGAATGTAAATCTCTTCGGTAGAATACTAATTAACTTTCGCAATTTCCACAACTACTGACTATCGTGAGCATTTTCTTTTGTAATATTAATTAATTTCAGGTATTGCTGAACGTACTAGAGGAACCATAATAAATTTTTGTCCTAAATTTTCTTGTAATCCGTTCGAAATTTATTACATTTTTCAAGACAACACTAAATAGCAATACAATTCAATTTGCGGAAATTTATTAAATTCCATTGGCTGCATCTGATATCTGATTTACTCAAAAATGTGCGTGGGCACATTTAGAAGTTAACTTGTTTACCAACTGTGAACGAAGAAGAAGATTTCCTCCACTACATGAACGACGAGATTTAAGATTCTCCGTAGAGAGCCTTATCAGAACGTCGATATGTGTAAATATGTGTAAATCGCTTGATTCTCTGAATATTTCCCTGAATCCTGATGTTCTAAAAAAGGACCATTATCATCGTGACTCGTTAATACAATTTAAGACACACAACGGTTTTGCATCGTACTTTATCCTCTCTTTAAGTCTTAAATGAATTTCTCTACCCATCTCACTTCCATATTCTGTTTTTATTATTAAAAATATAATCGACTTAATTTAACGAACAAAAAACACATATTTGCTAATTTTATGGATACCTTAAATTTGAAAAATTAAGTGCTATTTCGGTTTACACAACAAGTGTGTTTTTTTTACTATTGTTTCTTTCTACGGACATTATCTAGTGTTAGATAGACCTACGGTTCATAAGAAAAGAATATATTTGTGATAACAAATCGAAGTGGCATTTGTATTTTTCTTACTTGGATACATTATGCTATTTTTACGATATTAATTCGTTACTACAAAAACGAACAACGGTTATAAATAATGAAAAAATTGGCATAAATTAATAAGTTCCACAATATAAATGAATGCATTTAATATAATAATTTAGATTAAAATACATGATATATTTTTTTATAGTTAGTTAAAGAGTCCGCAATCCTAAAGATTGGTTGGAAACAGCACGCCATGCCGATCTATCCTGAGCTAATCCCTTCATCTCCCTATAGCTATTCATCTCAACGTCTTCAACTATCTGACTCACATACTCCAATCTAGGCCTACCTACCCCCCTCTTTCCCTCCACTCTACCTTCTATGATCAATTGCATAATCCCCCCATGCCTAAGAATATGCCCTACTAATCTGTCTCTCCTACGCTGTAACACTCTCCAAATACTTCTCTTCTCCCCTACTAACTCTAGTACAGCTTCATTTGTTACTTTATCTTCCCAACCAATCCTCATCATCCTCCTATAACACCACATTTCAAGTGCTTCTAATCTACGCTTCTCTTCCTTTCCTATAGTCCACGCCTCACACCCGTACAGTGCTACACTCCAAACATATACCTTCAGTAATCTTTTTCTAATACCCAAGTCAATATTTGATCTTAAAATCTGTTCTTTTTCTACGAATGCCTTCCTACCCTGTGCTATCCTACACTTTATATCTACCTTGCTTCGATTATCTTTTGTGATTCTACTGCCTAAATAACAAAAATCTGACACTTCTTCGATTCTATTATCTCCTATTGTGATCCTCATTTTTCTACTGCATTCCTTTTTGTCACACCTCATCACTTTAGTTTTACCTATATTTATTTTCATGTTAAAATCCCTAGTCAATACTGCCTGCATACCATTCAATACCCTTTCTAAATTCTTTTCGCTTTCTTCCAATATAGCTATATCGTCGGCGAATCTCAGCATATATATTTTCTCTCCCTGTACATTCACACCTACACTATACTCTTCTTTTACTTTGTTTATTGCATCTTCTATATATAGATTAAATAATAACGGTGAAAGTGTACATCCCTGCCGAACTCCCTTCCCTATTTTTGCTATCTCTTCTTCCCCCTCAATTCTAACTAAGGCAGTTTGGTGTTTATATAAATTAAAAATTATTCTCCTATCCTTATAATCTATACCCGTTTCTTTTAAAATTCTAAACATTATGTCCCAATCTACATTGTCAAATGCCTTTTCTAAGTCTACAAAAGCTATGCAAGTTACCTTTCCTACCCTCTTTCTTTTTTCTACTACCGTTCTTAGTGCTAGAATCGCCTCTCTCGTCCCTCTGTTTTTCCTAAAACCAAACTGATCTTCTCCTAGCCTTTCCTCTACTTTTTTATATAATTAATAATTTATCTACTTTAAAAAATAATTAGTATATACCTATATATCGAATTAGATGACACTCCATAATACAATTATTTTTACTTTAAAAATTACAATGTATTAGTAAACTACAATAGATGCGTTTATGTTTTAAATATCCTGTGTCCTCTAGCACCTACGTAATGATGAAACTCTTCAATTAAGACAGTAAGTTAGTAAATAGCGCAACTGTTGATTAATATCTCGTTAATGCCGTAAATGATATTTAAATTTCCCTGCATTAGAGGATAGTTTTAATTCACTTAAATCATAGGATTGCATTCTAGACTAGTCTAGCAGCTTGTCTGCATTATGAGTATAGTTTTGCTAAAATAAATGCGCCTGGGGGTTTATGCATTAAAATGTACTCCTAACTCTTAATTTTATATATATACATACCATGTATCAAATAACCGACAAATGTATAATTGTTTAAAATAAAATAATACCATCATACTACCATCATTTATAAACTTTTAATAAATTAGAAATTTGGGTAATTTCTTTTTATACTTAATGAACAGTAGGGTACGGATGTTTAATTATTTGATTCAATATTTAATTTGTGTTATATCTGTAATATTGCGTACATGTGAAATTGTGGGAGAAATTGCCAAGAAAAGTTGAGATCGGTTTCCAATTTGCTACTTAATACTTTTTTTTAAGGTTGGCGCTAAAGACGCTCCCACAATTAATGACCTTACGATGCCGAAATATGATCCACTGATCAGTTGAATATGACAATTTAAGCTCTTAAGTTTAATACAACTTTTGGACTTTTATGTAGTCTTTCTCAAGGTGGTGCTGTAGATATAGTCCGTTCAGCAACAAGAACAGCATAGGATATGAAAGAAACAGCATAAAATAAAGGGCTGTTCCTCGAGATAGCTAACTAGATTGTAATGAGGTAACAGGAAAAAAAATAGCTAAGATACTTTATTAAGTTTAAAGTTTCCCGGTCCACCGTAACTATCGAGTTCGATAGTCTAATTTAACGTAATCTTCGCCAATAATTATTTTACAATTTACTCCTTGTGAGAATGAAGAGACTATAGTAATTTTATATATAACACCATTGAATATGAAATTTTGGTAATCGTTTTAAATTAACTTGTTTGATTAATATTATATTAGAGTTAGATATGCTCTAATTATCTTTTTTTTAATGAGATAATAAATTTCATAAGAAATAGGTATACATTTTATAAATATCAAGTGATAATTAAAGATGTGATTTATACAACATTAAAATGAAATATCCAAGTTTTAAAATATAATGTGACTGGGAATGCGTGTAGAATCTCTTGAACTTGAATGCGGGAGGATAGTTGTGGTAGATAGGCAGACCTATTATAGTATATAATACAAATAATATATGACATTTGGAACTATACCAATAAGGAAATGAATGAGTGAGCTAAGGAAAGATGACGTGATATTCTATTTGGAACCAAAGACTCTGTAATTAAAGACTAAGTTATGCAAAATGTAAAATCAAATTCTGTAATTAAGGACTAAGTAATAATGAAAAATGTAATAAAGTAGCATACGAAAATAGATATATAGAATAGGTTTATTAATACGACCTATGGTTGTACCCATCCTTTAAAGCCCTCATGACTAAGAGTGCGTAATTTTTTTAAGTATTCAATGCGACAAAAAGGAAATCTATTAAATATTAGTATGGAATATCACCCAAATACCATAAGTCAAAGCATTAAGTAGCTAGATGTAGATTTCCAAAGTTTTCCATGTCCCCATCTTCAGTAGCGCAAGATAAAAACTAAATAAAATACCTTTGTCACTAACGAACGGTATTTTTTACAAAATTATAATTAACTCATTGGGTTAGTTAAAGAGTCCGCAATCCTAAAGATTGGTTGGAAACAGCACGCCATGCCGATCTATCCTGAGCTAATCCCTTCATCTCCCTATAGCTATTCATCTCAACGTCTTCAACTATCTGACTCACATACTCCAATCTAGGCCTACCTACCCCTCTCTTTCCCTCCACTCTATCTCCTATTGTGATCCTCATTTTTCTACTGCATTCCTTTTTGTCACACCTCATCACTTTAGTTTTACCTATATTTATTTTCATGTTAAAATCCCTAGTCAATACTGCCTGCATACCATTCAATACCCTTTCTAAATTCTTTTCGCTTTCTTCCAATATAGCTATATCGTCGGCGAATCTCAGCATATATATTTTCTCTCCCTGTACATTCACACCTACACTATACTCTTCTTTTACTTTGTTTATTGCATCTTCTATATATAGATTAAATAATAACGGTGAGAGTGTACATCCCTGCCGAACTCCCTTCCCTATTTTTGCTACCTCTTCTTCCCCCTCAATTCTAACTAAGGCAGTTTGGTGTTTATATAAATTAAAAATTATTCTCCTATCCTTATAATCTCTACCCGTTTCTTTTAAAATTCTAAACATTATGTCCCAATCTACATTATCAAATGCCTTTTCTAAGTCTACAAAAGCTATGCAAGTTACCTTTCCTACCCTCTTTCTTTTTTCTACTACCGTTCTTAGTGCTAGAATCGCCTCTCTCGTCCCTCTGTTTTTCCTAAAACCAAACTGATCTTCTCCTAGCCTTTCCTCTACTTTATTTTCTAATCTCCTATAAATAATCTTTAACAATATCTTCGATGCATGTGATAGTAGGCTAATGGTCCTATAGTTCTCACACAAATTAGCTCCTATTTTCTTCGGCATTGTTACTATTCTACTTCGCTAAAAATCCTGTGGTACTTCTCCCTTCTCATATATTTTACAAACTAACCTGTATAATCGCTCCTGCATTTTTTCCCCTGCGTGTTTTATTAATTCGGCTGGTATCATATCAATCCCCGCTGCTTTGTTATTCCGTAAATCATTTAATGCTCTATGAAACTCTGACCTAAGTATGCTAGGACCTAAGTCATCCTCATCTATCTGTTCCACACTTTCTAGCTACTCCATGTCCTGCCTACCTTTATATAAATCTTCAAGATACTCCTTCCATCTTCTAGCTTTTTCCTTATTTTCTGTGAGTTCCTTACCCTGCTTATCACATATAATGTTACCCTTTGGTTTTACTTTAGAAAAATGTGACTTAATTTTCCTGTAGCCCAAATCTACTTTACCTCTTCTCATATCCTCCTCAATATCCTCACAGTTTCCTTTTATCCATTCTTCTTTCGCTAGCTTGCATTTCCTATTAATTAAGTTCCTTAGTTCCTTATATTTTTTCTGTCCTGCTTCTGTGTTTTCAATTTTAATTTTCCTTCTTGCTTCTATCATTTCAACTATTTCTTCCGTGATCCATTCCCTCCTACCTGCCCTTTTCTTTGTGCCTAATACTTCATTTGCTGCTGTAGTTAACCCATTTCTGATTTCCCTCCATTCGCAAACTATGTCGCTCCTAGATGTTCCATTAGCCATGATTTCTACTTTCTGCTTGTACTTTTCACATACATCAGCTAATTTTAACCTATCTACATCTACTCTGACCTGTTTAGACTTCTGTAATTTATTTAATTTGACCTCTGAGTCCAGGACTACTAAATTATGGTCACTATCAATATCTGCTCCAGGGTAACTCTTACAATTCTTAATCTGGTTCCTAAACCTCTCTTTAACCAGTATGTAATCTATCTGATACCTCCCTATATCTCCTGGCATTTTCCACGTATATATCCTGCGCTTGTGATTCTGAAAAAGCGTGTTTGCTACCACTAGCTTATTCCTAATACAAAATTCTACCAATCTATCCCCTCTATCATTACGTGTTCCTATTCCATATTCTCCTACTATTGAAACTTCCTTTCCCTTACCTACTACGGCATTCCAATCTCCGATTACAATTAGATTATTCTGTCCTTTAACGTTTGCTAACCTAGATTCAATCTCCTCATAAATGGATTCTACCTCCTCATCATCGTGACTTGAAGTTGGCATATATACTTGCACTATAACTGTGTCCGTTGGCTTCGTGTCTAATCTAATAGTTATAATTCAATCACTAACTTGGCAATAACTCTTTATTCTACATCCCAACTTTCTATTCATTATAAAACCTACACCGGTATGCCCATTATCTGATGCTGTGGTTATTAATCTATATTCTCCTGACCACGTATCTACTTGATCTTTCCTCCTAACTTCACTAATCCCTACAATATCCAGTTTAAGTCTCTCCATTTCTAATTTCAAATTCTCTAACTTTCCTATCCTATTCATACTGCGTATATTCCACGCTCCGACTCGTAGAATTCGCGATGAAATCGATCTCTTGCCCGCCCCAGAATCCGAG
The DNA here is from genome assembly GCA_947310635.1 of Leptodirus hochenwartii. Lineage (NCBI taxonomy): Eukaryota > Metazoa > Arthropoda > Insecta > Coleoptera > Leiodidae > Leptodirus > Leptodirus hochenwartii. Next base: position 7,382,669 of record OX371181.1, read on the forward strand.
GGCTTGCCTGCTACCGAAGTAGCAGGGTGAGATTCTGAGCCATTGGCTCTACTCACCTGGGGTAATATATTAGAGATAATCGACATTTTCATTGCTGTAATCTGGAGAAAGGTACAGTGCTGGTTTCTCCTTGCCTTGCACCGACCAATGAGTGCATATTTTAGCCGTCGCCCCACCGATTCAGCCTAATCCCCCTAATACCGTGGGTTAGCCTGAATCTTTCCTATAGACCGGGATCCCTGTATAGGGACCGCTCTATAGGCCAGAGCGTCGTTGCCCATGTCTTGCCCCTAGGAGGCATATGCAGTGCATTGGCACACTATTGACACAGTAGAATCACAGGAGAATCTTACAGTACAGAAAATTATCAAGACATCCCTTTTTTTGTACTACTTGCAATACAGAAGCTGAAAGGTTAGTTATAAACTAATGGTACCGTATAAATGTATGCATCTGTCTTCTGACATACAATTTTACCAAGAAAGCATCGATGTTGATACTTTGTCATCCTTTGTAGATGCAGACGCAATATTGCGATAACATAATTCCCAGCTTATATATATATATATATATATATATATATATATATATATCATATCATGACAATGAAAATCTTCAAATTTGAAAGGGTTATCTCTTTGAAATCTAATTTTCTCGTTATTTGCGTGGTTATTATTATAATACAGTTATTTATACACAATATAAACAATATTTAGTTAGTACTAACTCTTAGAGATTGGTTGGAATCAGCACGCCATCTGTCGATCTATCCTCAGCTAATTTCTTCATCTCCCTATAATTATCAATCCTAACGTCCTCCACTATCTGACCCACATACTCCAATCTAGGCCTACATACCCCTTGCTTTCCCGCTACTGTAACTTCTATAACTAAATATACTAGGTCCTGAACCCGTCGTGTACTAAATCGTTCATGAATCACAACGGCTCGTAAACGATGCAGTATAGTATACATTACATATATAGTACCAATAGCAGTACTAACATTTATGTGATAAAGTATGTTGATGAACAGAACGAAATTATATTTGCTTATATATATATGTTTTGTATAAATTATAAACATTGTTGTTTCTTCTTACTCATTCTTAATACAAAATATGTATTGTAATATTTCAGTTTAATATTTTTATATTGAGAAAAAATGAAATTATTTTCAGTATGTGCATGTATTTCTTATAGGTGGTGAACTAGTTCATTTTTAAAAGATGTAGTAGTTCACGACCTATAGTTCGTGAACGGTACATTTAAATGAACTATGAACTACCAACTAGGTCCTCAAAGTGACCTACAGTTTCCCATCGATAGTTTGCTAGTGCCTACTGCCCGCCGAACCTACAACAACAACCCCATGCACTGTGGGGTAGTAGTAGGGGGCTGTAGTACTAGCGTAGCTATAATTGCCTATATTAAACTATGCTATATAAATTATACTATTCACAATATAATCTTAAACAGGCCAATTAATATATGTCCTTTTCATATAAGTATTTGAACTAACATTGTACCAGCTAAAACCTCGTGTGACCGCTTGTTCTTCATTCTCTTTTCAGGTCTTATTCTGCCGCTTGTTCATATATCGGTATTTGCAGATGCCTCGTAAATTGCTTTGAAAGGACAATATAATTTAAAAATAAATAATTCCTCCACATTAAGCTGAATAAATGATATGTTTGTATACCATTGCTCGACTACCACACAAAGATCTGCTCCTTAGAATCATTATCATATTTCAAAATTTACAATACTCAATGACAGTGCTGTATCTAGGCAGGGACACCTGCCCAGGGTCCATAATGAAGGGGGGCCAAAAGATGCTTCTACGTAAAAATATTTTTTTTTGTTTCGTTTTTAACTTCACTTTAATAATTACTTTGAATATTTTTGCCACAATTCATTTCTAGGAAATACTAGTCCATTTAATGTGATATTGTTGTAATAAACACATTATTATTGTAATAAACGCATCAAAATGGATGGAGCGATAGACCTTCTACAGACTCTTCATGACTTTGAATTACCTGAATCATTTCTTAATATCTGTGTCGCTCTTCGAATATTTCTTATCTTTCCTGTTTCAACTGCATCGTGTGAAAGAAGTTTCAGTAAATTGAAATTTAGAAAAAAATTCTTAAGGTCGGCTATTGGACAAGAGAGATTAACTAATCTCGCCATAATTTCAATTGAATACAATTTAGCTAAAAATATTAAATGTGACGACATTATTGATGATTTTGCAGAAATGAAAGCAAGAAAAGTGCAATTGAAATAAGTATTTTTTGTTTGTATTTTACATTCAGATTATCAAATATGTTTTTAAATTCGTAATTTAAATATGTTTTTAAATACACCGTGTTTTTCAAGACTATTTAATTTCTAATCTTAACTGTTAAAATTTAATTTTTATAATTGATGCTAATGAATTTAACATAGTGGGCGGAACTTAAATCTTGATTCATATGTGTCATGTTTTGTTTTACCCAGACTCCTTTTAATTTTTTTTCTATATTTATAACATAAAAATGTTATTTGTTTTTTTATATTAAAAAAATTAGGGGGCCCAAAAATTAATCCTTGCCCAGGGCACATGACAGGCTAGTTATGGCACTGCCCAATCATACCTACATATTATTAATATAACAAGTGATCCCTTCTCAAATTGCGCAGACCTCTCTGAGTGGGTACATACAACTTTTCACATTTGTGTTAGGTTTCAAATAATTTTTTTCATCAATATATTCTATATTCCATATTCGATGAACAAAACCACAAGCGTCAGATTTTGTATGAAAATACACTTAAATATTTTTTTTTACATTTTGTCCTACAAACATTCGTATATAAATAAAACAAGTGCATAAATTAATATAATATCGCCTAGATTTGATTGTTTTGCCATTATCATTATGAGAACAGAATTACATCAAGTTATTTTAAAGTATTAAATAATATAGACGACAAAGTTATTGCAAAAATATCAAAAGCAATCAATTACAACAATTGTACGTGATATATTTATGTATATGATTTTTAAAGATGTCATTCTGTGTAAAATGCTATAGTCTATTTCTAAATTATTTTATAGAAATTACTTATTCATATATCCTCTATGATCCTTTCATCATAAGGTTTTATACGACGTATATATACCTAGAATTTCGTAAGCGCTATTCACGTTTGCTTCGTTAACCTTTATACATTAACCATGCAAAATGAAAGGTTTTATTCAGGATTTTAATCACAATTTGCTTAATACGAATGTAATTCGATTTAATTATTTACTGTCAATTATGATTATGTATTCTATTTTGAATGAATATGTAAATCAAACAGGTGCGTTTATTCGGATTGTTTGGACTTCAATTCCAATTGCTGCATTTATATGGAATATTGCATGATGCAAACCTGAAGTTTAAATTTTTCAAACTTCAAGTCATTCATAATAAGTAAATCGATTTGTTTAAATTGATGAGATTTTTAAAAAACTTATTCTAGATATACAAAATAATACTTTTAAGTATTAAACACTTAAAGTTACAATGCAGGAGCTAATATAGGATAATAAATAATAGCAAATCTTGATAAATTAATCTCAAGCAAAATATAAATTTAAACAAATGTTAAACGGTGTTTGAAACAAAAATTATTAATATAAGATATCTATACACACATCGTTCACACCCAAGTTATAGGATTTTATAAGCTTTTTAACTGAATCTGATAAATATTTGAATTATAAATAACAATATTTGAGGGCTATCTAAATTAGGAATACAATTTTAATATTTTAAAAACATTATATTATTTGTGTGAATCTATCGTAAATGATGTGCAATAGGGGTGGCCAACTCGTTTGTCCATGAAATCGATTTTTCTACTTAAAAAGTGATCGCGATCTACCTGTAAAATTATTAATATTTCAAGCAAAGTTCCTTAAAAATCGATATCTATAGTGAAAGGTAGAAATGATATTTAAACGAAACGATATCACGATAATATATTTAATGAACAAATAAAAAAACAAATAAAAGTGGTCCCAAAGTGACCCTTGAGGTACACCATGATCTATATTTACCTCACTCGATTTTTAGCCTATATGTTGAACAAATTGCTTACGATTTGACAAATAAGATTTCATAAATGAGCAGGTATTATTTGAAAAGTTATATTTAGTTAATTTTTTAATTAAAATATTATGATTCAGGCTGTCAAATGCTTTAGTCAAATCAATAAAGGTAGAAGCACAGAAATCTTTCTCATTTATTTCTTCTTAATGCACTTATACTTGTTAATTTATAAGCCTCTCAATTTAGATGCATATATAATATAAACTAAACTTAATATATCTAATATATTTTAAACACATTATATAAATTTAAAAAGACTTTCCATAATTCCCATGTTATCATTTATTGATAATATATAGAATGCATTCTAATGCGACACTAAAAGTATTTTATAGAAACTTTGAAATATAAAAATGATAATATGAATAGTCGGAATGTGAATAGAATTAATACGTATAAATATAATTGATACATTTCTTGATAATTTAATTTAATTTTAATTTTCTTTATCATAATTAATATTGTATCTCAAAGCATTTACAAGCTTTTCTATTGTCTATGTCAGGGGTGGCCAACTTGTTTGTTCTTGAAATCGACTTTGTACTTAAAAAGTGATCGCGATCTACTTGTAAAATTATTAATATTTCACAGAATGACAATCAAGTTCCTTAAAAATCGATATCAAGTGAAAGGTAGATATGAAGTTTAAACGAAACGATATCACGATAATAATATTTATTGAACAATTTAAAAAACAAATACATAAAATATATGATTAATAAAAGATTTATTAATGGGAGTTTGTAGTTTAATATCTTTTAACATGCATTCTTAGTGAGGTGTGTGTGAGTGACGATAAAGAAAATCGTAATGAATCTTCGGTAGGTGAATCGGTAAGTAAAGAACGATGCTGTGTCTTTGTTAATTTTAAATATGAAAAAGTCGATTCACACAAATACGTTGATCCAAGACAAGAATAGATATATTCACTACATTTTTTAATATTTGGATATTTCTCACAACTAACATATTTCCAAAAGTATTCTTCAAGCTCCCTAGCATTTAAAATTAAATCAGATTGTAGAGTTATAATTTCATTCTGTAATTTAGTTTTTTCCAAGTCGAAAATATCAGTAATTCTTGCAGCAATATATTTCACATTTAAATCTTTTTGAAGAGGGAAAGATAAATATTGAACAATAACCCCAATTTTTTTTAAATCACCAAATATTGCATCAAAAGCCTCAATAACGTTTTTAATTTCTACAACGTATTTTTCAAAGTTTTAATTAAAGTTGAGATGTTTTTATAAATGGTCATTCATATTTCGAAAATGATCAAAATTTTTTTTTGGAGATCTTCATCCGCATGACGAACTGACTTTTATAAGCATTAATGCAACTAATCATGTCACTTATATTGCCTTCTTTTTTCCTTGTAACTTTAAATTCAAATCGCTTAACTTGGATGTAAAATCTGCCAGAAATGCTAAATCACTGAGCCAACTTACCTTCGCCATATTTCGTGTTTTTTGTCTCGTTTTACTAGCGCCACATTCGAAATAATCAGTTTTTATGTCCAACTGTTCGCGATCGACTTGTTGGCCACCCCTGATATACAATAATAATGTCAAATCTTACATTGGTCAATTTTTTAGAGAAATTGACTGTCTGTTAAACAATATTATACACTAATATTAACGTTTTTATCCAAAGTTATATAAAGATATACTCGTAGATAAAGAATTAGTATATCTGGAACATTTGGACTTATTATGGTAGCATTTTAATGTATTTACTCAATTCAGCTTAATTTTAATGATGTTAAAACGATATATATTGTATAGCAATCACGGTTAGTGACAGAGGTATCTTATTTACTTTTCAATTTGTGCTACTGAAGATGGAGACATAGCCTCCGAAATGCGCATCTATAAGATCACAACAAGTACCAACTAATCTAAAACACTAAGATGGCTTTACAATGGCTCTTACGACCACACCCTTTTAAAACTATATAACTAAGTGCTATCGTCTTTACTCAGCCCTATTAGTACCCATAAAGCGCAGGACGAGCTGTGCCCTCAAAACTCGGCACATCTCTTCTAGATGGCAGCATATGTATCGTTCTTACAAATGTACATAAATGCAGAATCCTCACCTTCCGTGGTGAGGATTCGAACCAATAATTGACGCGGCGCATCAGCTTACTCTAAAATACTGTATACCCGAAACTATAATCTCAACGATAACCGCCATACTATTTGTTGACGTACTAATTATATACGTCATTTTTTTAATTAAAAAAAAAACAAAAAAATTCACAACATAATGTATACACTTTGTGCACCTGGATACGCTTATTACAATTTATTTACGTTAGCTGTTTATGTTAGCATAAAATATAACAAAAATATTCAACTGAATTTTGTTTACACCTATTTCGTCAAGAATGTCAATTATATATTTTTGTACATATGTATAAGGACTAATTCATTCTACTGCATATGCAAATAATGGCACATCCACTTATTTCAATTACAAACATTATAATCAAGTACACTCGACAGCTTGTCATCAATTTTAGTGGTTTGTCAACTATGACAAGTATATCACAGAGTGTCGCACTTTATGGTACAGTGACTGTTGCAGCTGTTGCAATGAAAACAAACGAGCTGCGAATACGATGAGATATCACAAGCATATATTACCATCGAGACTGACGCATAAGAAGGACATATTTCACGCAGGAAGCAGTATGGACTAAAATCATGCATATAACCTGAACAGAAAAAAAAATTCTTAGTCGCCGTAACTTTGAGTATATAATGGGTAACTATCTTTACAAAGTTCCATTAACTTACGTAATTAATACAAACACCTGTAGTTTGCTTTTTAAATATGAACTTCTGAATAATATTTTAATTAAGTATCGCTATGTTTTCATTTAAATAAAGTATGATAATATTACTTTTCATGTTTTACTTTTCTTTTGTAGTATTTTTAGGTGACGTGACTATAAAGCGTTTAAAAGGGGTCACACATGTTCCGAACATCTGATTTCCATTATAAAATTCTTTTTCCCTCTCATTTATGGACTTAGCTTTAAGCTATATTAGCCAATTTCTTAATGGCTATAAAATTCTTAAATTGTATATTCTTAATTGTGTTATCGTAACTTAATTTTGAAGTGTAATCTGAAATTAATTACAATATCTTCTGATATTATCTTACTGAATAGTACGTCATGATAATATAATCTAAATTGTTAATAAGTTAATAAATTGCTGCACTTGTACATATAACAAACGATGATGCTATCGAAAATTGGCTAAAAAGATGGCTCTGTTCTGCTAAAAGAATGAAAAAAATATTTAATATTATTGCTGCTAATGAACAAGAACAAATGAGTTTATAAAACATTGTTCTAGAATAAAGCGGTTATTATACGGTATAATATTATGCTATAGCAAAATATATAAATTACCAAAACCACAAATATTTTAAAAATATATGCGTGAGACTGTCGCGCGGTAGAAGTGAAACTTCTCAGCTTCTAGGAAAAGTTGATTTTATGCATTGGTTTTTTCCATTTTTAACGATTTGATTTTGATTGATTTTGATTGACACTCTGATCATCAAAGAAAGCATTATTAACTGTAATGTCGTACAGTCTATATAGATGAGTTTGGATTAAATATTGTAGCCAGATTTTTATAGTTATTTTTCTCACCAAACCAATTAAATAACTCGATCTGTGTATTTTTCTTTTTTTTTATGTGGACATTAATACAATGATCATCATCAATGTCTCTTGGCAAATGATTCACCATCGTATTCACAGATATTCGAACATTAATAATTTGCCCATAAATCCCATGTTGACCGTGTACATGTCGTAAACGTCGAATTTGCATAAATGGAATTCTGGGTGAAATTAACCTCTCTGACACTAAATCTAATTTTGGTAGATGACCAGGTAATTCTGGGTAGACAAAACCATTTGACTTCGATAACATTGGAATGGTATTCCGAGTGAGAGCATTTCGGCATGAATTGCACGCTATCACATCTTCAATGATAATTGCTGGAAACGCAGTATGTAAAAGTTGCTCGTGCTTAGGATCAACAGGTTTCACATCGTTCTTAAACCATATTCAATCACATATGCAACACACTGTACCTAGCGGATTATTGAAAAATTGTTTATCAAATTCGCGATGAGCACGTTAAAAGAATGTAAATTTTGTGTATGATGCACTAGAGCAGAGGTTCCGAACCTGGGGGTAATTACCCCTCGGGGGGTAAACATGCTAATCTTCAGGGGTAACAGAGAACAATTTGTTAACCGAAGGCTGAATCCTGAGTCACGGCGCATCACGCATGCGGAATCCGACATGTATAAACCTGTATAAACCTGTCCGAACTGAGAGGGGGCGCGCATAACATTTTAAAATTGGGGTAAAATTTGATTTCCTAACAGATTACGGGGGTAGCAGTATTATAAAGGTTAGGAACCACTGCACTAGAGGGTGCATTTCTATTTGTCGATGGCTCAGCTGTATCAGATTCATTTCGTTAATCTCTCACATCGCGTGTATATTCACGTGTAGACGGGACGCCTGAATCAGTGGCATTCAAATTCTTTATACCACTCACTGTGTCCTCACTTAACGACGATATCGATTCATCCAGGGTATTTGAGTTCGTTGGTAGGTTATGTTGTCTACCGTGTTTCTTTAACGCCCTTTGCCTGGCTAGATACTCTCTACTTCTTTCCAAGGTACTTATTGGCACTTTTATTGGCGGTTTATTCGCTTTCTTCCGTTCTCTAAAGGCTCGCACTCTGTCTGTACTTGTCTTTTTCTCCATTTCACTTTTCACACAATGGAAATTGTTAGCTAAAAGATTAAGCTGTGTTTGTGTAATATATAATAAAATACGCAAGCGTGTACTAGTTACCTTATGCTACGTATACCCACAGTATACGCGGCGCATGCGCGTAGCGTGCTTCACTTTTCGTGACATTCAGGCCAATTTGCCCTACCGCGCCTATAGAAGTTTCACTTCAAAAAAGTTTTATTACATTCTTTATTATCACACCAGAACAAGTATAGAAATTCAAGCAACGGTTGGCCATTTAGATTTCTAAAAGAAGACTTTGTATACTATATATTCCCCTTTAGTATTTGTTGTTGCTATATCATTCTTGTAGTTTGAACCTCACGACTCTAAAGTCCAAACATTAATGCATTTTAAGCTATCAAACGCAACTCCTTGAAGTGTGGGTTACTTAAAAATTACAACTTTAAATATCTGCAAATAATTTCTGGATTCGAAAACTTGAATGTTGTGCTTGCATACTAATTGTAATAAAAGGGGTATTAATAAACTTATTTATTTTTCGAATCGCTCTATCAGAAACGAACTCTAAAAACTAAACCCTGATTAAATACTATTCAATCTTGTTAGGATGGATACACGATGCAGTTTAATTGAAATTGCATGGCGCATTGTACTTGTATATAATTTATTGCTCTTGGTTTAGGAAGATGCCTCTGATAGTTGTGTAAGTTTGCTTCGTTAATTAGAACGAGAGAGACAGGATATATGCACATCAGTTTCCCGTGTAAATGACATGAAATGAACAGTAAGTACAGTCACTATGTTGTTGTATGAACATGCATATGTTTAGTGTTTACAATGGTTAAGGAGTCGGGAAGGAATTAAGTTGTAAGTTGTATCGAGATGCAAAAGATATTTTAATTGAAAGTTTCTTACGACGTTGTATTACAATCTAGATAAACAATGTATAAATTACTGTAAAACTAAGGTGTAATATATTTTTATTAAATATAGATAGTTAAATAATCATCAATCCTATTGATTGGTTGGTTGGCAGCACGCCATCTGTCGATCTATCCTAAGCAAACTCTTCATCTCTCTATAGCTACGCATCCCACACTATCTGACCCACATACTCCAATCTAGACCTACCTACCCCTTGATTTCCCTCTACTTTACCTGCTATAACTAATTGCATAATACCCCTATGTCTAAGAATGTGACCTACTAGTCTATCTCTCCTATGCTGTAACATTCTCCAAAATAATATAAAATGTATTAGAATTATATTAATTTGCGAGTTGTAAAAAAAATATGAGATGATGTGTCGAGTAGTTTTGTACTTCTGTGAGGGGTGGTTAAGAAGATACAGTTTATTCGCTATAAGTTTGCCTCGGGTCGCGTAGATAGCGAAGGGATATTCGGCATTCTCCGTGAAGAGAAGGCGGTTTTTCTCTTCAACTCTGTCGACCAGTGGCGTTCTCAAAACATTTGTCGTTCTTACCATGTTCGTAATATAATTTGGTAACAATTTATATGTTATCCATTTTCCGTAATTTTCACCATTCACTTCATGGTGATTGTCTCCACTTTTCATACCCGACTGAAATATTGTCAAACAATTTGGTACAAAGCCACTTTCACCACCGGCATGAATTATTATTAAACGTTGACCCTTTGAGATATTCGTATGCAGTCCTTCATTGGAATTATCACTCCACGATTTCGACTGAGTATGTCCGCCGTGAATATATGTCTCGTCGATATAAATTTTTGATTTTCCTAATTGTCGATAATATTTAATTAATTGTAAATAATTAATTCGTAAAACTCGAATATCGTGCCTTTCAATTAAAACTTTACGATTATTTTTTGTGATTCTAAACTTAAATCCTAAATCATGTACAATATGATTTAATGATGTTTTATGTCCTTCCCATCCTAAGTCACTGTTTAGTTTTTCACGTAATGTTTTAAACGTAACTCTTGTATTTTCGGTTTTGTGGAAATTATATATTATATTTTGAAAGTCACACTATTCAAAATCTTCTAAATATCTTATAGTCGCCTTTCGAATATGCTTCTTTCCTGATGTAGAAAATTTCGGTTCACTTTCGTTACCTGGAGCTTCACCTTCCGTTATAATTGTAGCTACCGTTCTTATGGACACTTTGGTTGCTGCAGACACTCTTTCCTTTACTTCCTTCATGACAAATTGCCATCTGCTTTAAAGTATTTATACACATTGTAAATCAATTCCCAGGATTGGCTATGGATTACTTTACCATTTAAAATCGAACTCATTTTGGTAGTAAGTTGTTATGTCACTGATAGTACACAGACTGAAGGGTAGTGCCAAGGAATGAATGATTGTAATGATTGTCTTAAGCAATAGCAATAAAACAAGTGCGCATCTCATGGCCAGGAAAATTAAACGCGACAGACGGTATTAAAATCTATCTAGGTTATTAGATGGATTTTGATAGAAGATGATGATGACGATTGATAAATCAGATAAGTTAAAAACGTGTTAAATTTACCTGAACAAAAGAAAAACATTATAATTCCTCTATAAATAAAAAATTCCTATTTTTATACATAGAGGTGTAACTATTAATTATACAATTTAGAGCAACTGCAGAAAGATTATGAAGATTATTATGAAGTTGAGAATGCAGTGCAAAAGTGATATAGTGGCAGGATGTTGAGATGAAAATTTATAAAGATATGAAGAAGTTCGCATAGAATAGGCAACCTCAACATGTTGCATCCAACGAATCACAATATGATTCCAGAAAATATACTACAAGTCCTACTAGATATTTAACGTAATTAGAATATATATTTACGACTCTCAAATCGTATTTCTTAAAATCATTTTTCATACAATTTAACAATTATATTTTATGCAATTTGCTACCAAGCCTATCTTTAAACTTTTTGCTAAAATAAGCATTTTAACTCATTGGTCGTGGTGCCGCGGTTACGTCGGAAGTTGCGGGTTCGAATTCCTGTGGCAAAGGGATATTTTCGGAAAAGAAACATCCTTTCCGGACCATGGCTGTTGTGTATTATCTATAAAATAAATATTGAAAAAATAAGTCTAATTTACAATAATAAATTGGCAAGCGGTTAAATAGCAAAACCCATTAAATATGTTTTAAAAAACTTAATGACCGTAATTGCCGTAATATATGAAACAGCTGATTATGATAAAATCTATGAAATATTAATTTTTTTAATAAACATCTTGTTCTAATTGTCCTAAGATATATTTATAATTGCCCTAATAGGACAATTAGAACAACATTTATTTATTTATTTATTTTTGGTTATTTTAGATTTCACAAACCAATATTTTTTCCTGTTGTTAATTTCAATACTATACTATTATGTATTTGCTAGTTTATCGGTTTTTATTGCAATGTTTTTCTTTTAAAAAATACACTGAGATGCAATAATATCATATTAGTTATAAATTGCGTTAAATAAGATACATAATTGGATTAAGCAATTACACAGGATTACTGTGACGAGAAAAATCACAAGAATGCCGGTATACGTGGTCCATGACTTTAATTGTTTTCATGGATATCATGCATATATTTGTTATAAGAAAAGTAGCTTATATTGTTTTAGTGATGTACGATTATAGGAGACGAATGCACATAGCATTCAATCTGTTGTACGTCCTACTATAAGTAAATAAATAAAAAATAAATATACCCAATTATGAACGTATTTTATGACATCTGGAACTTTCTGGTTTCTTAAAGTTTCCCGTAATTAAAATAATCATTGCAGATTTATGTATTTCTTAAACCCACTCTGTGAATTTAAGATAATCCAACAAAAAGCATAATTACATTTTACCTATTACCTAACGATTATATATGGAATCTCTTAAGTCTCATGCATCTAATATTAGTCTAACTATTATTTCTAACGCACGGTACATTCAAACAATATGTTGCAATGGCACAAATTCCTACTTGAACCAAATTAAATTCCACATGATTTTTAGAACTACGATTTTATCTATATTTCATTTTATCTATATTTTGTACAACCTGGTTTTTGTTCCTTTCAATAATTATTTGATTGGTGTATCTCCGCAATATCTATTTTCGGTTTATAAATATGATTGTATAACACAGTGGCGGTTCCTTATGTAGGCCGCAGGGCCGCGCGCCCCTCCTGAACATTGTGTGCATCACCGTAGATATATAATTGCATTGCGATATTTTATCTCGGCATTATTTTTCCTAAAAGATAAAGCTTGTGCCGCGATTACAATGAAAACAACACGGTGTGGCGTTCGTTGTGGTATCCGTTGCAAGTCACAGCAGCGACCGATGCTGTATCTATCTGTATCTATCGTTCGCGTATAGCGTATTAGCGTATATATATATATATATATATATATATCGCTAATATGGTGCCGACATTCCAACGCCAAGTACGAGTCTAATGCATAATGCATATGCACTCATCCTATCTAGTGGAAGCGCTATATATATATCCTATCTAGTGAGAGAGACCGTATGCAGTACATCATGTGTTTCATCTGGTCGTATACAAACTAGCGGGCCGGGTTGCGATGGCAACGTGACGTCACGCTGCTTCTATAGCTAAGAATATATCGTTGTATTAAGCTATTCTGGGTTACGATTCTTTAGCGGCGTCCCAACAGAGAAGCCTAGTATACAGTAAAATTGATATAGATATAGTTGCATTATTCTGTGTAGTTATGTATGTACGATTTTGCCACGTGTTTCTCCAAGAATATATTTAATATAAATAATTTAATAAAAATGAATAGTGTTAGTTCTTTATTTAGCGCCGAACAGCCATAGAACCACAGCCACAGTTCATAGAACATAGTAGTCTAGTATATATGTATATAAATTGATATAGCATAGCCAGATAAGACAGTAGCATTTGTTCTGTGTATGTACGATATGTACGTATGTACGATGTTGCCACGTGTTTCTTCAAGAATATATTTAATACAAATAATTGAATAAAAATTAATAGTGTTAGTTCTTTATTGAAAATAGAGTTTTGTAGACTTTCTCTTGTGGACAAAGTAAAAATTAAAGAATTACGTAGGCCATTGCCTGATATAAATTTATCGCAAACTTGTGCAAGGAGTGTTCAAAACCGGACATTTACGCGGCGTTTTTCAAGAGACATATACAAAAAAAATACATGGATATGTGGTTGTGAAGTTTCCATCTTATTGCACGGCTTTCCATGTATATTAAATTACAACACTGCAGCAACTGGAATGGATCGGAATTGGGCCAGAATAGATATGAAAGATTTGCATCACATTCCTGATAAAATAAGAAAGCATGAATCATCTCGAGTCCATATCAGTTCATGCGCACAGTTGGCTTTACTTGGCAAAGTAAACATCATGATTCAGCTTAGTTCTGCATATCGCAAACATATAAAATAAACGAACAAGTGAAGAGGAATCGCTATATCTTAAAACGCATTATTTGTTGCGTGAAATTTTGCAGTGGTTTTGTATTAGCTCTCAGAGGTCACCGCGAGAATGAAGAATCGGGAAAATGGTGGAATATTTAGAGAATTGGTCGATTGTTCTGCAGAATTAGATTTTACATTGCGAGACCATCTGCAAGACGCTACGGTTTTCAAGGGGACCTCTAAAACAATACAAAATGATATTTTCGATAGTATGCTTGCGGTATGCAAAAAGGAAATTTGTATTCAAATTTAAAAATCCGATTTTTTGGCTATTCAGTGCGACGAAACTACGGATATTACGAATTGGTGCCAAACAATATTGATATTTAGAAATGTTTTTGATGGAACTGTTTGTGAGAATTTTTGGAGCTTAATTAGGACTATAATTCATATTAGGACTCAAAATAAAACCAGATTAAAAACAGAATTAGAAGTCATTTACTCGCGTCCGGATTTTTATCAAATAATTGGATCCACAAATTTTCTTTCATTATTGCTACAAAATAATCTGAGTGAAACTTTCGCGGAAACTATAAAAATATTTAAAATTATTTTAACAACCCCGATGACCACTGCTGAATCAGAGCGTTGTTTTTCAACACTTAAAAGAATCAAGACTTTTTTTGCGAAAAGCTATTGGTAATAATCGTTTAAACGCATTGGCGTAGATGTGTTGCAAGATATTTACAATTTTAACGAAAAGGTTTTTGAAAAGTTTATATCAATGAAAGATAAAAAAGTGGAATTCACTTTCAAGAAATGATTGAATTTAATCATTTCGCATTCATTTTAGGTAAGATTTCTCTCTATTATGTTATTTTATAAGAAATGCGCCTCCCTCGATTGAAATGTCACGAGCCGCCACTGGTATAACAGCTATCTAAAGATCAATCAGAAATTGTATAGAATATGAATACGGTCACAGGGGAAGAATTATTTTTCCCCTGTGACCGTAAATAAGAAAGAATATTCTGTTGTGACGTCGTGGGTACAAATATTAATAATTTAAAAGCTGCAGTTTTTTTATGATTGTCTAATTTTTTGATTATTTGTGACAATTAACGAAGACATGACATCTGGAAATCATTATAGTATATAAGGATCAAATCATGTAAAACAAGTTTTCTGAAGAATGATCAATCGACATTGGAAAATGCTATGAAAAGTGGTATCATTAAAATAACAATCATACAATCAGCTAATAGTATTACAACAATTGATATTAATTCTTATTAGTTGTTATCATATGCGATCTAACTGATAAGCTATTTAATAGAGAGCTATATAAACCACATGCCAAAACGTAAGCTCAATCAATACTTAAATAAAACACAGTATTTTCATATAATAGTTCATAATCCAAATTGGCAACATTATGAAGAACTTCCTTATTATTTGTATAGTTTCTGTAATTATTGGGCAAAGTTTCTCGCAACAACCTAGTAGTCACTATGTAATCGAAAACTTGCAGGTAAAAAACCTATTTCAATTTATCTAATATATAATGCAATAAAATAAAAAACTAGCATTTAGATTTTAAAAAGTATCACTACGGAGAATATATCTCTTTTTTAGTACCTTAAACATTTAATTCATTCCAATATTAGTATAGAATATCACCCAAATACCGTAACTTTATTAAGCATTAAGTAGATAGATGCGCATTTCGAAGGATGAAGATTATTTATTTGATTATTTTGATTATTTATTATGATTATTTATTCGCATTAAATGATCAAAAATATAATCAAATATAATCAAAAATAAATAAAATAAAAATAAATTTAAAAATAGTTCTTATTAAATAAATTAAATAGACAAGATGAAATTGGACCTGAATCTAAATTCATTAAATTTGATTTAGATTTATGCATGTATATACTTTCATAAGCATTTAACTTGGAATAATTCAAAACACTTTCAAGTAATTTAAGTGATTTGAATAGGATGACTTGATTCAAACATACGCTCGTCTCCAGCACTTTTTTCTTTTCTATTAAATCTGAAATGAGCTAAATGCTCCTTAATATAGTTTCAATTAGTATACGTGTTTGTCCTATATATACTTTAGGACGACTAGAACAAGCTATTTCATAAATACCAGATTTTTTATTGAAATTAATCAAATCTTTGGGATTTCCTAGAAAATTAGCAAGACTATTAGAAGTATTATATGTTACTTTAAAATTATATTTATTTAAAATACTATCTAAAGTTGAAATAGTTGAAATGATAGAAGCAAGAAGGAAAATTAAAATTGAAAACACAGAAGCAGGACAGAAAAAATATAAGGAACTAAGGAACTTAATTAATAGGAAATGCAAGCTAGCGAAAGAAGAGTGGATAAAAGGAAACTGTGAGGATATTGAGGAGGATATGAGAAGAGGTAAAGTAGATTTGGGCTACAGGAAAATTAAGTCACATTTTTCTAAAGTAAAACCAAAGGGTAACATTATATGTGATAAGCAGGGTAAGGAACTCACAGAAAATAAGGAAAAAGCTAGAAGATGGAAGGAGTATCTTGAAGATTTATATAAAGGTAGGCAGGACATGGAGGAGCTAGAAAGTGTGGAACAGATAGATGAGGATGACTTAGGTCCTAGCATACTTAGGTCAGAGTTTCATAGAGCATTAAATGATTTACGGAATAACAAAGCAGCGGGGATTGATATGATACCAGCCGAATTAATAAAACACGCAGGGGAAAAAATGCAGGAGCGATTATACAGGTTAGTTTGTAAAATATATGAGAAGGGAGAAGTACCACAGGATTTTCAGCGTAGTAGAATAGTAACAATGCCGAAGAAAATAGGAGCTAATTTGTGTTAGAACTATAGGACCATTAGCCTACTATCACATGCATCGAAGATATTGTTAAAGATTATTTATAGGAGATTAGAAAATAAAGTAGAGGAAAGGCTAGGAGAAGATCAGTTTGGTTTTAGGAAAAACAGAGGGACGAGAGAGGCGATTCTAGCACTAAGAACGGTAGTAGAAAAAAGAAAGAGGGTAGGAAAGGTAACTTGCATAGCTTTTGTAGACTTAGAAAATGCATTTGATAATGTAGATTGGGACATAATGTTTAGAATTTTAAAAGAAACGGGTATAGATTATAAGGATAGGAGAATAATTTTTAATTAATATAAACACCAAACTGCCTTAGTTAGAATTGAGGGGGAAGAAGAGGTAGCAAAAATAGGGAAGGGAGTTCGGCAGGGATGTACACTCTCACCGTTATTATTTAATCTATATATAGAAGATGCAATAAACAAAGTAAAAGAAGAGTATAGTGTAGGTGTGAATGTACAGGGAGAGAAAATATATATGCTGAGATTCGCCGACGATATAGCTATATTGGAAGAAAGCGAAAAGAATTTAGAAAGGGTATTGAATGGTATGCAGGCAGTATTGACTAGGGATTTTAACATGAAAATAAATATAGGTAAAACTAAAGTGATGAGGTGTGACAAAAAGGAATGCAGTAGAAAAATGAGGATTTCAATAGGAGATAATAGAATCGAAGAAGTGTCATATTTTTGTTATTTAGGCAGTAGAATCACAAAAGATAATCGAAGCAAGGTAGATATAAAGTGTAGGATAGCACAGGGTAGGAAGGCATTCGTAGAAAAAGAACAGATTTTAAGATCAAATATTGACTTGGGTATTAGAAAAAGATTACTGAAGGTATATGTTTGGAGTGTAGCACTGTACGGGTGTGAGGCGTGGACTATAGGAAAGGAAGAGAAGCGTAGATTACAAGCATTCGAAATGTGGTGTTATAGGAGGATGATGAGGATTGGTTGGGAAGATAAAGTAACAAATGAAGCTGTACTAGAGTTAGTAGGGGAGAAGAGAAGTATCTGGAGAGTGTTACAGCGTAGGAGAGACAGATTAGTAGGGCATATTCTTAGGCATGGGGGGATTATGCAATTGATCATAGAAGGTAGAGTGGAGGGAAAGAGAGGGGTAGGTAGGCCTAGATTGGAGTATGTGAGTCAGATAGTTGAAGACGTTGAGATGAATAGCTATAGGGAGATGAAGGGATCAGCTCAGGATAGATCGGCATGGCGTGCTGTTTCCAACCAATCTTTAGGATTGCGGACTCTTTAACTAACTATATAAACCACGTGCAATTATAGGATCAAACGGTAATTTAACAAATTTCGGAGTTGAATTATTACTTTGTTCTAAACTACTAATTTTTCTGATATCTCTTGTTATTTTTAAATTTCTTAATATGTTATTTATAATTTTATAAGAATAGCCATTTTGTAGTGCAATATTTCGGAAATTATTTAATTCAATGTTATATTTATCATTAGATAAAGGAAAATATTTAAAAGCAACATATTAATTTGTATTGTTTTAGAAGATTTATAGCTCATATTATATCAATCACGATTCGTGACAGATGTGTTTTATTTAGGTTTTATCATGTGCTACTGAAGATGGGGGCATAGCCTTCGAAATGTACATCTAGTTACTTAATGTTTTGAGTTACGGTATTTGAGTGAAATCTTATACTATAATATATTCAAATATATAATGGACTATATTTGCCATAAATTGCCATTTTATAATCCTTATAAATAAATAATGAATCAATATTTGAGGCATTAAGATTTTAGTTGTGATATAAAATATTATAATTTATAACAATCATTATAGTTACTTACAGACTTTAAAATTCACTATAATTAGTGCTGCCAATAAAACTCAATTTCCTTATAAAAATTGCGCCTTGTCTTCGTTGAATTAATCTAATGATTTTCGGTGCTAATTTGATTAATTTCATTAATAGACTAGTCGATTCTAACTTCATTTTTGATCTCGGCTCGACCTTAGAAACTGAAACATATTTGTTATTTTAGCTCGGGTTTAGTTTAGAGAATCTGGATCATTCGTTCCGAATAGATTTTAATTCGATCAATCGAATCATGTTCAGGTTCGAGCTGGATTCAATAAATCGATTAATGACAAAATCACTTTTTTTTTTAAACGATCAAATATATATAAAAATTTTGCAGGCCCCAATTTTTTCTAGGTTTTTTATAGTTTTAAAATATCAGCATTTATTGTACTATTCTCAATATTCAAATTACCTTACTTATTTCAGATAACAATATACAATACAAATACGCCAGGATATGTTCAAATAGCAGCAGCAGAGTTATTGAAGAGGGTATACCCATTTTATGAAACAACCCCTACATTGGGTGTAACTACTTTAGCTGAATTGCTCCAAAACGGTAAAGAACGAAAATACCTTCAAAAAAGTACACAACAGTTCCTTACCGAATAATAAGGAATAAAAAATTCAGGAAAATATTATACTGGATGAAGGCAAATGATTGAATACTTTCGCACTTTTAGTTTTAAAATATAAATATAAAATCCTTCATATATTCCGCAAGAATCGTTCAAATAGGTATAGGTTCTAATTTTTTAATATATGGTTTCATTTTAATATAAAGGTAAGTAATATAAGTATGACCAAAGTATTATATTACAGCTACATATATAAAAAAATGTTTAGAACAAGATATAGGAATATTTTCATGCAGATAGACATATGTACTAAGGTGTACATTATTATAAACTATTTTATTTGTTATGCGTAAGTATTAGATGCAATGACAAATATAAATTTACAAATTTGATGTTACAAATTAATTAGTTAAGATAACTAAAACTTGAAACATGCGTACTGATTGAAATTGAACATTAATGTCTAGATTTGTCTCCAAATAGTATGATATTAAGCCGTATTCTAGTCTTTTTTTTTCATATCAAGTACTAATATTGCTGTTGTAATTTATCAAATATATAATGGCATAATCATGTAAAGAGTATTAGCTTTAAAGCAAACTTTAAAAAATTATATCGGTTTTTATAATAATCGATATTCGAATAGGGATTAATAATATTATAATTACAATAATTTAATGAACCTAAATTGAATACAATAAAAATAAAATTATTGCTCAATGATAAATAAATGGTTGAGCGATAAATATATGCAATTTAATCGCATAAAGAATGAATCAATTCTTCTTTATGTGCACAATTTCAAGATTGTAAAGATTATCACCCAAATAACGTAACTTAAAGCATTTAATAGATAGATGTGCATTTCGAGGGCTATGCCCCCATCTTCAGTAGCACAAGATAAAAACTCTGTGTAAAAAAATACCTGTGTCACTAATCGTGATTGCTTTACAATTGAAGAAAAAAGTCAACATGACAAAAATGTTACAACAATAAATGAGGGGTAATCAAAACTAAAATAACCAAAAATTAAATTAAAAGTAGTCCTTATTAAACAAATTAAATTGTATTAAATTTTAAATTTAACACAGGTATTCTGTACACATCTAGCATCTAGCTATTAAATGCTTTAAGTTACAGTATTTGGGTGTTAATGTAAACAATTATTTAACACCGTAGTGTATTAAAGTACAATTTCATATAGATTTTTTTAAGTTATTTTTCAATTAATGGTTGTAAAAATAGTACAAATATATTTTGTATTAGGATAATTATATCATTTTTAAATATGCCCTTAAACGACATTCAATCAAATTTATTCTTTACAAAAACTAATTGCATAAAGAGGAAAGAATTTAGAAGATGCTATATGCGTCACTGATGGTATGGTGACCTATGCATGCAAAGATTTAGTTTCCTTAATAAACTGCCATAATATTAAAAGGAGACTTAGAATTGATTTAATATCCGTAGAAATAAATTGCTAGAAAGAAGTAATCATTGACTAACAAGAAACAAAAAATATTATTTAAATTGTTAAGTTGAAACATTTTTTTCAGAAATTAAATGTTTTTGGAATGGAGCTCTGTCAACTACCATAAATGAAGACCAGCAATACTTTATACAATTGAGCACTAAGATGCAGTGGATTCCAAATGTTCAGGAATTTACCTTATATACCAATAAAGATGGATGCCAACTCTAAATAAAAAAATATCTATATATTTAAAATGTATCGAATGGGTATATAAATAAAGTAAATTTTTATACGCACGCATTCTTGAATATTACTTAGGATATTTACTTCTAATATGATTTTTAGCGGGCAGGTTATAAGAGAAAAAAAACTATATATGCGATATCTCGATAAAAAAATATATAAAAAGTACGAGCAAAATCAACTTTCATCTACCGCACGTAGATGATGCAATTCTTTTAGGAATATAGGTTTTAGGAAGAACAGAGTTACGAGGGAGGCTATTTTAGCACTAAGAACGGTAGTAGAAAAAAGAATGAGAGTAGGATGGACAACTTACATAGCATTCGTAGATTTAAAAAGGCATTCGATAATGTAGATTGGGACATGATGTTTAGAATTTTAAAAGAAAAGGGAATAGATTATAAGGGTATGAGAATTAATTGCAATTTATACAAACATCAACTTGCCTTTGTAAGAATTAAGAGGGAAGAAGAGAAAGCAAGAATAGGACAGGAAGTCAGACGGGGATCTACTCTTTCGCCGTTATTATTTAATCTATATATAGAAGATGTTACAAAAAAGGTAAAAGAAGAGTATAGTGTAGGTGCGAATATTCAGGGAGAGGAAATATATATGTTGAGGTTCGCCAACGACATAGCTATCTTTGAAGAAAGGGAGCGGAATTTAGAATAGGTATTAAATGGTATGCATGAAATGATGACTAGGAATTATAACATGAAAATAAATATAAGTAAGACCAAAGTGATGAGGTGTAATAAAAATGAATGCAGGCGAAAAATGAGGATTAGAATAAGTTTATTCAGTTTATTCAGTTTATTAGTAAATGTACATGTACATATACATGTCAATATCCTTAATTATTATTACTACCCTAATTTTACTTCATTATTACATATTTATAAATAAATAACCAATTCTGTACAGTATGTGTAGTGTAAATCACTCTAAGGATGTATCATAAACTCTTTTACTTCGTAAATAGGGTTGAGTGTAAGATTCGTCTTCAGCCTTTTTTTGAACGTAGGTAATTTGAGTTTTATCCAGTCTTCAGGGCACCTTTTGTACTCGTGGACTCCCCTCTGAAGGTGGTTAGTCTACAGAATGGAACGGACAGGTTGTCTGTAGACCTGGTGTTGTGATTGTGCTCATCTCCTTGTAGTCTGTATGTGTTTTTTGTCTAATGGATTTTGCTCGGTACTTTATACAAGTAAAGGGCTGGTACTGTGAGGATTTTATACTTGGAGAAGAGTGGTTTATATGGCTCGCGTGGCGGGGCCCCATCTACCCCTCTCACCGCCCATTTTTGTTGGATTAAGACATGGTCTAAGTGTGCCGTGTGCCCCCATATCTCGATTCCATAAGACAATACGCTCTTAAAAAGAGCATGATATGCAGTAATAGCGGTCTCCTTTCCCGCGACAGCTTTAATTCTTTTTACTGCGTAACCTAACTAAGCTAATCTGCCACTGAGCGCCTCGCATTGCTTATTCCATGATAATCTCCCATCAATCCAAATGCCTAGGTATTTTACTTCATCACCTGCTAGCGTCCATCTATCCGTTGTATAGTTAATGGTATTTGTCTTACTGTTCTTCAATATAAAATCATTTGTGTTAAACCAGTTTTCCGCATCCTTGCTATGTGAGACGCATTCTGTCTTGAGTCTTGTAATATCCTGGTTCCGTGTGGTTATGGTTATGTCGTCAGCGAAAATAGTTATATGTGCTCTAATATGTTGAGGCAGGTCATTCATATAAATGACGAAAAATAATGGCCCTAGTATTGATCCTTGGGACACTCCTCTACTTATGTCACACATATTACTCCTGTCATCTCTGATGCTGACTCTTTGTTTCTTGTTCGTGAGGTAAAAGGATAGTAACTTCAGTGGCGTATTTGTGATTCCATTTTTGGCAAAAAAAATTTGTTGGCGTATTTCGCCGAAAAGCAACAATCACAAAAGCCGTCAACGCTTTGGACGCACTATTCCATGTTAAGAACTACGATTTTCGTAAGAAGAAATCAGATGTAAGTAAATTTATACAGCTAGTTGCTTTACTCAAGAGAAGTTCAGACAGATACACGGCAAAAAAGTCTAGCATTTTCTCTAAACAAGAAGTATGTAAGTTTTTGGGCACAGCAGAGGATGAATTGTTTTTGCTTATGAAAGTTGTGATGATCGTTGGCATTTTTGGGGCTTATCGACGAGACGAACTTACGAAGTTAGTGTTAGATCACATTGAAGCAAAGTATCATATGTTAAAATCGTGATCCCATCTACAAAAACGAAAATCGTACGAGAATTTATAGTTACCGAGGGAAACCTGCCAGGTATTAACTACTTAACAGCTCGCAGCCTGTTGGGATCAATACCTTTGGGAATATACAAAAATTAATTGCAAAGCAGTTGGGCTTGAAGAGACCCGAAAAATATACGGGGCACTGTTTTCGGAGGTCCTCTGCTTCCATGTAGGTATATGGTAGGGCGGATATGCAAATGCTTAAGCGTCACGGAAGGTTGAAATCGTCTGTTACTGTAGAGGGATATGTTGAGAGTTCTTTAGAAATTAAGAAAGAAATATCAAACAAGATTATGGATTCCAAAAAAACCATGACGGTTCAAAACGCCAACCTGAATAACTCAGTGATGTCCACCTCTGGTCTGCAAATTTCAAATTGCAAAAAAATGTGTTATAAATATATATAATAAATAATTTAAAATGTTACTCTATTAATCAAAAACTCATTACAGCACTAGTGCTGCAATGACGACCATTACAGCACTTGTGCTGTAATGGTGATTACAAAACTTTTAAAACTGTAATATTTACTTTACTGATTGAAAATAGATAAAAGATTATTTTATATTCAAACGTTAACGTTACCAATCTGTCACTATTTGTTGGTTTAAGTGTTTTGTCACCAGAACTAGGAATATTGTTGTTGCCAACTTAATATATTAATATCACGCAAGTAACTGGTCTTTAATTATATAAATTATAATATGACCGTTAAAATGTACCGTAACCTGATCCCTTTACTCATTTACATTTTTGAAGTGGGAAGGACTCTCATTATTTCATTTACAAGACCAATGCAATATTGAGATAGCAATACTAACAAACTAATAATTGCTTATTGGTTGCTATCCTATTTTATCTCTGATACCTAACACTGATACTTTTTTACGTTTCTTACTATTAAATGTTATAAATATGAAAACTTACATACTTGTTGTTAGCTGAAAATTAATATTGAATTTATTTAGGATATTAAGGTTGTGTCTTGATTTCTATTGTTCCCCTTTCGATCCTGATCAAGAATTTGAGTTTCAGTTGTTGTCCTATTTATCCAATCTCAACATAATTCAATAGTCTGATAAATTCAGAAAAGAAAAATTCTTATAAATTTTCTCTCCGATTCACTACGTCATTCTTAAACAAAACATAGGAAATAAATTAATATAATTAAACTATAACTATAACTAAAGCTACAAGAAAATAATATTTTTTTTATAACGATCCTTTGATATTATTTCAGCAAGGCCAATGATGCTTAGGATCTGGAGAACATTTGATGACACGTGACGATTTCCTATATGGAGCATAATAGCACACTTAATAAAATTTGAAATACATTGTTCATGAGCCTTAGTTTAAAACATATTTTAGTCCTAACTGATTTAAATCTTAAAAATATATTACCGTACCTCAAAGCATTAAATGGCTAGATGCGCATTTCGAAGGCTATATTCATCTTTTTTAATATTCATTTTTAAAATTAAAAATATAAGTTTGATGCGAACTGTACGCATACAACCATCCGTGTGATCATATTTATTGATAGTATAGAATATTATATATCAATAACGATTCGTGACAGAGGTATTTTATCTAGTTTTATCTTGTGCTACTGAAGATGGGGGCATAGCCTTCGAAATACGCATCTAGGTACTTAATGCTTTAAGTTACCCCCATGGGTGATATTCTATACTATTATTTGACACCGTAGTGATAATTTTAAAAATATTTATTCATAATATTCATTGTTACTAGTTCCAATTTGTTGTTAAAAATATTGTAAAAAAAATTTCACTAATTATTGAAATTCTTTAAATTGCCATGTATTTAAAATGATATTCTACGGTAGTCTAGTTATTCAGAATAAGCGCCTATATAGCAATTTTGAAATTTTTGACAAATAATTTAACAATCAAGTTTCATGCGATAACGATTTTAATTGTCAAAACTGTTATTGTTGGGATAACAAAAAAAAATAGAATAAGCATTTTTTGGCGACATAATAATTTTACAATATCTAGAAGTTCTTTTCTCGAATATAACTTAGATACATTTGTAATTTCAAGTTATATTACGAAGGCAGTATTAATTCATTGAAACGATTTATTATGACATAAGATTGTTATGTCTAAAAGGAATAACAGATGTGTATTTCGGAATATTTAAATCCCTTAGGATAGCTCAAAGTATTCATTTAGTTCGAATGGAAATAAGAAAATGTGAATAACAAAAGTATAATATAATTTATTAACAAAAAAGAATTTTTTTTCAAAACTAGTTAATTTTATTAATTACGTGATATTTAAAAGAAGAGTAATAGTTTTTATATCGCTAGTTTAATCCATCTAAAAATTCAGTCATATAAACTGCAAAATTATTATTGCTGTGGATTATTTGATAAACAAGCAATAATTTATTGCCGCACTTATATAGATAAAAATTTATAAAACAAGTTAACTCGTTTAGTTTTTGTCTATATGCAGTAATTGTTTTGTGAAAACAGTGAAAATGACGAAATTATACCTACTTGCTAATTTTATGGTGTTCGTTTCATTTGCTTCGGTAAGTAATATTAACAATAATTTAACATCATATAACAAATTATTAATAAAATTATTTATAAATACTTATATATTACCAAAAGAGAAAAAATAAATAAATCCTATTTATCATATGTTAGGCAATTGAAAAGTTGAAAGTGACGGTATACTATGAGTCATTGTGTCCATATAGTACTGAATTTATAAAAGAACAACTATGGCCAGCGTACAAAATAATTGGAGATCAATTAGTAATGGATTTGGTGCCCCATGGGCATGCAAATTTAGTGGTAAGTACAATTTCTAACCGATATTAAATTAAATTCTGTTCAAAATAAACAGTTACAGCTCGTTTTTTTTTTAAATTAGCGGAGAATGACAGAAGTATACGCATAATAAATCAAAACCGGCATAATGACTTGACCAATACAGTACATAGTAGTGCTACGCTTCTGTCTTCTCCAAAGAATAAGTAGGTGTGTCTGGTGCAGAAGGTGTGCGTCCTAAGAAATGCAATGTTGACAAATCACCACGCACAGTTATAACAACCATTTTATGCAGTTAGAATGAATTCTTTGAAATTAATACAAAATGCAGAAAAGTTATACTAGAATATAAGAAATGTTGATAAATACTTATTATAGTATCATATTTATATCATAATTTATTTGTACGATAGCTATAAAATAGTGACAAATTTAAATTCTAAGACCTAGAGTTTTTTTTGTTGTCTGGCACCACTGGTACTGTATAACCCCGATAAGCACAACCCTATGCGCAGACGACTACCAAAATTCTCCGCCAATTTAAAAAAAAAGTACATTTCGAAGGCTATATATAATCAATCAAGATTATATATTATAATTTAACACCGTAGTGATATTTAAAAAAAATTAAAAACAAGTGTTGACTTTTAGAAGCTCAGTTACTGCCGGTCTACTATCAAATATTGGGTCATCTATTTTAGTAATTTAGTTATTGATTAGCTCATACAGAATTACGCTTTTCGTTATAAAATCATATATTTCAATATGATGAACTTATTGGGTCTAAGCACTGGTAAAGTAATATACTATTCAATTGTTTTTTGTCGATATTTCGAGCCTTGTTTCAAGTTCATTTTCAAAGTTATAATAAATTTATAAAGATAAATACGGAAACGAATAAAGACGGTCATAATAACTTCAACGTTATACAAATTATACTAATTGTACACTCCATAATATTGTACTTTAATCCTTTATATTTCGTCAATAAACAGACATTAAAGTTGACATTTTAAGCAACGATGAATGTAGACAAATAAATATGGATCCACAGTGTACAAGTCATTATTGTGATGTGTGTGTACAATTAATATAATTTGTATTACGTTGAAGTTATTATGAACATCATTTTTGTTTATGTATTTCTTTTTACAATTTGATTATAGCCTTGAAGATGAACCTAAAATACGGTTCAAAATGTCGGCAAAAGCAACCGAATAGTGTATTATTTTACATGTCATAAACCCCAATAAGTTTACCATATCATCACAATTGGACGATATTATTCTGAATTAATATATTTCAATGTTCCCACAAAGAGTACGGAAAAAAATCAATTTTTGCATCCTAATGTCTTTGTCCTTGATTTTTATCGGCTGTGGGTAAAAAATGATTTTTAAAATTCACTATATTTTATTTTAATCGATTGAGAGACTGCGTTTTAGCGATAATTCTTCATAGGTGCACATACCTAATTCTGATATTCATCAGTTAAATTTATACTCTGTGCTAATTTGTAATAGTTATGTTTCGGGTTCAAATCGATTTCCTATCGCGAAATCCATTTTATTCATTTATTGCCATTTTGTGCCATAGAAAATGAGATATCAGCAATTATTTTTGATCCTAAAGATGCCCTAATAAATAAAAAAGCTATTTGGCATGTAATAAAAAATTAATCGTTTGCAATTTTTTTTTAATACATTTTTAAATATTGTTTTGCATTTACTTAATTGCAGATTAAATGCAATCAATTGATTAATTTGGTATCATATACATTTCTTATATCTAATGGTAATTTGTTATATATATTACAAGACATATAGTAAGGACTAGTTTGAGACTTGTTTAATCTACATGTATCAAATGCAATATCGAACCTACCTCTCGATGTTCATGATGTTCCCAGTAGTCATGAACAACTTTTTGTAGGATGTATGTTTCCATATTTTTTCTTGCGTATAGCACACTTTGTATTATATACATGCTTGGATGAGTTAGAATATCCAAATCTATAAATGCTTGATTACAATTTTCTCTGTATCTCAGATTAGCTAAGGTACGAATAACCCTTCTTTGCAACCGAAAAATTCTGTGCCTACTAGAACTGCAGCCCCAAGATAGGATTGCATAATGTAATAGAGTTGACTACGAGCATTTAAGACAGATACAGACACTTCTTTAGATAATAGTCTAATTACAATTATATTTTTACATAATCGCATTTGCTAGTTCGCCTGTATGTTCTTGCCACGTTAGTGTTGCGTCTAGGTGTACACATAGAAATTTTACATTCTCAGAGATATTTAAATCTAGTTCGTAATTATGTCGCGAAGTCGATAGTAATAAGTCAGTTTTTGAGTCATTCACTCAGAGCCTATTTATATTGAACCAACGCAAAGCCCTCTACCGTGCTGCTTCATATTTATATTTTAAGTTATTCAAGTTACAATCTCTAACTAAAATTGTAGTGTCATCAGCGTATAAAATTGAATCACAATCCAATAAGAACTTAGGAAAATCATTTACGAATAATAGGAACAATAGCGGGCCCAAAATAGAACCTTGTGGGACACCTATTGATAGTTTTTTATTTTGAGATTTCATATTATTAAATACTACTCTTTGTGATCTGTTAGATAGGATCGTATTAATTTTATGCTATTTATAGAAAAATTGTAGGTTCCAAGTTTAATTTATAGAATATCATGTTTAACACTGTCGAAGAAGATCGATAACTGGATCCCTTTCTCAAAACAGGCAATTGTTTTTTCAACAAATTGTGTTATACCATCTAAAGTGCTACGTTTTTTCCTAAAACCAAATTGAGAGATATTAAAGAGACAATTTTATTCTAAGTATTTATATATTCTATTTGACATTGCTTTTTCCATTACTTTTGAAAACACCAGCAACAGCGAAATGGTCGATAGTTGGAAACAATATAATTTCACCTTTTTTCAAAAGAGGAACAACAGCAGCAACTTTCATACAATCTGGAAACATTGCTACTTCGAAACACATATTAATCAGTTTACAGATTGGAGACAATATAACATCAATATTACGTTTCATAATACAGGTGCACAGCTCTAAATGTCTTTGGAGCGGCTATTTTTCAAGTTCATTATAATATTTTCGTTACAACTAACATGCGAAAAATTAAACTACGGCAATTAACTGCGGCAAAAATTTATAGAAATTACGCAAAAATCTCAAATTAAAGCATTTATAAATTCCATGTTCATTTCCAAAATTTAACTCCCTTCTTTAGTAGAGGCACAATCAGATCACAGATAATACTCTTATGTCAATTACTACGATTACTGTAATATTCATAAGGTTTCCGATTTTTAATGACTTTCCATACAAATATTTAAAATTTAATTTTAATTAACGTCCTTCCTTCATTTAGAATCAGTTATTCCAAATAAATATCAATTGCTTTTGATCAAAAACCGTGAGCCTTAATTCACTAAACTTCAACCCAAAACGTAAATTTTACTGTCGGCCTATTACCTAGTAAATAAATAAGTCTGTAAAGCAAATATTGTTGTAACTCGATTAGTTAATACGTAATTGAAATAAAATTTTAATGCATTTGTAGTTGTCAGAAAGCGAAGGTATTTACAGATACAAGTGTCAACACGGGAAATGGGAATGCTTTGGAAATAAAGTGCAGACATGTGTTACAACATTTGATATTGACGCAAAGGACCAACTCGGATTTATGCAATGCCTCCAGGGAGAAAAGGACCCAGATGTATATGAAACTGTGAGTTCCTTAGCAATATATTGGCTCGTCTACTTAAGCCGCCTCAGAAGCAGTATAGGAAATTATTTCAGACAAGTTGGAACAGAATGCAGTCATATTTGTAATGCTTCATGTTGATTTTATTATACAATAACTAAATTATTCTAAATTTAAATTCAATTATGCAATATGATTTCGTTTAAACCAGGCTAACTTAATTTGTTTATGCTACGGAAATACCTATAAAATGATGTAATAATAAAGCGTTTATAAACTATGTTTGAATCGTAATACATATAAAATGCTAATAACATATAAAATTATTATGACAATATAGTTGCATTCGACGAATAAAATAGTAAAATGCGTGAGACTCTCGCGCGGTAGAAATGAAACTTCTTAGCTCCTAGGAAAAGTTGATTTTATGCATTGCTTTTTCTCCATTTGTTAACTATGTGATTTTGATTGATTTTGATTGACACTCTGATCATCAAAGAAAGCATTATTAACTATAATATCGTACAGTCTATAAAGAGGAGTTTGGATTAAATATTGTAGCCATATTTTTATAGTTCTTTTTCTCACCAAACCAATTAAATAACACGATCACATCTTCAATGATAATGACTGGAAACGCAGTATGTAAAAGTTGCTCGTGCTTAGGATCAACAGGTTTCACATCGTTCTTAAACCATATTCGATCACATATGGAACACACTGTATCTAGCGCATTATTGAAAAATTGTTTATCAAATTCGCGATGAGCCGGTTGACAGAATGTACATTTTTTGTATGATGCACTAGTGGGTGCATTTCGATTTGTCGATGGCTCAGCTGTATCAGATTCATTTCGTTGATCTCTCACACCGCGTGTATCTTCACGTGTATACGGCACGCCTAAATCAGTGGCATTCAAAGTCTCTAAACCACTCACTATGTCCTCACTTAACGACGGTATCGATTCATCCAGTGTATTTGAGGTCGTTGGTAGGTTATGTTGTCCACCGTGTTTCTTTAACGCCCTTTGCCTGGCTCGATACTATTTACTTCTTTCCAAGGTACTTGTTGGCACTTTTCTTGACGCTTTATTCGCTTATTCTTCCTTTCTCTAAAGGCGCGCACTCTGTCTGTACTTGTCTTTTTCTCCATTTCACTTTTCACACAATGGAAATTGTTAGCTAAATGATTAAACTGAGTTTGTGTAATATATAATAAAATACGCAAGCGTCTACTGGTTGCCTTATGCTACGTATACAAATAGTACAGGCGGCGCATGCGCGTAGCATGTTTCACTTTTCGTGACGGAAGCGTTTCACTTTTCGTGACGTTCAGGCCAATTTGCCGTATCGCACCTATAGAAGTTTCACTTCAAAAATAAATATGAACAAAATGAATGAATTCATTAATTCATTGCTTATCTATGAATATTATAATGTGATGTTGTCGAAAAACTAAATATGCCATATAGTATTCTCCTATTTCATTTATAATATACTAGAATGAAGACTAAGCTTGAATTAGTAGAATACTTTTTACATCCGTTTTACCGGTCGAGTGACTCCATTATTGTATAGGTGGACAAAATCAAATAAATCAATATAATTTCTGCTAACGTTTCGGTTTTTATTGTATAACGCTACTAATAACTGCAATAAATATATATAATAAATATCTGTTTCGATATTAGAATTTGCTTAGCAACTATTAATCTTAATTATATCATTTTAGTGTGCAAAAGATTGGAATGTAGATTCGACGAAAATAGCCTCATGCTACGATGGCGAAGAAGTGCAATATGTACAGAAGGAGAATGATGAACGTACGAGGGAAGTAATCCCGTCCTTGTCAACTGTGGTGCCTTTTGTAATATTCAATGATCAGTATGTTGAGAATATGAGTGGATTAGCAAGAAAGAATTTCTTACATACTGCATGCCGCTTGTTTACTGAAAAGCCCACCGGATGTGAGGAATGAGTCAATGTATAACATCATCGGCCGTAATATATATGATTCTTGTTTTTTTAAGGCGAAGTATTATATTAAGTCACTTAAAATTTTCAAATATAATTCCAAATCAATGAGGGTTGTCATGAATTTGAACTAATTGATAGTTCTTCTGAAATAAATAAAACCGATAAGATGTTTTGTTTATGCTCTTCTAGAGTACATCAAGGTAGTCACCCGGGTCCTTTACTGTTTATTGTTTTTAATAACGATTTGTCGATGTAGTTAAATATCGTAATGCACTTCTGTTTGCGGACGATGTGAAATTATTCTTACAAATTAAGTGATGCGGAACTTTTACAAGAAGATCTAAATTGTATTCAACCATGGTGTCTTATTATGGCATAGATTTAAATATTTCAAAATGTTAAATGCTTTCTTTCAAGAGGTCTCAACAGAAATTACTATTTGACTATTCTTTACGTTCTAATTCCTTGGTTAGAGTTGCCCCCTTTTGTGACCTAGGAATAACCTTGAATGAGGATCTATTTTTCAACAATGATATACGCAGAATTACTAATAAAGGTCTTAAAGTTTTGGGCTTTGTTAAAAGGAACACTAGAGAATTTCATTCTGAAGCAGTTTTGAAAAGTTTGTATGTATCGTTATGTTTTAGAATATAATAGTAAAGTTTGGTCTCCCTGTTATAAGGAACATAGCTCTATAATTGAAAGTGTACAAAACAAATTTCTAATTTATGCTGCATATAAACTTAATTTTGAACTTGTTAATTTTTCTGTCAATCCAGTACGAAGAAATCTGAATCTTGATTATCTGGAAAATCGTAGGAAAGTAGCTGATGTAAGATTTCTAACTAACTTATTAAATAATAAAATAAATTGTAGTCAACTATCTTTAATAAATTTTCATACCGCATTTAAGAACTAGAACTAAAAAAATATTTTTTCTGTATACTGTTGTACAAATTATATGAAATACTCTCCTGTTAATATTGGAATAAAACTAAGTGGCAATGTGCACTTTAATACATTCATAAATATGTAGTTATGAATAGTTACCAAAAACTTGTTAGAAAATTGTTTATGTTTATAATTACTGAGCTGAGAATTAGTATAAATCTTAATTAATAAACAGATTAGTAGGGCATATTCTTAGGCATGGGGGGATTATGCAATTGATCATAGAAGGTAGAGTGGAGGGAAAGAGAGGGGTAGGTAGGCCTAGATTGGAGTATGTGAGTCAGATAGTTGAAGACGTTGAGATGAATAGCTATAGGGAGATGAAGGGATTAGCTCAGGATAGATCGGCATGGCGTGCTGTTTCCAACCAATCTTTAGGTTGCGGACTCTTTAACTAACTAAGTAAACTCAAATAATACAAATTATATTTATAAAGAATTTAGCTTTGTATCTAAAGGATGTTGTCCGTTAAAATAAAATAAATAAATAAGATTAGTTAGTTAGATAGTCCTCAATCTTAGGGATTGGTAGGAGACAGCACGCCATCTGTCGATGTATCCTGAGCTAATTCCTTCATCTCTCTGTAGCTATTCATCCCACACACGTCCTCCACTATCTAACTCACATACTCCAATCTAGGCATACCCACCCCTTGCTTTCCCTCTACTTTACCTTCTATAACTAATTGCATAATACCCCCGTATCTAAGAATATGACCTACTAGTCTATCTGTCCTATGATGTACTACTCTCCAAATACTCTCTTCCCCCCTACTAACTGCTTCATTTATCACTATAGCTACCCAACCAATCATCATTATACTCCTATAGCACCACATTTCAAATGATTTTATTCCACGTGTCCATTCCTTTCCTACAATCCACGCCTCACACCCATACAATGCTAGACTCCACATATATGCCTTCAGTAATCTTTTTCTAATACCCAAGTCAATATTTGATCTTAAAATCTGCTCCTTTTCTATGAATACCCTGTGCTATCCTACATTTTATATCTACCTTACTTCGGTCATCGTTGTAATACTAAATCCTAAATAATGAAAGTCTGACACTTCTTCTGTTCTATTCTAATCTTCACTTATCGCCCGCTTTCCTTTTTGTCACACCCCATCACTTTGGTCTTGCCTATATAAATTTTCATGTTATTATCCATAGTAATTACTTCATTCGTACCATTTAATACATGTTCTAAATTCTGCTCCCTTTCTCCCAAGATAGCTATATCGTCGGCGAACCTCAACATATATATTTCCTCTCCCTAAATTTTTATACTTACACTATACTCTTCTGTAACCTTGTTTTTTCTTTCTATAAATAGATTAAATAATAACGGCGAAAGTGTACATCCCTGCCTGACTCCCTTTCGTATTACTGCTAACTCTTCTTCCCCCCTCAATTCTAACTATATCAGTTTGATGTTTATATAGATTGAAAATAATTCTCTTATCTTTATAATCTATTCCTGTTTCTTTTACGGTTTTAAACATTATTTCTCTCCCCTGTTTCTGTATTTATATTTTTGATTTCCTCCTATCCTCTATCATGATAACTATTTCTTCTGTTATCCACTATAGTTAACCCATCCATAATTTCCATCCATTTGCTAACTAAGTTGTCTCTATTTGTCCCATCAGCTACGGTTCTTACTTTCTCATTGTGCCTTATATTTCGGATATTTTTCAACATCTACTCTAATCTGTTTAGACTTCTGTTTGCAGTTAAAATAATTTTAATTTTTACTATATATTATGCTCAATTAACGAATTAATATATTGCTCCAATAAAATGCTCAGAACTAGATTTATACATACCCAAATTTTTATGTTGTTTTGACCTATAAGGGATACTTTTACATTTAGCTTCATGCGTCAAAATAAGACACTTTTAATTTTCCTTGGGTTTTTGATTATTTTTTCAATTTGCCATTTCACGAAAATACAATGACCCAAAGATAATCAAACATCTTTTCTGGCTTTGTATTGTTAAAGGCTTACATGGTACAAATTATATATAAAATATAATATCATTTCTTAAAAAAGACCGTTCAACAATTATAATAACTTCTATACTTGCAAAAATGTTGCAATTTATATATACCTATCACAAATAATTAAAAATGGAAACTCAAACTATTTCATATAATGTAACTAAAAAAAAGTGATGGAAATAATATCGCATTAATTTGTGACGCCATTCAAGTTGAATTATTTATTTTTAAAGTGTGAAAATATGTTCAAATTATTGGGTGCGCTAAATTCGTATTGGAAGTATTTTTTTTATTATGACGGGTGATCTCTTTAGATCAGATATAAACTAAATAGAGAGTAATAAAATTCATAGGATTCTCCTTCTCTTAAATTTGTAATTAAATTATAATTTTTATTGTAATTAAATTAGTTTAGAACAAGCAACAAATTTGCGATTATCAAGACAATTTTTTTAATATAAATAACAATTGCAAATTTTAGATGTAGATAGTTTTCTTTAGTCTATTTTCTTACATTCGAACTTGAAAAATATTACATATAATTAATTTTTTGATTTCTTAAGTTTCTTAAGTTCACAAATAACCACAAATAACCCACATTCGGTTCTTCTATCTGATAAGTATATTTGTAAAGCTATATTAATAGTGAAAACTTAGTTATCAATACTTTTATCATTCACATAAATATAAATTCGTGTTTTTTCAATCGTATAATTTAATCCTGGATATTCTACAAGAAATAGAAAATTTTTGCAATATTTTTTCTTCGCTTGGAAGTTTTCGAATGAATTGTATTAATTTGTTTCGGTTTTGCAGTAGACTTAAGCAAAATTTACATTTAGATTTGAATTTCAAACATTTCTCTAATAGATTTTGTTTTGTTTCGAATTCTCACTCAGTATAAAACAAGGTGTATATGCAGTACCACTGAAATGTTTCGTCGCAATCTCTTCAACATGAAGAGTATATTTTAAAACAAAAAAAATAGAAAATAGAAACAAACATAATTATTTAAATTTATGTTTTAATATTAAACCTCTAATTAATCCTAGTTAAGAAATTATTAATTACAAATTCACAAAATTATTTTCTCAAAAACTAATCATCTGGATTCTAAATATCAATGGTTAACATCGTGTTTTCCTCAAAATTTATACTAAATGGCAAATCCATTTAGAAATAAATCAATTGTATAGATAATTATAATGGTAGTACATTTAATATTCGAATTTATAATTAAATTGGAAAATAAATTTAGTTCATATATTAGTAAAGTCATTATACAAAAGAAAACAATAATCGGAAATAAGAATATTTCTTTATTATATAACAATGATTTATTAATTGGACGAATCAATGAATAGTTTCGTTTTTCTTACATTTCCAAGTCCAGTGAATGTATTTATAATCAAAGAACTGTATTTATATAGGTAGTCGTTTGTAATGCAACTTATTCTTTGACTTGAAACTGTTTGAATAACACGGAAATACTGTCGTCTAAGAAATAAACTATTGTGATATAAAACAAAGTAATTTCCTTTTATTTCCCATATTATGGAATATTACGAAATAACGGTAAAAAATAAATAATTTAAAAAACTTTATAATTTAGCACTAAATAATAATACGGAATGTGCTGATATGAGCGAATTGCATTTATTTCAGTTATTATTATTTATAATTAAAAAGATTCAGTAATTCATCATAAAGATTCATAATATTTTAGGTTAGTAATGTTTTCTTAAACTTGGAACAGCGTTATGTAGTAAATATCCAGTAAAGCGTAAAATGTTTCTAAAATTGCTAAGGAAATAAAACAATCTATCTTTTTGACATAATATATGGAATAAAATCTATACGAATGGTTCGTGCATTAAATATACCATGCGGAAATTAATAATATACATTCAGCAGCATTTATAAAATTTATTAAAATATGATACACAATTAGTATCAGTATAAACATTACAAATGTATTTTTAAATTATCACTACGGTGGTAAATTTGCTCATTATTTCTAAGTGCTTCTATTCCTGAAACTATTCTTTTCTTGACGATATACAAAAAAATTATTCTTTGGATGATGTTGTTATTAATAAATACTTAAAACTTACTAGATTATGTATGTCTTAGAATTGTTTTTCCTTAAATGGTAAATTCTTTGAGCAAAAAGAAGGTACAGCTATGGGAAATTGTTTAAGTCCATTTATTGCTATTTATTGCAATTTATTTATGAGTTATTTTGAAACTAAATTAAAAGAAAATGAAATTTATTTTCCTAGAGTTTGGATTAGTTGCGTAGATGAAATCTGTGCGAATTTTTATACTGAAAAATCTAGTATTGATGATATTATTAATATATTAAATTCTAAATTTCCTTCAATTAAATTTACTTACGAAATCGAAAATAATATACCTTTCTTAGATGTTTTAGTCATTAGAAATAATAATATATTAGAATTTGATATATATTGAAAAGCTACAAATACGGACTGCTATATAAGCAACGATTTAAATCATTGTCGTCCACATAAATATGCTGCTTTTAATTTTTTAATTTAACTTTTGCTGCATTAACGTTTTGACTAGATTGGCTTATACTCGTTGTTGTTTCGATGTTTAAACTCAAAGTACTATATTTTTAGATACAATAATGTCGAGCAGTGCAATATCTGAATTTTATCGCTGCAGATTATAAAAATTGAGAGAAAAGGCCCGCTATAATTTTTTTTATATACTATTATATGCTAATAGTAAAAAAGATTTGCATGAAAATGGTAAATTCCGAATGATTTCTAGCTTTCTCGATGTAATGTATATATCCCATAATAGTAGGTTATATTAATTTTTTTACAACTCACATTCTACAAAAATGTGTGGTGAAACTAGCGATGTGTAGGTCACTTGCGAACCGTTCACTCTGAACGGTTCAATCAAATGATGGCCGTACTATTACGATGTTTTGCAACGACCTATAGGTCACTATGACCTAGTTCGTGAACTATGAACTACATGGTGCACGGTGTACATATTGATGTACTTATACCAGGTCCTGAATCCGTCGTGTACTAAACCGTTCATGAATCACAACGACTCGTAAACGATGCAGTATAGTATATATTACATATACAGTACTAACATTTATTTAGTGATAAAGTGTGTTGGTGAACGGAACGAAATAGGAAACTCGATGCAATATTGCAACAGCAGCATTGCCGAGCTGAGTCATAATTTATATGTTGGTATGAGATTTCATTTGGAATAATATAATTAATATATTCGCAAGATTAATTACGTTCTTAAATATGTCATGCCATAGCAAATAACTTTTGCAATAATGCAAAAATAAACATCTAAATCTTATAGTTCTTCTATTTCATACCGAGTGCAATGCAATCATTTAATATCAAATCAAAGCTTTGAAGTTTGAACAGAGAAGATTCGGAATAGAAAATATAAATTATAACGCCAAACAAAACGATTCTATCTACTTCATTTTATTATAGTTTGTACATTTAATTTTCAAGTGTTGGTGAAGTAGTAAACATTTTCATCAGTAACTACCAATAAGTATTTTAGAACTTAATATAAATAATTGTGAGTACCTAGAGAAGATTATATTTCTTTATATATATGTTTTGTATAAATTATAAACATTGTTGTATTTTCTTCCTCATTCTTATTTCAAAGTAAGTATTGTAATATTTCAATTTATTTATTTTTTACCATTTAATATTTTTATATTGAGAAAAAAAGAGATTATTTTCAGTATGTGCATGTCTTTCATATAGGTCGTGAACTAGTTCATTTTTAAAAGATGTAGTAGTTCACGACCTATAGTTCGTGAAATATATCAATATATCAATTCAAAATGATAATTATCGAATTTAAGCAGGCTGTAAATAAAATTCGATACATGCAACAAATACTAAATAATGTATACGGAAATATTGACTGTAATCCATTTTTATTCAATTAAAGAATAATTTTTATGACGTTCATGCGGACATCTTGTTTTACACTTTTAGCATTCGGGTAGCGAGGAATACCTTACTCTGAGGTAGGCAGAATTAGCCTGCTTTGACATGTTACTATCGCATAGGAAAGAAACCCTTTCTTACGCTTGTCTCCCTATAGTGGCACAGGGGTTGATGGCTGTTCGAATTTAATTAGAAGCCGCGGTCGTCGCAGAAATTCAATTTCATTACTTCCGGTTGATGTAGCGAGATATATCTGGACAGTTTAAGATACTTTTAGGCTTTAATGACTTTCAATATAACCCCACTTTATATGTGTTATCTATAATGTTCGTCAACTATAAACTACATAGAACACAGTATTATTATGCAGAAATCCTATAAGTTTTGAACAATATCATTAATAGTTTGAATGCCTCAATATTATCTAAATGATTTATTGATTTGACTACAACATAAACGGAGATCTAGACTTTTTATATGTAACACTTTATATCAAACGCTTTGAACTATTTCAACATCAATGAATAGTTTGATAGCATAACATTTTTTTCTATGAATTTCCTTGGAAAATTAGTCACGTTCTTCTGCATTTTTTGCGATTCACTAAGAATAGAATTTGATCAAATTTGGAAATAAACTAAAACAAAATTGGAACCACAAAACAGCGAACGAAAAAAATTGATGAACAAGAAATTTTGATATATTATAATCAAATTAGATTTTATTTCTGCCCTAAAATATCGGAATATTATTTTTATCTTGGATTTGCAGTAATTAGAGTAATCGCTAACAAAATACTTTTGGATTGAGAACAATTCTTTATATTTTAAAAATTATCACTACGGTGTTAAATTATAATATATAATATCACCCAAATACCATAACAAAATTTTGTTACGGTATTTGGGTGATATTATATATTATAATTCTTTATATGGTGATACAACTTAAAAATTAAGATAAATCTAAAGAAGATATAACTCTTTGCACATGAACATGTTTTAGGTAGGTAGTAATAACAGCTGCTTATTATGATTGACGATATACTTTTAGTCAGTCAGATAATTTGTAATTGAATCATTTGATTTGATGAATAATGATCTGTCTAGAATCTGAGTAAACACCTTCCCTTCCCTTCCCTTCCTTCTATTTTAATCTTATTTAATCTTAAGGTCTGCCCCTTTCTACGAATACCTTCGTCCCCTGTTTTATCCTACGTTTTATATCCACCTTACGTCGGTTATCCTTTGTAATGCTAATTCCTAAATAAGAAAAATGTGACAATTATTCTATTCTGTTATTTCCTATTCTAATCCTCATTTTTCGCCTACATTCATTTTTATCACACCTCATCATTTTGGTGTAGCTTATTTTTAATTTCATGTTATATTATTTAAGGATAATTATAAAAAATTGGATTCAAAATGTATTTTTGCCGACAAAAAAAATTTTTTTTCTGTGAAAATTAATTTATTAACGTCAGAGAACTGGAAACATCCAAAAACGAGCACTTTCAAAGAAAACAATCATTTTTAGACATTTTCAAGATCACTTTCAAAAAAAACAAGCATTTTTAGACATTTTCGTGCTTCGAGGATTAAAGATGTATTTTTCACGACAAAAAAATATATTTTATCTCTGAAAATA
Organism: Leptodirus hochenwartii; assembly: GCA_947310635.1. Classification (NCBI taxonomy): domain Eukaryota; kingdom Metazoa; phylum Arthropoda; class Insecta; order Coleoptera; family Leiodidae; genus Leptodirus; species Leptodirus hochenwartii. The sequence continues at coordinate 7,423,502 of OX371181.1, forward strand.
AATTTAACACCAGAGAGCTGGAAACGTCCAAAAACGATAACTTTCAAAGAATACAAGCGTTTTTAGACACTTTCGTGCTTCGAGGATTAAATTGGAAACGTCCAAAAACGATCACTTTAAAAAATACAAGCGTTCTCAGACATTTTCGTGCTTGAGGATTAGATGTATTTTTGCCGACAAAAAATATTTTTATCTATGAAAATAAATTTATTAACGTCAGAGAATTGGAAACATCCAAAAACGATCACTTTCAAAGAAAACAAGCGTTCTTAGACATTTTCGTGCTTGAGGGTTAAAAATGTATATTTGCCGACAAAAAATATTTTTTTCTGTGGAAATATTATTATTATTTAACGATATAATTATTTATTATTTATAATTTTCACATCGTATAGATTCTATAAATGGTTCGCAATTTGTGATCCATTTTCACCTGAATGAAATGCAATTATAATTATCGTTATAAAATAAAATTACAACTCGCCAGATAATAAACTGCATGTAATGAAAATTCCATTAGGGATGATATTGAATTGTTTCATTATGGTTGGCATGTTACAAAAAAAACAATACTAGTAACAATATAAATATGGTCGTGTTTTAAATGAGTGAAAGGGAAATATATATATAATATAAATATAAATAAATATAATCCGAGTAATCAGAATGATTATTCCAGATTATAATGAATTATCAAATTTGTACGTAATGTTATTTAAGCGCTAATTTTCACTAAATTAATATTTAGTGCTTCAAATATTAATTTAAAATAAAGTGGTTTATGTACATTGGAATTCAATCATTCATTTAGTCGTCATTCAATTATTAGTAATCTACTGTAAAATGATTCTAAAAAAACGTTGCCGTAGGAAATGCAGAAAGAGCAAAGTTAGTAGTGCACCTACATTTTATACCATAAAAATTATAATTTATATCCAGTGCGAAACCTCTACAGTCCCTATATGGAAATATAACTACTTTTCCCAAATGACCAGGAAGTTATTTTTTCTGAAACGATGTTCTAAAGTACCGTTACAAGGTTTCATTTAATTTACTTTGATAATTTTTATATTCGTAAACAAAAATTTGAATTCACACATCACGGAATTCGGCATAATTGGTGATATAACAAACATTACAATTTTCAGTATTTCATATTTACATATTTCTGAAATACTAATATAACTAAATAAAAGCGTTTTAAATCTGGCTTATATATATATTTCTAAAATATCCAATTTGACACTATATAAAATCCAGGAAGACATAGTGGAGTTTCGTTTTGAACCAATGCTAACTTTCTTATGATTCTGATACAGATTCTGATACAAAAAGGAAAGCAAATGCCATGGAATATCAAAGAGAACGTTCAAGTTTTGAGAATATGGTAAAAGCTCTAATATCCATTGAATAAATCACTGTCACAGACAAAATGACCTAAAAGCTCTCTGATATTACTTATTTTTATAACAGAATCTTATCTAGCACTAACAATTATAATTTATCACTTGTTTCAAAATTCTGAACAATGAATTTAATAAAAAAAATTGACAATACATTAATATGATTCGATGTATAAATTAAATGTATTATTATTTTATGATTAGTTGATACTTCTATAAAAAAAAGCATTCTGTTACATTATTTGATGACTTATTAAAACTATAATCTTACTTATCTTTATGTTTAAATTCTTAACCAAAATTAAGATAAAAGAAAATATAAAATAAAACATTGAATCATCTTTTGCTTAAGTTATGTAAAACTTGCGTTAATAAAATATTAATATTTACAAATAATTAATTATTATTTATAATCAGATATGAGAGCCTATCAAACCTCATTGTATTCTAGCGGCAAATGACCCTATGAGCTAAAGCGAATCGTCCTGGCACTGAAATGCAGTCTTGTGATGTCCTATTTTCTAATACAAATTCAATTTATATATATATTACAATGTGGGTATAGCTAAATCTCGATATTAATATAGATAATATACAATATCACTCAAATACCGTAACTTAAAGCATTAAATAGCTACATGCGCATTTCGAAGGCTATGTCCACATCTTCAGTAGCACAAGATAAAGACTTAATAAAATACCTCTGTCACGAATCGTGATTGATATACTATTAAATAAATAAGTCAACATGACAGAAGTATTTCAAAAATGGCATATAATATGACCTATAAATCTTTTAAAGCAATATAAATTTATAACTACCGAAAGTAACAAGTAACAACAATAAACTTTAGTTTATCAAACCTAAAATAACCAAAAATAAATAAAATTAAAATAACTTTAAAAATTGTTCTTATTAAATAAATTAAATGGACAAGATGAAATTGGGCCTGAATCTAAATTCATTAAATTTGATTTAGATTTATGCATGTATATACTTTCATAAGCATTTAACTCGGAATAATTCAAAAATTTTCGAACAATTCGAAATAATTTGAATAGGATGACCTGAGTTAGTCAAAAATATGCTCGGTTACAGCACTTTTATCTTTTCTATTTAATCGGAAATGAGCTAAATGCTCCTTAAATCTATTTTCAATTGGTCTACGTGTTTGTCTTCTATATATACTTTAGGACAACTAGAACAAGATACTTCATAAATACCACATTTTTTATTGAAATCAATCAAATCTTTGGGATTTCCTAGAAAATTAGCAAGATTATTAGAAGTATTATATGTTATTTTAAAATTATATTTATTTAAAATGCTATCTAAAACACGTGCAATTTATAGGATCAAATGGTAATTTAACAAATTGTGGGGTTGAATTATTATTTTGTTCGTAACTACTAATTTTTCTGATATCACTTGTTTCTTTTTAAGTTCTTAATATGTTATTTATAATTTTATAAGAATAGCCATATTGTACAGCTATATTTCGGATATTATTTAATTCAATGTTATATTTATCACTAGATAAAGGAAAATTTAATAAGCGGTTAATTAAAAAATTAAAAGCAGCATATTTATGTGGACGCCAATGATTTAAATCGTTCATTATATAGCAGTCCGTATTTGTAGCTTTTCTATATATATAAAATTCTAATATATTATTATTTGTAATGACTAAAACATCTAACAAACGTAAGATTATTATTTTCGATTTCATAAGTAAATTTAATTGAAGGAAATTTAGAATTTAATATATTAATAAAATCATCAATATTAGATTTTTCAGTATCAAAAATCACAAAGATGTCATCTACATATCTAATCCAAACTCTGGGAAAATAAATTTCATTTTCCTTTAATTTAGTTTCAAAATAACTTATAAATAAATTAGCAATAAATGGACTTAAACAATTACCCATAGCTGTACCTTCTTTTTGCTCAAAGAATTTACGATTAAAGGAAAAACAATTCTGAGACATGGTAAGTTGTAAGTATTCATTAGTAATAACATCATCCACAGAATTATTTTTTAGCATATCTTCAAGAAAAAGAATAGTTTCAGGAATAGGAACACTTGTAAAAAATGAGCAAACATTAAATGAAAAAAGTATTTCATTATTTGATAGTCTTAAATCTTTAACATTATTAATGAATTCTAAATAATTATTCACAGCGAAACAATCCAAATAAAAATTTGTTAACCATTTTGAAAGTAAATATGTTAATAACTTAATGCCCTATGTTACGGTATTTGGGTTATATTCTATACTATTATCTAACACCGTAGTGATAATTATTAAAATAATATAGATGTCAATTAATGACTTGATCTTACTATACAAAATTGTAAATAATCGTTTTTATCTGTCACTTTTGCACCTCTTTTCATGTTCCATCTTATAACTCCAGAAACCATCATACCTTTTCTGTCAATTATTATAGAACATCGTTAAGAGGAAATTACCCATGCAATAGAATTATGAACATTTTCATTAAATTTGTAAATGATATAGATTGTCTATGGTGTAATTATGAAGTGTATAAACGTAAAATAGGAGTCTTTCCTAGCAAAATCGCTAGCAAATTTACTGGTGTTTACAGGCATATGTGTATGAATATAATTTCCTCTTATATTGTATAAATTTTCCTTATCATTGTTTATTTCTCATTTAAAAAAAATTTCTAGTCTATAAGAAAAATATATTAGTTTTCTAAGAAATGTGAATGATTTTTGAAATTGATTAATTAAAATGAAATTAATTTCCGACATTGACACTAATGTTATGTTTATTTAATGTATTCCTATTAGTGGGAGATATGTCTGGATCCCCCAACCTGTTATCGCCGCCATGTGTATGAAAAATAATTAAAATAAATAAATTGTTCCAAGTTATTGTTTTGAAGTGAAACTTCTATAGGCGCGGTAGGCCAAATTGGCCTGAACGTCATGAAAAGTGAAACGCTTCCGTCACGAAAAGTGAAACACGCTACGCGCATGCGCCGTGTGTACTGTGTGTATACGTAGCATAAGGCAACCAGTAGACGCTTGCGTATTTTATTATATATTACACAAACACAGCTTAATCTTTTAGCTAACAATTTCCATTGTGTGAAAAGTGAAATGGAGAAAAAGACAAGTACAGACAGAGTGCGAGCCCTTAGAGAACGGAAGAAAGCGAATAAACCGCCAAGAAAAGTGCCAATAAGTACCTTGGAAAGAAGTAGAGAGTATCGAGCCAGGCAAAGGGCGTTAAAGAAACACGGTGGACAACATAACCTTCCAACGACCTCAAATACACTGGATGAATCGATACAGTCATTAAGTGAGGACACAGTGAGTGGTATAGAGAATTTGAATGCCACTGATTCAGGCGTGCCGTCTACATGGGGAGATACACGCGGTGTGAGAGATCAAGGAAATTAATCTGATACAGCTGAGACATCGACAAATAGAAATGCACCCACTAGTGCATCATACAAAAAAATTACATTCTTTCAACCTGCTCATTGCGAATTTGATAAACAATTTTTCAATAATCCGCTAGATACAGTGTGTTCCATATGTGATCGAATATGGTTTAAGAACGATGTGAAACCTGCTGATCCTAAGCACGAGCAACTTTCACATACTACGTTTCCAGCAATTATCATTGAAGATTGTGATAGCGTGCAATTCATGCCGAAATGCTCTCACTCGGAATATCATTCCAATTTTATCGAAGTCAAATGGTTTTGTCTACCCAGAATTACCTGGTCATCTACCAAAATTATATTTAGTGGCAGAAATGTTAATTTCACCCAGAATTCCATTTATGCAAATTCGACGTTTACGACATGTACATGGTCAACGTGGGATTTATGGGCAAATTATTAATGTTCCAATATCTGTAAATACGATGGTGAATCATTTGCCAAGAGATATTGATGATTATCATTGTATTAATGTCCACATAAAAAGAAGAAAAATACACAGATCGAGTTATTTAATTGGTTTGGTGAGAAAAAGAACTATAAAAATATGGCTACAATATTTAATCCAAACTCCTCTTTATAGACTGTACGAGATTACAGTTAAGAATGTTTTTTTTGATGATCAGAGTGTCAATCAAAATCAATCAAAATCAAAATCAAATCGTTAGCAAATGGGAAAAAAGCAATGCGTAAAATTAACTTTTCCTAGGAGCTAAGAAGTTTCACTTCTACCGCGCGAGAGTCTCACGCTTTTTTTTTTGAGCTCTCACATCTCTCCCTCTCCCTCTCCCGATCCCATTATAATCGTAAACGCGTAATAATATACGGTGATTGCTATAGAGTCGGTATATATATAATAACAAATAGTAATATCGAAACTCGACGGTGGTGCCTTTATGTTCTGAAACCGAAATTACCGCAGCAGTTGATTAATTCAAGCCTTAATTCAAGTGTATTAGAGAATATTGAACGTGTGAAACCTACAAATACATTGTTACGAACTAGTATAATATGTAATATGCTTTGCCAGGAGCATTCTTGGGATCAGAAAGGTCCATATGCAGGATATCAGCAAACTAAATTCTATTTATGAAAATAATCTTGCAATCTATTTCTATAAGTTAATTAATCGATTAAAATCAACTTAGGGGAGTAACTAATGAAACAGGATAATTTTATTCGACGACAAACCCAATGCTATCAAAAATATTGGCTATAAAATTTTCGATTTTCCCCCCACAGCTGTTTTTAATTCTTTAAAATATATTGGGGTTTTTAGATATGTCAGCTTTTTGTCATTCGATAAATATGTTTAATATTTAATAAATTAATATTTAATATTTCACATTTTATATCTATTGTTAATTGTGTCCCATAAAATTTAAATTAAACTTACTGAGAAATTGAAGCAAACTCAATTCCAAGTCTATTATGTAGAACTTGGGAAAAAGTGCTGTACCAATTGTTACAAGTCTAGCGTTTTTATTTAATTTGGTAGTAGAACTATACATGTCAAAACATGGGAGCTCCTTATTACTATTTTTTTTTACAAAAAGTGACACACATGTCTTAATATATTTTTTAAAGTTTGTCAGTTTGGAGTACAGTGCCTTTTTGAAGAACTTAATTCTAATCTAGTACAGCTCTTGCTTATTGAGACGTTAATATTTACAATATTAAAAAAAAAAAACTTTAGAGGTACCTTCTATTGTAAATAGAATTACCTGAATTACAAGTACCTCAATTGTAATTAGAATTAAATTTTCTTATATAGTTGCTACAATATTTTCCGTAAACTAAGTATAATCTAAACTGACTAAAAGAATGAATTTTGTGTATTTTATAACTGTATATAAATTTATTCACACCAAATGTTTCCCTACGTGGTACCATCTGTATATAAATCGAATATTTTAAATACTTATTTCCATAACATGTAAAAATATTATTTTGGACTAATAAACTACCGACTGAGCAATTAAAAAAAAAACATTAAGTTATATTATTAGTTCCTCATTTTTAATATTAGTTCATAAAATTGTACGAGAAAATGTGCAAAGTTATAATTAAACCGAAAGATATAATTCGCAAAGCAAGTATGTCCAAATTTCTAATAATCGTGTATCTACATGTTTTGTAAAATCGGCACTACACTGTGAAATAATTATATAAAATAGCACCCACCAAAACCGCAACATAAAGAATTTATTAGCTAGACATGGATATTTCAGAGGCATTTCGTTCAATTGTATAACAATCCCGGTGAGTAACAGAGGTGTCTTTAGTTGTTCTATTATTGTGCTATTAAAGATGGGGACATAGTCTCCGAAATGTGCATCTAGTTACTTAGAGTTACGGTATTTGGGTGGATATTCTATACATGTAAATGTTACTCACAACACAATATACAATTGTATAAAAAACATTCCTGCAGTGACACATTTATATTAATCGCGTGTTCATCGCTGAAACGCGTATCCAAACGCGTGATAAATGCCAAGAATATTTGGTTGATATTTCATAGAATTACTTAACGCCGTAATGATTAATTTTCAATCAGTATATAAAAATGCGTGAGACTCTCGCGCGATAGAAGTGAAACTTCTTAGATCCTAGGAAAAGTTGATTTTATGCATTGCTTTTTTCCATTTGTTTAGTTAAAGAGTCCGCAATCCTAAAGATTGGTTGGAAACAGCACGCCATGCCGATCGATCCTGAGCTAATCCATTCATCTCCCTATAGCTATTCATCTCAACGTCTTCAACTATCTGACTCACATACTCCAATCTAGGCCTACCTACCCCTCTCTTTCCCTCCACTCTACCTTCTATGATCAATTGCATAATCCTCCCATGCCTAAGAATATGCCCTACTAATCTGTCTCTCCTACGCTGTAACACTCTCCAAATACTTCTCTTCTCCCCTACTAACTCTAGTACAGCTTCATTTGTTACTTTATCTTCCCAACCAATCCTCATCATCCTCCTATAACACCACATTTCGAATGCTTGTAATCTACGCTTCTCTTCCTTTCCTATAGTCCACGCCTCACACCCGTATAGTGCGACACTCCAAACATATACCTTCAGTAATCTTTTTCTAATACCCAAGTCAATATTTGATCTTAAAATCTGTTCCTTTTCTATGAATGCCTTCCTACCCTGTGCTATCCTACACTTTATATCTACCTTGCTTCGATTATCTTTTGTGATTCTACTGCCTAAATAACAAAAATCTGACACTTCTTCGATTCTATTATCTCCTATTGTGATCCTCATTTTTCTACTGCATTCCTTTTTGTCACACCTCATCACTTTAGTTTTACCTATATTTATTTTCATTTTAAAATCCCTAGTCAATACTGCCTGCATACCATTCAATACCCTTTCTAAATTCTTTTCGCTTTCTTCCAATATAGCTATATCGTCGGCGAATCTCAACATATATATTTTCTCTCCCTGTACATTCACACCTACACTATACTCTTCTTTTACTTTGTGTATTGCATCTTCTATATATAGATTAAATAATAACGGTGAAAGTGTACATCCCTGCCGAACTCCCTTCCCTATTTTTGCTACCTCTTCTTCCCCCTCAATTCTAACTAAGGCAGTTTGGTGTTTATATAAATTAAAAATTATTCTCCTATCCTTATAATCTATACCCGTTTCTTTTAAAATTCTAAACATTATGTCCCAATCTACATTATCAAATGCCTTTTCTAAATCTACAAAAGCTATGCAAGTTACCTTTCCTACCCTCATTCTTTTTTCTACTACTGTTCTTAGTGCTAAAATCGCCTCCCTCGTCCCTCTGTTTTTCCTAAAACCAAACTGATCTTCTCCTAGCCTTTCCTCTACTTTATTTCCTAATCTCCTATAAATAATCTTTAACAATATCTTCGATGCATGTGATAGTAGGCTAATGGTCCTATAGTTCTCACACAAATTAGCTCCTATTTTCTTCGGCATTGTTACTATTCTACTACGCTGAAAATCCTGTGGTACTTCTCCCTTCTCATATATTTTACAAACTAACCTGTATAATCGCTCCTGCATTTTTTCCCCTGCGTGTTTTATTAATTCGGCTGGTATCATATCAATCCCCGCTGCTTTGTTATTCCGTAAATCATTTAATGCTCTATGAAACTCTGACCTAAGTATGCTAGGACCTAAGTCATCCTCATCTATCTGTTCCACATTTTCTAGCTCCTCCATGTCCTGCCTACCTTTATATAAATCTTCAAGATACTCCTTCCATCTTCTAGCTTTTTCCTTATTTTCTGTGAGTTCCTTACCCTGCTTATCACATATAATGTTACCCTTTGGTTTTACTTTAGAAAAATGTGACTTAATTTTCCTGTAGCCCAAATCTACTTTACCTCTCCTCATATCCTCCTCAATATCCTCACAATTTCCTTTTATCCACTCTTCTTTCGCTAGCTTGCATTTCCTATTAATTAAGTTCCTTAGTTCCTTATATTTTTTCTGTCCTGCTTCTGTGTTTCCAATTTTAATTTTCCTTCTTGCTTCTATCATTTCAACTATTTCTTCCGTGATCCATTCCCTCCTACCTGCCCTTTTCTTTGTGCCTAATACTTCATTTGCTGCTGTAGTTAACCCATTTCTGATTTCCCTCCATTCGCAATCTCTGTCGTTCCTAGATGTTCCATTAGCCATGATTTCTACTTTCTGCTTGTATTTTTCACATACATCAGCTAATTTTAACCTATCGACATCTACTCTGACCTGTTTAGACTTCTGTAATTTCTTGAATTTGACCTCTGAGTCCAGGACTACTAAATTACTCTCACTATCAATATCCATTTGTTAACGATTTGATTTTGATTGATTTTGATTGACACTCTGATCATCAAAGAAAGCATTAATATCGTAACTGTAATGTCGTACAGTCTATAAAGAGGAGTTTATTTATTTTTATAGTTCTTTTTCTCACCAAACCAATTAAATAACTCGATCTGTGTATTTTTCTTCTTTTTATGTGCACATTAATGCAATGATCATCATCAATGTCTCTTGGCAAATGATTCACCATCGTATTTACAGATATTCGAACATTAATAATTTGCCCATAAATCCCATATTGACCATGTACATGTCGTAAACGTCCAATTTGCATAAATGGAATTTTGGGTGAAATTAACCTCTCTGATACTAAATCTAATTTTAGTAGATGACCAGGTAATTATGGGTATACAAAACCATTTGACTTCGATAACATTGGAATGGTATACCGAGTTAGAGCATTTCGGCATGAATTGCACGCTATCACATCTTCAATGATAATGGCTGGAAACACAGTATGTACAAGTTGCTCGTGCTTAGGATCAACAGGTTTCACATCGTTCTTAAACCATATTCGATCACATATGGAACACACTGTACCTAGCGGATTATTGAAAAATTGTTTATCAAATTCGCGATGAGCAGGTTGAACGAATGTAAATTTTGTATATGATGCACCAGTGGGTGCATTTCTATTTGTCGATGGCTCAGCTGTATCAGATTCATTTCGTTGATTTCGTACACCGCGTGTATCTTCACGTGTAGACGGCACGCCTGATTAGTGGCATTCGAATTCTTTATACCACTCACTGTGTCCTCACTTAACGACGGTATCGATTCATCCAGTGTATTTGAGGTCGTTCGAAGGTTATGTTGTCCACCGTATTTCTTTAACGCCCTTTGCCTCGCTCGATACTCTTTGCTTCTTTCCAAGGTACTTGTTGGCACTTTTCTTGGCGGTTTATTCGCTTTCTTCCGCTCTCTAAAGGCTCGCACTCTGTCTGTACTTGTCTTTTTCTCCATTTCACTTTTCACACATAGGAAATTGTTAGCTAAAAGATTAAGCTGTGTTTGTGTAATATATAATAAAATAAGCAAGCGTCTACTGGTTGCCTTATGCTACGTATACACACTACACGCGGCGCATGCGCGTAGCATGTTTCACTTTTCGTGACGGAAACGTTTCACTTTTCGTGACGTTCAGGCCAATTTGCCCTACCGCGCCTATAGAAGTTTCACTTCAAAAATATTAATTTGGCTATAATTTTGACAGTAATTAACGTCAATTACCGATTAAATAATTGAATAATTATTATAAAGTTCACATTGATTTTTAAATAAGTCAATTTTTATTTTAAAGGGCATATAAAAAGGTATGAATGAGAATATCTTAGCGGTTTCACACAGAAAAAAGGCACAGATTATTTTGAATTGAGCAATAGCACGTATATAACATAAAATAAATTATAAATGCCGCTCTAAATATTAGCTACTAACGTAATAAAAAAAAAGATTATCACGTAAATACCGTGACATAAAGTATTTAATAGTTAAGTGCGCATTTTACATAACAATCCCGGTGAGTGAGAGAAATATTTCATTTATAGTCTAATCTTACGCTACTGAAGACGGAGACATGGCCTTCGAAATGCTGATCTAGCTACTATTAAATGTTTTGTGTTACAGTACATAGGTGATATACTATATATGAGATTGATTTGTACTAATAAAAAATGTATTAACATGCTCAAATCAATACGTTGTAAAATTTTTACTTGCAAATCTATTAGGGATGGCTGTATCATACGTAATGTATGATACTTAATATAATCAGTGTTATATCCATAATTAAACACGCTATCCCTTCAATAGCGCGAAAATTAATATAAAAATACTCAATACAACACTCCTGGAATAAGCAAAAACTTGATAAATGGTAATGGATTACTTTTTTCAGTAATAATCTACCAATCCTGTCGCATTTATTATTCTAAATATTTATGTCATTAACCAATTTTAATTATTTTTTTTTGGTAACAAAATCGGTGGAGAAAAAAGAACCTTTATTCGCGCCTCGATTTAAATTTAGCTTTTTGCTATTTAATATTAATCTCTTATTAAAAATGATCACTACGGTGTTAAATTATAGTATAGAATATCAACCAAATACCATAACAGGCATTAAGTAGATGTACATTTCAAGCGCTATGCGCCCATCTTCAGTAGCGCAAGTAAAACTAAATAAAATACCTCTGTCACGAATCGTGATTGATATACTATTAAATAAATATTATATGCCATTTTTGAAGTACTTCTGTCATGTTGGCTTATTTATTTACTTATTTATTTGACTTATATTATTACTCTCTTAATATTCCAATCTAGAGGAAAGTTAGTTAAAGAGTCCGCAATCCTAAAGATTGGTTGGAAACAGCACGCCATGCCGATCTATCCTGAGCTAATCCCTTCATCTCCCTATAGCTATTCATCTCAACGTCTTCAACTATCTGACTCACATACTCCAATCTAGGCCTACCTACCCCCCCTCTCTTTCCCTCCACTCTACCTTCTATGATCAATTGCATAATCCCCCCATGCCTAAGAATATGCCCTACTAATCTGTCTCTCCTACGCTGTAACACTCTCCAGATACTTCTCTTCTCCCCTACTAACTCTAGTACAGCTTCATTTGTTACTTTATCTTCCCAACCAATCCTCATCATCCTCCTATAACACCACATTTCAAGTGCTTCTAATCTACGCTTCTCTTCCTTTCCTATAGTCCACGCCTCACACCCGTACAGTGCTACACTCCAAACATATACCTTCAGTAATCTTTTTCTAATACCCAAGTCAATATTTGATCTTAAGATCTGTTCTTTTTCTACGAATGCCTTCCTACCCTGTGCTATCCTACACTTTATATCTACCTTGCTTCGATTATCTTTTGTGATTCTACTGCCTAAATAACAAAAATCTGACACTTCTTCGATTCTATTATCTCCTATTGTGATCCTCATTTTTCTACTGCATTCCTTTTTGTCACACCTCATCACTTTAGTTTTACCTATATTTATTTTCATGTTAAAATCCCTAGTCAATACTGCCTGCATACCATTCAATACCCTTTCTAAATTCTTTTCGCTTTCTTCCAATATAGCTATATCGTCGGCGAATCTCAGCATATATATTTTCTCTCCCTGTACATTCACACCTACACTATACTCTTCTTTTACTTTGTTTATTGCATCTTCTATATATAGATTAAATAATAACGGTGAAAGTGTACATCCCTGCCGAACTCCCTTCCCTATTTTTGCTACCTCTTCTTCCCCCTCAATTCTAACTAAGGCAGTTTGGTGTTTATATAAATTAAAAATTATTCTCCTATCCTTATAATCTATACCCGTTTCTTTTAAAATTCTAAACATTATGTCCCAATCTACATTGTCAAATGCCTTTTCTAAGTCTACAAAAGCTATGCAAGTTACCTTTCCTACCCTCTTTCTTTTTTCTACTACCGTTCTTAGTGCTAGAATCGCCTCTCTCGTCCCTCTGTTTTTCCTAAAACGAAACTGATCTTCTCCTAGCCTTTCCTCTACTTTATTTTCTAATCTCCTATAAATAATCTTTAACAATATCTTCGATGCATGTGATAGTAGGCTAATGGTCCTATAGTTCTCACACAAATTAGCTCCTATTTTCTTCGGCATTGTTACTATTCTACTACGCTGAAAATCCTGTGGTACTTCTCCCTTCTCATATATTTTACAAACTAACCTGTATAATCGCTCCTGCATTTTTTCCCCTGCGTGTTTTATTAATTCGGCTGGTATCATATCAATCCCCGCTGCTTTGTTATTCCGTAAATCATTTAATGCTCTATGAAACTCTGACCTAAGTATGCTAGGACCTAAGTCATCCTCATCTATCTGTTCCACACTTTCTAGCTCCTCCATGTCCTGCCTACCTTTATGTAAATCTTCAAGATGCTCCTTCCATCTTCTAACTTTTTCCTTATTTTCTGTGAGTTCCTTACCCTGCTTATCACATATAATGTTACCCTTTGGTTTTACTTTAGAAAAATGTGACTTAATTTTCCTGTAGCCCAAATCTACTTTACCTCTTCTCATATCCTCCTCAATATCCTTTGGATATTATATAATTTATATATGAGGAAAGTACCTTTGCTTATCGGCAATTTAACATCTATTAACTGCAATCAGAAGAAATTTGAAAAAAATCGATCCAAAAATTAAGGAGTAATTTGTAGAATAAATGACACTGTTTTTCTTATGGCATATAAAGGTGCACTATCCACTTAAAGAGATCATTTTGAGAAAACGACTTACAGTTTTTTAATAATATTTGCCAGTTATATTGCCCATGGGACTGTACGGCTCACTTAAAAAAAATAAAAAATCGATTTTTTTAAAGAACTTCTTTTTATTTTTTTTGAAAATTTAAAATTATTGCTTTCTCTTAACTCAGATGCAGTAAGATATATCGTTTTTGTATCTTATCATTATCTTTTAAAATAAAGGAGATATTATCCGTTAAATTTAACATGATAATATTCCAGAGATAATAATTTTGAGAAAACTACGGGGAATATGCCAACAATATTTTGTGGCTATATTTCCAATTATGGTATCTAGGGAATAAGCGGCTCACTATTTTGAAAAAAAAAATTATTATTATATATTTTTGAAAATACATCATTGAAATATTTAAAAAATAATAATAAGTGATGGAACTTAGTAATTATTCAAAAAGTCATTATTTTCTTATAACTCAGAAATATCTCCGCAAATAATGGAGATATTATCTTTCAAAATTAACATTGCAATTTATATATATATAAGACAACTAGTTGATGTAGTTCAGCATTTTAGTGGTAGATGGCAATGTTTTTAAATAGTGATGAAATGTATGTGCTACTTGCAACTCAAGCGGAATATCAATTATCAAGGATTGTGATAGGATCATATTTGTATGTTAGAGGTGATTAAATTAGTTCAGCTTTTAATGCGTTGTTTGCATAAATAAAAATTATTTTGAATGAAGTAGGCTGCACCCAACTTAAAGTATTATTGCGAACTGTACTTTTTTATATCGGGATAATCATTTTGATTTCATTTTCAAATATGTTCGCACAGCCTCTCGTTCCGACAATTTCAGCGCAGAAATAATCTTTTATTTTCACACATACTTTATTATCAATAGACGACGTCTATGAGCTTGTAAGTCACAAGAAATGTCAATTTAATGATATACTAAAACATACTAAAATCGCAACTATTGAAACAAATAATTAATATATATATTTTTTGTTTTTCAAAACGAATTAAAATTAAATGTAATGCAACATTTTTCACCTCTCCTAGTAATATACCATTCAAGTACATCAATATACTATATAGCTATACTCAATTTGTCATAAGTTGTCATAAATTACCGTGATTAATTCGACATACCTATATAGTACGATATCTAATGACTCATATGTCATTAATATCCTGTGTCGCTTCCCTTTGTTGTGTCTACTATCTTCGAAGGAATAAGCTTGGTCGCTTTATTTTCTGATCCACACTTACGTATAATACACATATTAATTAATCTGATACAAAGCACTATGTAATGACATATTCCTTATGACGGAGGATGAATACATATCATCAGAAGCTCCTGTATATATTGATGGCTTGTTAAAAGAGAGATATAGAGTTCAACAATCAACAGCACCATTATACCAGTCATTAGACAGATTCCAGATGAGTCCAAACTAGAAATAATCTGAATTCATGATACTGGTGAACCGAAACTCATTGAAGACAAAAAGTACAAATAATAAGTTATTATTTGGAGAGAATTTTTAGAAAATT
Source organism: Leptodirus hochenwartii (assembly GCA_947310635.1). Classification (NCBI taxonomy): domain Eukaryota; kingdom Metazoa; phylum Arthropoda; class Insecta; order Coleoptera; family Leiodidae; genus Leptodirus; species Leptodirus hochenwartii. The sequence continues at coordinate 7,439,079 of OX371181.1, forward strand.
ACGTTCAAAGCTTTGACCTAATTTGTTGTGTATTCCCTATTAGTGATATATGTTGTTTTCACATAGATATCAATATTTCCAAGAACTGCATTAAAAAAAATTTTCCACACAATTATTATATATACAATAATTGTACATTTCAGATACCTATTTCCGACTATAACATATGTATTTATTTATTTATTTATTTGTTGGTGATATCTGCTAGGATTTACACACGTCAAATGAATAAGTACAGCACTGTATGATTTATAAATAAACAATAGTAAAACAATAGAAAACAAAAACAAAAGAAAACGAACCTATAAGTACAATTTTCGGAAACATATTAGCACTGGTAATATTATTCACAACTAACATATATATCAAAAAATTTACATTTAGTTATAAATAAGTAGTAACAATTAAAAATTTAAAATCAAGGAATTCCTTAAACGAATAAAAACAATTTTCGACGAGTAATAGTCTCACTTTGATCTTAAAATTATTATAATTCAAATTACCAATCATTATAGAATTGCTTGCCATAAAAGTTACAGATTAATCTAGCAGCCTTAACTCTGGTAAAGTCAATCTGCAAATTATTCTTATATCTAGTATCATATTCATGATAGTCACTTCTCTTGTCTAGATATTGTACATCAATTTTGACATACATTAAACAGGCGAATATGTACAGATAAGGTAATGTAAGTAATTTCTTTTCCCAAAAAGCATATTTACTGCTATCCCTATATTTAAGTTTACTGATGACTCGTATAGCACGTCTTTATAATGCGATAAGTCGCTGGCTTGCCGAAGAAGGACCCCAAGCCAATATAGCATAATTTAAATGCGTCTGAATAACAGCATAATATGCATTTAAGACAGTGCAATCGTCGACACAATTCATTAGCTTTTAATAAATATATATTTTCGCTCAATTTACGAGCTATAAAATCTACATGATGATTCCACTTAAGTAAAGGATCCAAATATATATCTAGAAACTTAATACTAACACTCAAATTTACAGAATCACATGGTCTCAGAGTAAATACCATGTCCTCAGTTTTCTTGACATTTAAATTTAGTTTGTTTGCCTGTAAACAGCATTGTGCTTGAGCAAAAGCATTTTTGTTATGGTTTAACACATCAGTAATTATATTATTTCTATTGGACAAAGTCGTATCGTCAGCGAATAGGAAAGTAGATGAGTCGATACTCTGAGGCATATCATTAATGAAAATTAAAAATTAAAGTAGTGCCAACTAACCCTTGAGGTACGCCATAATCTATATTTACCTCACTCGATTTGTAGCCTATATGTTGAACAAATTGCTTACGATTTGACAAATAAGATTTTATAAATGAGCAGTTATTATTTGAAAAGTTATATTTAGTTAATTTTTTAATTAAAATATTATGATTCAGGCAGTCAAATGCTTTAGTCATATCAATAAAGGTAGAAGCCAGTGGCGGCTCGTGCCATTTCAATCTGGGGGGGCGCATTTCTTTCAAAATAACATAATAGTGAGAAATGTTACCTAAAATGGATGCAAAATGATTAGATTCAATCATTTCTTGAAAGCGAATTCCACTCTTCTATCTTTCATTGATATAAACTTTTCTAAAACTTTTTCGTTAAAATTGTAAATATCTCGCACCACATTTTTATTAATACACATCATCGCCAACGCGTTTAAACGATCATTACCCATAGCATTTCGCAAAAAAGTCTTGATTCTTTTAAGTGTTGAAAAACAACGCTCTGATTCAGCAGTGGTCATCGGGGTTGTTAAAATAATTTTAAGTATTTTTATAGTTTCCGGGAAAGTTTCACTCAGATTATTTTGTAACAATAACGAAAGAAAATTTGTGGCTCCAATTATTTGATAAAAATCCGGACGCAAGTAAATGACTTCTAATTCTGTTTTTAATCTGGTTTTATTCAAAAATGGATGTGCATGACACACGGTTTCCAAAAGGTCCACTGGAAATTGTTTAGAAAATGTTGGCATCGATTTCGTGTTAAATAACTCAGCGGCTTGTAGATGGCCACGATATGAGAATCTGTCCTTCATCTGTGTTATAATTTTTTTTTGTAAAAGTCTCTTGTAAATGTTCGGTTTTGAGCACTCCTTGCACAAGTTTGCGATAAATTTAAATCAGGCAATGGCCTACCTAATTCTTTAATTTTTACTTTGTCCACAAGAGAAAGTTTACAAAACTCTATTTTCAATAAAGAACTAACACTATTAATTTTTATTAAATTATTTCTATTAAATATATTCTTGGAGAAACACGTGGCAAAATCGTACATACACAGAACAAATGACACTGTCTAATCTGGCTATTCTATATCAATTTATCTACATATATATATACTCTCTCTCTCTATATATATATATATATACTACTCTCTCTTCTCTCTGAACTTCTCTAAGCCGTTAAAGATGCGCGACATCCAATAGATAGGTCGCCTGCACTCTACGATACACTCATCTCATTGCATATGTACTGTATATATGTATTTAACTGTACTGGTAATGGTAACCGCTGGGAATCTGTGACATATATTAGACAATGAAGCGAGGTTCGAACCGAAGAAATAGAAGATATACGGCATACGGTCGCTCTCACCGATTGCTTGCAATAGAGTGAGATGAGTGTATATTCATTTAACCTGTACTGGGTGGCTGGGTGGCGCTGGACACCCAGCGGCACCAAATTAGCGATATATATATATACCACGCGAACGATAGATACAGATAGATACAGCATCGGTCGCTGCGCGACTTGCAACGGATACCACAACGAACGCCACACCGTGTCGTGTTGATTATTATCGCAGCGCAAGCTTTATCTTTTAGGAAAAATAATGCCGAGATAAAATACCACAATACAATTATATATCTACGGTGATGGGCTCAATTTCCAGGAGGGGCGCGCGGCCCTGCGGCCTGCATAACGAACCGCCACAGGTAGAAGCACTGAAATCTTTCTCATTTATTTCTTCTTCATGCACTTATACTTGTTAATGTCTAAACCCCTCAATTTAAAGTTAATATATCTAATATTTTTAAACAGATTATATAAATTATTTAAAAAGACTTACCATAATTCCCATGTCATCATTTATTGATAATATATAGAATGCATTCTAATGTGACACTAAAAGGATTTTATAAAAACCTTGAAATATAAAAATGATAATGTCGGAATGCGAATAGAATTAATGCATATAAATATAATTCATGCATTTCTTGATAATTTAATTAATTTTTAATTTTATTTATCATAATTAATATTGTGTCTCAAAGCATTTACAAACTTTTCTATTGTTTATGTCAGGGGTGGCCAACTTGTTTGTTCTTGAAATCGACTTTTCTACTTAAAAAGTAATCGCGATCTACCTGTAAAATTATTAATATTTCACACAATGACAATCAAGTTCCTTAAAAGTCGATATCAAGTGTAAGGTAGAAATGAAGTTTAAACGAAACGATATCACGATAATAAAATTTATGGAAGAAATAAAAAAACAAATATATAAAATATGTGGTTAATTTATTTGATTAAGTTTTAGGGAAACCACAGGACATGCCCATTACGGTATCCACGTAATTTCAATAATTTACACTTTTATGGTAAACAGTACAACTGTCAAATAAGAATAATTTAAGGTAATATCAATTTATATCAATTTGTATAGAGCTATATGTATTAGTTATAAGAATACAATCATAAACATGTAGCAATAATAATACCAAATAAATAACAATAAAAGTATCGTACAGATCTATCTGTTATCAATACACTGGTCCTATCGCATTTTTGATATATGCTTGAAATTGCGCATATGTGCTGTTGTACAAATCAAAACCGTTACAGTATATGTTATAGGTCTCTACAAATCAATTTATGGCTGCGTTAGCATAGGCGTTTGTATTAAATAAGTTTAATTTTATTAATAAATTGTTACGTAATTTTCTCACTGGAACATTGAATGATATTAAACTTAATAAGTCATCGCAGTCTACATTATTATTTGCAATTTTATAGAAATAATACAGGTATTGCTTAGTTCTTCGTTTCCGTAAAGTAATCAAAGTGAAATGGTTTAATGCGACATAATGAATTCTCAATACCGCGTTTAAAATATACATACCGCAATAACTTCTTTTAGACACCCTCCAAACGATTTATGTGCACGTCATATCTAGGGTTCCACACTACAGAGCAATAGCTAACCTGGCTGAACACATATGCGTAATATAATTGCAAAATAGTTTGAGTGTTCGTAAATTCGCTAGTAATTCGTTTTATAAAAGACAGCATTCGTAACGATTTAGTAGCTACATTGTTAACGTGTTCATTATAAGTCACCTTACTATCTAAAATGACACCTAAATCTCTGATCTTGACGACCCTATTAATATCAGTATTATTAAGGATATATTGTGAAATAAAAACTTCATGATTACGCGAAAATGTGATTTGATAACATTTTTGTACAATATAAATAAGCTCATTTCGTACACAAAAACTATTAAACTCCGACAATTCAATTTGAAGACATAATGCGTCATCTAAATTACGAATTTCCTTGAAAATCTTTAAATCATCCGCAAACAACAAAAAGTGGCATTTATTAAAACATATTTTTATGTCGTTTATGTAGATAAGAAACATTAAAGGGCCCATATGAGACCCTTGAGGTATTCCGGAAGGTATGATAGTTTTTTTTTAAGAAATCCATTGATCTTTATCATCTGCGAACGATTTATGAGCACAACCAACGAAAGAGGGAGCCATGAACACCGATTGCAGCAAACTTTTTCTGAAAAATAGAATGATCTAATTTATCAAACGCTTTGCTGAAATCGGTGTAAACGCTATCGACTCGGAGCCTGTTATCCATAGACCTTAAAATAAAATTTTTGTACAGTACTAAGTTGCTTTCAACGCTACGTCACTTGTAAAACCCGTGTTGTTGTGATATCAATACCCATTTTAAGTTCGCAAACAGATAATCATGAACTATCTTCTCCAAGACCTTTCCTAGTAGATTTAACTTTGACACCGGTCTGTAATTGCAAACATCCTGTTTGCTTCCGCTCTTACGGATAGGGACTACAATTGCCAGTTTCCATATATCTGGAAAACAGCTTTCAGATAGTGACTTACTAAAGATTAAACCAAGCGGGTTTGCTACTTCAACAGCAGTTTTGGCAAAAATAATGCCGGTATTTTGTTTGATCCAGGACCCTTCCTCATATTTAATTTGCTCAAGCTTTCTATTATTTTGTTTCGATCTATATGAAGAGTGTGTAGATTTATATTTACATTGTTTATAGTTCCAAATCCTTCGTCAAAAACATTAATAAAAGATTTATTAATTGGAAGTTTGTGGTTTCATATCTTCTATCAAGCATTCATAGTGAGGTGTGTATGTCGATAAAGATAATCGTTATGAATCTTCGGTATGTGAATCGGTAAGTAAGGAACGATGCTGTGTCTTTGTTAACTTTAAATATGAAAAAGCCGATTCACACAAATACGTTGATCCAAAACAAGAATAGATATATTCACTACATTTTTTTATATTTGAATACTTCTCACAACTAACATATTTCCAAAAGTCTTCTTCAAGCTCCCTAGCATTTAAAATTAAATCAGATTCTAGAGTTATAATTTCATTCTCTAATTTAGTTTTTTCCCAGTAAAAAATATCAGAAATTTTTGCAGCAATATATTTCACATTTAAATCTTTCTGAAGAGGGAAAGATAAATATTGAACAATATCCCCAATTTTTTTTATCAAAATCCTCAATAACGTTTTTTATTTCTGCAACGTATTTTTCAAAGTTTTAATTAAAGCTGGGATATTTTTGTGAATGGTCATTCATATTTTGAAAATGCTCAAAATTTTGTTGTTGAAGATCTTCCAATAAAGTCATGAACTGACTTTATAAACATTAATGCAACTAATCATGTGACTTATTGCCTTCTTATTTCCTTGTAACTTTAAATTCAAATCGCTTAACTTGGATATAAAATCTGCCAGAAACGCTAAATCACTGAGTCAACTTATCTTCGCCCTATTTCGTATTTTTTTGTCTCGTTTTTACTGTTTTTACTCGAAATAATCTGTTTTTTTGTCCAACTGTTCGCGATCGACCAAAAATCGCTTCACGATCGACCGATCGACTTGTTGGCCACCCTTGGTCTATGTCTAGTTAGCAACACTAGCAATTCTACCCAGTAAGTGATAAAGGTGTAAAACATGTACGATTGTTGCTGTATTAAAGATGAGATAACGGTCGAAATGTACATCAGACTTGTAAATAGTATGAGATACTGTACTGTATTTTTTATAATAATTTATCACCAAAGTACTTTTCGTGCAACTGCGACATGTGTGTGAGCTTTTGCGAGGGATTTTCAATTGAAAATGTAATGTTATTGAAGGCCTTATTGTCAAAACTCGAACGTTAATAAAAAAAACTAAGAAGGATGATGAAGAATACAAAAATTAAAATCTATAAAAAAAAACAAATTTAAAAATTTATGATTCTCAATGCAAAATATCTTATATGCTTCTATTATAATCATTCTCATTGCTACTATTTGTACTTCTTGAGTAACAAATTTTTTGAATTTTCGCTTTTCTTAAATATAAATGCGAAATACATACGCGAAATATGTTAATCGCCACTCCCGAAGAGTTTCTTTTAAAAAGTTAAATTCTAAATTTACATATTTATTAGATATTACATACGAGTGCATACGAGTAAAATTTCATCATTCAGAATATTGTCGCTTTTTAGAATTAGCATTCAGTAAATGTTGATATAAAAATTGAATTGGGAGATTTTACTTTAATTCACTGGCTCATTTGTCGATTAAATAGAAAATACGTTTTCAATATTGTACATTAAATTAATTATCAATTTCTTCAATATTTGTGTAAACATCCAATGACGACTTAACTCCAAATTCTCTTGTACTTACCAAATGTTGATTTTTAATGACTTTTAATTAATGGTATAGCTATTTCCCCCCTTTTATCAATCTTTCCTATATCCACAAGTTTTGATAAGGACTGATCGAGACTAACATTGATGCATTTTCACTAACATTTATTTACGCTTTTCTTTACATTCACCCCCATTGAAGTATACATTTTCCTAATAAAATTATTATATACCTACCAAAGTATATACTTCCTCATCTAGGATGATTTGCTTGATCCGGCTTCACTAACCCAATAATATTGCATCCACCTATATAGAGACATAGCTACAGCGACCACATTAGGATGAACCCTTGTCTTCGCCTTCCAGGCCGTAGTGTACCATATGATTAATGTATTTTAATTACTATGGGACCAAGGCACTCCTGAACCCGTACACGGTTGTAGATTTAAAGAAGACATTAATTAGGAATACAAACAGTAACGTTACATTGTCATACATGTTGTTCAATTTTGTAATTATGGTATGTTGTATATAATTGTATGAGCCACAACGAAAGAACTCATTCAAGAATATTATTTTGAACGTGGATTATTTAGTAACTATCGTTCATGATTAAATAAAATGCTTGAATAATTTAATTTTTACTATTTTACCGAAGAATTTTTTAAATTTCAGTTACACATATTATACAAGTGCTGCTTTAAACTTAATTAAAATGCAGTCTTATAAGTTCCATATCAAAATGAGTTAAAAAAGATCTGAATATTTTCAGTAGACATTTCATTGAATACAATTTATAAATTAGATTATTTCATATATGTTTAAATGTATAGTCTGTTGAAATGTAATTTTGGGTTCAATTGGATTAATTTTATTTCTTTATGTAATTATATTGTAATCCCCCATTCATTTACTAATTAAATAAATTAATATTTCAGAAACTCCAGGCTGAAGGACTCCGGTCCATGGCCATTTGCCAAAATGTATTTACATTTTGACAATAAAATACTCTTATTATTATTATTATTATATTGTAATTATTATTATTTTACTCAAGTACTAAATTCATTGCTGTATATAAACTTGTACTAGTTCTTAATCATAACAAATAAATAATAAAAATTTAAGAAATTCTTCTTTAGTATCTTCAAATACATAGGTTTTGATCGAAATATTAAAAAGTGCATAAAACAATGTAAACCATTCTAAATAGTCTCGCGAATCATTTTTAGCGAATTTGGAGAAAATGCAAAGTGAACGAACCGCTTTGAAAATATTCGATTTTTGTCGGATTTTGTCAAAACTTAACAGGTGTATAAAACAATGTAAAAGGATTAAAAATTGTTCTGAAAACCATTTTTATAATTTCCAATGAGTAATGGTTTCATATAAATTTTGTGATTAATGTATATATATGCTTTTATAGATATGAATTTTTATAGCTAAATAGCTAACCAATAGTTAGTTAATAGTTGAGATTTACATTGATGTAAAGTTATTTAAATAAATAATGTTAATTATTTTAAATTAAAAAATTATATTAGTTCAAATTTAAAAACACCAGTATTATTTTTAATTATATATATATATATATATATGTTCTTCTACTTCAAATTTCGTAATGAATCGCATTGCTGCAATTTTGACCATGTAGTGGCTTGGATATTTGACACAATTAACTGATATTTATTTTGAAAAGGATTTAGTATGGTATTTATATTAAATATAACGCTCCACAATCTGTGTTTTAATACTCTTGGCTATATTATACCGTGTTTTAATTTATTATATATTTTATCATTTATTGTTCAATGAATCCTTTTAGATAAGTGACAAAAGAGTACGCCTTTCAAGTATTTCTTCGAAATAAATATAGGTCAAATATTGTTTAAAGAAAGAGACTAGATATTTATGGGGACCCTAAATGAAACTATAAGTATGATTTGTAATGAGATGAAAATTCGTAAATGTAATTCACAAGATGCAAGCATAATAATAATAATATTTTATTTCCAAAACATAAAGACATTTTGGCAAATGGCCATCGACCGGAATCCTTCAGCCTGGAGTTTCTGAAATATTAATTAATTAAATTAGTAAATGAATGGGGGGGTAAATATTAGGAATTGATGGAGTTTGAAGACGTGGATACTGTTTACGTAAAGGGGCATATCGATACGATTCAGACAAACACGAGTGCCACGGATTAACATAAAATGTAGAACATAAAGGATAGGAAATGCATTTTATAAGTAGTCTAAGACCTCCAGCTGGGGAGGAGGTGGGTTTATTCTCCTTCTTATTAAGGTGTGACAGAGAGCAGTCGTGTGTGGGTGGATTTCTCCTGTGTTTGAAGTGTCAAGACGTTGGCTTCTTTCTTCGATGTTGGCTGGTTATGTCTTGTGGTTGGCTTGAGTGTATCTCTGGCGGTTTATGTGTGGTGTTGGCTGGGTGTGCTGAGTATTTGTTGGTTACATTGGGTGTAGGTGGTGTTGGTTTGCTAGTGTTTGCAGCATGACTCGCGCTGCTTTTCGTTTTGGAGTGGGTATGGTTTGGGTTAGTGCGGTCAAGGTGGGGTTTTGGTTGTATTTTAGTTTGTTGTAGAAGTCTGTATTTAGTTTGGATAGCGTAGTTTTGAGTTTAGGCGTGGCGGTTTGTTCGTGTATGGTTTGGATGGAGATGTATCTAGGTGTTCTGGTTGCTAAGCGGAGGAATTTGTTTTGTATGATTTGTAGGGTTTTTAGGTTGGATGGTGAGATCGTGATCCACGCTGGAGAAGCGTAGGTGAGGATAGGGCGTACATAGGTTTTGTATAGGAGGGTGATGTGTTCTTCTGTAGCGGAGGGTGATATCATTATTGGTATGAGTTGGTGAAGTTTCTTTCGTGCTGTTATTGAGATATTGGTTGTGTGTGTTTTGAATGTTAGTCATTTGTCTAGTGTTAGTCCTAGGTATTTTATGTTGTGTGACCAGTTTATTTTCTTGTTTAGGACTTTAATTATGTTCTGTTGCATGCTTGTTGTTTTGTGTGTGAACATGGCTAGTTCTGTTTTGTTGGGGTTTACAGTCATGCCCCAGGTGTGGAAGTAGAAGGTTAGTTGGTTTATTTCATTTTGTAGGAGTTTGGTTAGGAGAGTGTGACTTCTTGACTGTGTTAGTATGGCGGCTGTGACAGAGAGGTCTTATCGTTTCAACTTTATTATCGCGAAATCTGCCAGCTAGCTTGTTAATTCTTTTTCTAATTGGAGTTATTTTTGTATTTTTTGTGTAGTTGCTCGTTGCTGATGTTATGAAGAATATTTTCGGGATGTCTCAGTCTTGTAATTTTTCTTAGACAAGATCGTTCAGCAACTGCCAGTAATTCTAATGTTTTTTCCACTCGGCCAATTAGGATTGGGGCTCCGTATTCGAGAACTGGTCGACAGATTAGTTTGTAGATTAGGGTGGAGTTCTTTATGTTTAGTTTTTCGCATCCTGAGAGACCGGCAAAATATTTGCTCTTCTCATATCTTCTACTTTCTTGCCTTTGATGTGCGGTTTAAAACTGCATTTTGAGTCTATTAGTATGCCTAGATATTTGGCTGTGCCAGATACTGTAATAGTGTCGTTGTAGATTCGTATAGTCGGTGAACGCTGGGAGATTTTGTGGTAGAAAATAATATATTGGGATTTAGCAGGATTTACTAACAATCTCCATTTGTTGAACCATAAGAGTAATTCATCCACTAGATGCTGTAGCTTTTCATTAGCTTTTGGGAGTTGCTATGCTATTGGCAACAAGCACGGTATCATCAGCGAACAGCAGAAGATAGTGGGATAGATCGAATTGCCTAGGTGTGAGACAGTCCGCGCAAAATATTAAGTAGAGTAGGGGTGCGATCGGAGAACTTTGGGGTACGCCTTGTTCCGGGCATAAAGAACGTGATAGGGCATCATTGATTTTTCCTTGATTTCCCTGTTTTTAAGGAAATCAGCAACTAACCATATGAGATATGTAGGCACATTATGGTTGATGAGTTTGTAGATCACTCCAAAATGCCACACACTATCGAAAACCTTTTGTATGTCCAGAAATATAGCAGATGTTTTATTTATATGGTTTTTAATAAATATGGTTATATTATATTATATGGTAGCAGGCAAGCCCTCGGATTCTGGGGCGGGCAAGAAATCGATTTCGTCGAGAGTTCTACGAGTTGCAGCGTGGAATATACGCAGTATGAATAGGATAGGAAAGTTAGAGAATTTGAAATTAGAAATAGAGAGACTTAAACTGGATATTGTAGGGATTAGTGAAGTTAGGGGGAAAGATCAAGTAGATACGTGGTCAGGAGAATATAGATTAATAACCACAGCATCAGATAATGGGCATACCGGTGTAGGTTTTATAATGAATAGAAAGTTGGGATGTAGAGTAAAGAGTTATTGCCAAGTTAGTGATAGAATTATAACTATTAGATTAGACACGAAGCCAACGGACACAGTTATAGTGCAAGTATATATGCCAACTTCAAGTCACGATGATGCGGAGGTAGAATCCATTTATGAGGAGATTGAATCTAGGTTAGCAAACGTTAAAGGACAGGATAATCTAATTGTAATCGGAGATTGGAATGCCGTAGTAGGTAAGGGAAAGGAAGTTACAATAGTAGGAGAATATGGAATAGGAACACGTAATGATAGAGGGGATAGATTGGTAGAGTTTTGTATTAGGAATAAGCTAGTGGTAGCAAACACGCTTTTTCAGAATCACAAGCGCAGGATATATACGTGGAAATGCCAGGAGATATAGGGAGGTATCAGATAGATTACATACTGGTTAAAGGGAGGTTTAGGAACCAGATTAAGAATTGTAAGAGTTACCCTGGAGCAGATATTGATAGTGACCATAATTTAGTATTCCTGGACTCAGAGGTCAAATTCAAGAAATTACAGAAGTCTAAACAGGTCAGAGTAGATGTCGATAGGTTAAAATTAGCTGATGTATGTGAAAAGTACAAGCAGAAAGTAGAAATCATGGCTAATGGAACATCTAGGAACGACATAGATTGCGAATGGAGGGAAATCAGAAATGGGTTAACTACAGCAGCAAATGAAGTATTAGGCACAAAGAAAAGGGCAGGTAGGAGGGAATGGATCACGGAAGAAATAGTTGAAATGATAGAAGCAAGAAGGAAAATTAAAATTGGAAACACAGAAGCAGCACACAAAAAATATAAGGAACTAAGGAACTTAATTAATAGGAAATGCAAGCTAGCGAAAGAAGAGTGGATAAAAGGAAATTGTGAGGATATTGAGGAGGATATGAGAAGAGGTAAAGTAGATTTGGGCTACAGGAAAATTAAGTCACATTTTTCTAGAGTAAAACCAAAGGGTAACATTATATGTGATAAGCAGGGTAAGGAACTCACAGAAAATAAGGAAAAAGCTAGAAGATGGAAGGAGTATCTTGAAGATTTATATAAAGGTAGGCAGGACATGGAGGAGCTAGAAAGTGTGGAACAGATAGATGAGGATGACTTAGGTCCTAGCATACTTAGGTCAGAGTTTCATAGAGCATTAAATGATTTACGGAATAACAAAGCAGCGGGGATTGATATGATACCAGCCGAATTAATAAAACACGCAGGGGAAAAAATGCAGGAGCGATTATACAGGTTAGTTTGTAAAATATATGAGAAGGGAGAAGTACCACAGGATTTTCAGCGTAGTAGAATAGTAACAATGCCGAAGAAAATAGGATCTAATTTGTGTGAGAACTTTAGGACCATTAGTCTACTATCACATGCATCGAAGATATTGTTAAAGATTATTTATAGGAGATTAGAAAATAAAGTAGAGGAAAGGCTAGGAGAAGATCAGTTTGGTTTTAGGAAAAAACCGAGGGACGAGGGAGGCGATTCTAGCACGAAGAACGGTAGTAGAAAAAAGAAAGAGGGTAGGAAAGGTAACTTGCATAGCTTTTGTAGATTTAGAAAAGGCATTTGATAATGTAGATTGGGACATAATGTTTAGAATTTTAAAAGAAACGGGTATAGATTATAAGGATAGGAGAATAATTTTTAATTTATATAAACACCAAACTGCCTTAGTTAGAATTGAGGGGGAAGAAGAGGTAGCAAAAATAGGGAAGGGAGTTCGGCAGGGATGTACACTTTCACCGTTATTATTTAATCTATATATAGAAGATGCAATAAACAAAGTAAAAGAAGAGTATAGTGTAGGTGTGAATGTACAGGGAGAGAAAATATATATGTTGAGATTCGCCGACGATATAGCTATATTGGAAGAAAGCGAAAAGAATTTAGAAAGGGTATTGAATGGTATGCAGGCAGTATTGACTAGGTATTTTAACATGAAAATAAATATAGGTAAAACTAAAGTGATGAGGTGTGACAAAAAGGAATGCAGTAGAAAAATGAGGATCACAATAGGAGATAATAGAATCGAAGAAGTGTCAGATTTTTGTTATTTAGGCAGTAGAATCACAAAAGATAATCGAAGCAAGGTAGATATAAAGTGTAGGATAGCACAGGGTAGGAAGGCATTCGTAGAAAAGGAACAGATTTTAAGATCAAATATTGACTTGGGTATTAGAAAAATATTACTGAAGGTATATGTTTGGAGTGTAGCACTGTACGGGTGTGAGGCGTGGACTATAGGAAAGGAAGAGAAGCGTAGATTACAAGCATTCGAAATGTGGTGTTATAGGAGGATGATGAGGATTGGTTGGGAAGATAAAGTAACAAATGAAGCTGTACTAGAGTTAGTAGGGGAGATGAGAAGTATTTGGAGAGTGTTACAGCGTAGGAGAGACAGATTAGTAGGGCATATTCTTAGGCATGGGGGGATTATGCAATTGATCATAGAAGGTAGAGTGGAGGGAAAGAGAGGGGTAGGTAGGCCTAGATTGGAGTATGTGTGTCAGATAGTTGAAGACGTTGAGATGAATAGCTATAGGGAGATGAAGGGATTAGCTCAGGATAGATCGGCATGGCGTGCTGTTTCCAACCAATCTTTAGGATTGCGGACTCTTTAACTAACTATATTATATTATATATATTATTATATATTATTATATTTATTATATTTTTTTTATACTAATTATATTTTTTTAAATATGGTTTTTTATTTTTATGGTTGTAGTTCACTTGAATATTATTTATAAGGATCGCGAGAGGTTGATTTGTGCTGCGTCCTACTGTAAATCCAAACTGGAAATTAGGTATGATGTTTTCGCAGACATTATGGAGTCTTTTTTTTAGTATGGCTTCGAACATTTTGCCGATTGTGGGTAATAGTGTGATCGGTCGATAATTCTTGGTGCGACTTAGTTCAGAACGGGGCTTCAGGATTGTAACCACAATGCCTTTTTTCCATATGTTAGGAAAAATGTGCTGCTCCATACAAAAATTTAAAATGTTTCCAATGTATACGTGTATTTCTTCGTTAAGTGATCGTAAAATTTTTTTAGTGACGTTGTCATACCCTGGATATGTGTTTCTTCCCCGGTTTAGTATTGCATCATACTCATTTTTACTCAACTTCATCAAATCCTATGTTTTCTGCATTGTTATGTAGGTTAAAATAGTTGTTGTATTCACGTGTAATATTTTCGTAATGGTTTTGATCGAACGTTGGATGATTCGAGGCTTGGAAGGTTGTCATGATATAGTCCGCAAATATATTGCTCTTTTCATTATCATCTGTTATTTCCCTGTTTTGGTGTATTAGTTCATGGTTGGATATATTTTTCTTGTATTTACTCATTTTTCGAACGCTTTTCCAGAAATTTGCATCGTTCTTGTCGTTCAACGTACTACTTCCATTTATTTAACTTGTATTTTTCAATTAAGGCTTGGATATTTTTGTTGTATTTGTTAATATTATATTTCATGTCTATATCTCCTACCATTCTGTATTCTCGCATCATTCTTCTTTTTATTTTGATCATTTTGATTATATAAGGGGGGAGCTCAAATGAGCAAACATCCGATAGCTTTTCTGAAAACTCTGTTATGTCGTGAATATTTTCTGGAGTTTTGTCTTTGGTAAAGAGTTCCATGATTTTGTTTACTTCTTTGGTATTGCATTTATTTAAATTCAGTTTATGAGTAGGCGATATATTAGCCAAGGTGGCAGTTGATATGGAGAATTGGATAGCGAGGTGGTCAGGGACTAAATCAGGAACTAGTTTGACTTCCTGTATAAAAATTTTGATGTTTTTAGAGTAAAGAAGAATATCTGGCGTAGTCGTTATCATCATATGGTAGTAGGAAAGTTGATTCAGTTTGATGTTTTACATAGGACGAATTATTGATAAAGTTGTTCATTTCTTTCTGTTTCTGTTTATTAATATTGAAGTCGCCTATTATTATTTCATATTTATATTGGGACGCTTTTAAGAAGATAGCCTCGTCAATTCTTCTATGTGGATGTATGGATACTAAAAAAATGTGAAATTTGTCATTAAGGAAAGGGATATTGAAGTGTAGGCATTCGTTTAGGTCATTATTTATTGATGGTGCATTTTCTCTTCCTAATGCGTATCTATTGCTAAGTTGTATTAACGAGCCTCCTCTGGGGTTGTGGATTGTGAAACCTTCCTTGCGAAGGATGTTCCAGTTACGGAATGAGGTGTTGGTCTCGGTTGTTGTTTTACTTTCGACAAATAGTGCACAGTCAATGTTGTGTGCCATGATATAGTTGTTATGATATATTTTTTATGGGAATATCCATTTATGTTGGAATATATAAATTTTATACTATCCACTATTGATATTAATTGCTACTTGGACATCGTGTTCTCCATGGATGGCTTCTGTGGGAGAATTATGGATATCTGTTGCTTCTAGATCTAACATCAGAATGTACATTCTGCTACCCGAGAATATGACTGAAGTATCTATATTGAAATTGTTTCGAATGCGCTTTTTGAGTTTTTCCAAAAGTTCTTTTCTATCAATATTCTTTGTGCTGTTGATTTTATTTATGACAACGTTAATAATGTGGTAGTGTATTATAAGGGAAGAGTGAAATTCTAGTGTTTCGTGTTATATTTTTGTCCATGTCCGCCGATTTCTTGTTTAACGATTTTATTTCTATGTTTGGAATGCCTTCAATTGGGGCTTCGGACGTCGAGGACATTTAAATGACCATGCTGCATGGTCTTCAGAGTTACATGCTGCGAATTTCGGAGGTAGAGGCGAATTGCATTGGTTGGTATTATGGGGCCCTTCTCATTTGTTGCATCTTGGGGGGGTATTGCAGTTTTCTGTGGTGTGCGTAAATAACTGGCATTTTGAACATTGGTTGGGAAGTGGGGAAGGAGGGGAGCTGGGTTTAAACGCATAGTGTCTATTCATGTAGAAAAGGCCTTCGTTCAGTAGTTTCGCAGAAGAGTCAGAGCATGATGTAATTTATCGAATGAGGGTAGTTGGAACACCGGTTGCTTTGGAGATAATTCGTTTGCAGAATCTGAAGTTGAGACCAATCATTTTTAACTGATCTGCTAAGCTGCTGTCTGATATTTCTTTCTCTATGTTATAAATCACTATTGAAAATGATGGTAAACTTAGGTTTGGTGTTCTGTTTAGTGATTTATAAATGGTTTTTTCGAATGACGCTATATGGTTGGCCTCAACTAATTTGTTCAGGTTATCTGAAATGTCTTGAGAGTTTCTATTGGATTTTAATAGGAAACCTTTCGAAGTTTGTAAAATGATGTCTATCGTTGTCTGTCTGGAGTCATATCGCTCCATAACGTAGCGAGCTGCTGACGGTTAATGATTTTGTTGTTTGTATTAATGTAACATATATTTGTATAATCCTACTTGAACAGCTGGTTAATTCGTGAATTTTTCGAATTTTGAATATGTTGATTATTGGTGTTGATGTTAGTGTTATTTGAAATGCCATAGGTATATTGCGCGTAGTAGTCAGGTAGTCGGTGTACTAAGGATTATAAAATGTTAATCCCCTAAGTATATTGCGCTTAGACTGGCCAAACTGTACCTGCCAAAACCACGGGGAGCCCACAGGTAGGTTTTGCTAATAGTACTGGCATGGGGATTATTGAAGGGCATTATTGAATATATGGCATATTGAATATATGGGTGGCACGGCTACATAATGTACAATTCATGACACTATATAGTTCACGGGGAATAACCAATGAGTAATTATGAGTTTTCAATTGAAGATCAAAACTGTTCTTATTGAAAAGTCTTGAGTTAGTTGCGAGCGATTTATATAACACCGTACACTACGAGCGTCGCAAATCGAATGATGCAAGTATATTTTACTATTTTTATAAATTTATAATTTATAAGTTAGAGAATTTGAAACTAGAAATGGAGAGACTTAAACTGGATATTGTAGGGATTAGTGAAGTTAGGGGGAAAGATCAAGTAGATACGTGGTCAGGAGAATATAGATTAATAACCACAGCATCAGATAATGGGCATACCGGTATAGGTTTTATAATGAATAGAAAGTTGGGATGTAGAGTAAAGAGTTATTGCCAAGTTAGTGATAGAATTATAACTATTAGATTAGACACGAAGCCAACGGACACAGTTATAGTGCAAGTATATATGCCAACTTCAAGTCACGATGATGAGGAGGTAGAATCCATTTATGAGGAGATTGAATCTAGGTTAGCAAACGTTAAAGGACAGGATAATCTAATTGTAACCGCAGATTGGAATGCCGTAGTAGGTAGGGGAAAGGAAGTTTCAATAGTAGGAGAATATGGAATAGGAACACGTAATGATAGAGGGGATAGATTGGTAGAGTTTTGTATTAGGAATAAGCTAGTGGTAGCAAACACGCTTTTTCAGAATCACAAGCGCAGGATATATACGTGGAAAATGCCAGGAGATATAGGGAGGTATCAGATAGATTACATACTGGTTAAAGAGAGGTTTAGGAACCAGATTAAGAATTGTAAGAGTTACCCTGGAGCAGATATTGATAGTGACCATAATTTAGTAGTCCTGGACTCAGAGGTCAAATTCAAGAAATTACAGAAGTCTAAACAGGTCAGTGTAGATGTCGATAGGTTAAAATTAGCTGATGTATGTGAAAAGTACAAGCAGAAAGTAGAAATCATGGCTAATGGAACATCTAGGAACGACATAGATTGCGAATGGAGGAAAATCAGAAATGGGTTAACTACAGCAGCAAATGAAGTATTAGGCACAAAGAAAAGGGCAGGTAGGAGGGAGTGGATCACGGAAGAATTAGTTGAAATGATAGAAGCAAGAAGGAAAATTAAAATTGGAAACACAGAAAATTGGAAGCAGGACAGAAAAAATATAAGGAACTAAGGAACTTAATTAATAGGAAATGCAAGCTAGCGAAAGAAGAGTGGATAAAAGGAAATTGTGAGGATATTGAGGAGGATATGAGAAGAGGTAAAGTAGATTTGGGCTACAGGAAAATTAAGTCACATTTTTCTAAAGTAAAACCAAAGGGTAACATTATATGTGATAAGCAGGGTAAGGAACTCACAGAAATAAGGAAAAAGCTAGAAGATGGAAGGAGTATCTTGAAGATTTATATAAAGGTAGGCAGGACATGGAGGAGCTAGAAAATGTGGAACAGATAGATGAGGATGACTTAGGTCCTAGCATACTTAGGTCAGAGTTTCATAGAGCATTAAATGATTTACGGAATAACAAAGCAGCGGGGATTGATATGATACCAGCCGAATTAATAAAACACGCAGGGGAAAAAATGCAGGAGCGCTTATACAGGTTAGTTTGTAAAATATATGAGAAGGGAGAAGTACCACAGGATTTTCAGCGTAGTAGAATAGTAACAATGCCGAAGAAAATAGGAGCTAATTTGTGTGAGAACTATAGGACCATTAGTCTACTATCACATGCATCGGAGATATTGCTAAAGATTATTTATAGGAGATTAGAAAATAAAGTAGAGGAAAGGCTAGGAGAAGATCAGTTTGGTTTTAGGAAAAACAGAGGGACGAGGGAGGCGATTTAGCACTAAGAACATTAGTAGAAAAAAGAATGAGGGTAGGAAAGGTAACTTGCATAGCTTTTGTAGATTTATAAAAGGCATTTGATAATGTAGATTGGGACATAATGTTTAGAATTTTAAAAGAAACGGGTATAGATTATAAGGATAGGAGAATAATTTTTAATTTATATAAACACCAAACTGCCTTAGTTAGAATTGAGGGGGAAGAAGAGGTAGCAAAAATAGGGAAGGGAGTTCGGCAGGGATGTACACTTTCACCGTTATTATTTAATCTATATATAGAAGATGCAATAAACAAAGCAAAAGAAGAGTATAGTGTAGGTGTGAAGGTACAGGGAGAGAAAATATATATGTTGAGATTCGCCGACGATATAGCTATATTGAAAGAAAGCGAAAAGAATTTAGAAAGGGTATTGAATGGTATGCAGGCAGTATTGACTAGGGATTTTAACATGAAAATAAATATAGGTAAAACTAAAGTGATGAGGTGTGACAAAAAGGAATGCAGTAGAAAAATGAGGATCACAATAGGAGATAATAGAATCGAAGAAGTGTCAGATTTTTGTTATTTAGGCAGTAGAATCACAAAAGATAATCGAAGCAAGGTAGATATAAAGGGTAGGATAGCACAGGGTAGAAAGGCATTCGTAGAAAAGGAACAGATTTTAAGATCAAATATTGACTTGAGTATTAGAAAAAGATTACTGAAGGTATATGTTTGGAGTGTAGCACTGTACGGGTGTGACGCGTGGACTATAGGAAAGGAAGAGAAGCGTAGATTACAAGCATTCGAAATGTGGTGTTATAGGAGGATGATGAGGATTGGTTGGGAATATAAAGTAACAAATGAAGATGTACTAGAGTTAGTAGGGGAGAAGAGAAGTATTTGGAGAGTGTTACAGCGTAGGAGAGACAGATTAGTAGGGCATATCCTTAGGCATGGGGGGATTATGCAATTGATCCTAGAAGGTAGAGTGGAGGGAAAGAGAGGGGTATGTAGGCCTAAATTGGAGTATGTGAGTCAGATAGTTGAAGACGTTGAGATGAATAGCTATAGGGAGATGAAGGGATTAGCTCAGGATAGATCGGCATGGCGTGCTGTTTCCAACCAATCTTTAGGATTGCGGACTCTTTAACTAACTATAAATTTATAACTAACACTTTTATAAACTGTGTGACTTTATTTAAGTAAATTATATGTATTATATTTTATGTTTCATTTGTTATTTAATTATTTGAATTTTGTAAAAATCATGTTCATATAAATGTGACAAACATCTACTGTATACTATAGCGATGGCAAAATCTAGGTCAATTTGAGGACCTAGTTCGTACTTCGTAGTTCATTTCAATGTACCGTTTACGAACTATAGGTCGTGAACTACTACATCTTTTAAAATGAACTAGTTCACGACATATATGAAATACATGCACATACTGAAAATAATCTCTTTTTTTCTACATATAAATATATTAAATGGTAAAAAATAAATAAATTGAAATATTACAATACTTATTTTGAATTAAGAATGAGGAATAAAAGACAACAATATTTATAATTTATATAAAACATATGTATAAAGAAATATAATCTTCTCTAGGTACTCACGATTATTTATATGAAGTTCTAAAATACTTATTGGTAGTTACTGATGAAAATATTTACTACTTTACTAACACTTGAAAATTAAATATAAAAACTATAATAAAATGAATTAGATAGAATCGTTTTGTTTGGCGTTATAATTTATATTTTCTATTCCGAATCTTCTCTGTTCAAACTTCAAAGCTTTGATTTGATATTAAGTGATTGCATTGCACTCAGTATGAAATAGATGAACTATAAGATTTAGATGTTTATTTTTGCATTATTGCAAAAAAATTTTATGGCATGCCATATTTAAGAACATATTTAATCTTGCGAATATATTAATTATATTATTCCAAATGAAATCTGATACCAACATATAAATTGTGACTCAGCTCGGCAATGCTGCTGTTGCAATATTACATCGAGTTTCCTATTTCGTTCCTTTCACCAACACACTTTATCATTAAATAAATGTTAGTACTGTATATGTAATGTATACTATATTGCATCGTTTACGAGTCGTTGTGATTCATGAACTTTTTAATACACGACGGGTTCAGGACCTAGTACAAGTACATCAATACGTACACCGTGCACCATGTAGTTCATATTTCACGAACTAGGTCATAGTGACCTATAGGTCGTTGCAAAACATCGTCACAGGAGGCCTGTCATTTGATTGAACTGTTCAGAATGAACGGTTCGCGAGTGAACTACACATCGCTAGTATACTATCTTTTGATGGGTAATAAATATTCTATTATACAAATATAGCGCCACTTTATGCATTGTTATGTTACTGATAGTAGAAAAATAGGAATGTTGAACTACAGTTAACTCCGTTTTTTAAAGATTAATAAGACAACAATTTATATAACCATATATTGTAACTTCATAATTATAACATAGAATTTTAAAAGCTTTTTCATATATGATTTATTATGTATAAAGTTTCCAATATTTCTATTTACATACGAAAATATAAGTATTACAAAACTTTTCTTAAAAAAATCAATATCTTCAAAATAACGGTGCAAATGACTGTATGACCTCACCCGTTGCTATATTGATTGTCATCTTATCAAAAATATTTAATGCAGTGAGTACATTTAGTATTATATAATGAGAACTAATCTCGTCTGTGAACACTACCTTGAAGAGTTTCTGTCAAATACAACACACGATATAAAATACTTAGATAATCAGTGCGTAAAGTGTTAGATTTAAGTGTAATCGTTAGGTCAACACGGACCTTAGCAAACCAACCATGGAGTATTTATGGTAAAATAATCATATATGAAAATAGTAATAAATGTACAATAGTTAATATCTACATAATATAATCGTTACTTTACAAACCACATTTGATATTTGCAATAATGTTCGTTTTATTGGATTAACCTCCACAATGCCTAATTTACTGTACGAATGGCTTTTTACTTTCGCAATTTTACATCGTGCAGAATCAGCTTGTGGTTATGAATGCTGTTAAGTACGATTCAATTAACACGGAAGAAAGCTCGTGCTTGGGCTATTCTGCGTGCTCGAGAGCATTCTCCTATATCGCACTACCGGCAAGCGTTCGTAAATATACCCTCTTCTGCGTCTCAACGGAGGCGTCTGCACATAACTCCCTGTTAGTTGAAATAATGAAGGGTGCTTGATTCGATATAATGAGGATAAAAGCTTAGATTCGTCGCGCGACAGTAAAAGTCTGAAGCATCGATAATAGTACCCACCTTATAGACAAATTGGATTATCTGGTAACTCAGATATCAATTTCGTGTTTTTTAAATTTATTTTAGTAAATAATGCAACTGTCAATCAATATTGTAAGATCGCCACTACGGCGTTAAATAATTGTATAAAACATCACCGAAATACCGTAACACAAAGCATTTATTAGCTAGATGCACATTTCGAATTGAAATTCCGTTTCATAGTTTATAATAAGTACGATACAGGTCGCATGAAGGCAGGAAAATGCTCTTACAATGATATTTGGTTCAATTGTATAGCTATCCCGATGAGTGACAGAGGTATCTTTATTTGTTTTATTATTGTGCTACTGAAGATGGGGGCATAGCTTCCGAAATGCGCATCTAGCTAATAAATGCTTTGTGTTACGGTTTTTGGGTGATGTTTTATGTCAATAAATAGTTCTAATAATTCTTTTAGTGTTATTGATTATTATTTATTAGTATTATTTGGAACTGGTTAAAGAAAAACCTGAAAATTATCGAACTCATTTGATCAAAGTCGATATTAAAATTTATAAAAGTAGATTTTTTAAATTTTTATATAATTACGACCATTCGCACTTACGACGAAAAGAAAAATCGTAAAAAAAAATCCGTTGTTATGAACGGCATATGGAACAAACTCTTAAAACGGTAAAATAACAATATGAAAACAATTTTAATAGAGAGGAGGAAGTGGAAAAGATAGCCAATATTATTGTGCAATTAGTTCAACAACTTAATCTGGAAGTTGACAATGAAGATGTAATTCAACTTTTGGAAAATAATGTTGAGGAACTCACAAACCAAGACTTGATTGAGGTTGAGTAAGAACGAGTTACAGAAAAAAATTTAAAGGAGTTGAAAAAACTAGATGAAATCGAAGAACCACCCAAAAAAATTGTGCTAAAAGACATGGCTGAAGCTTTTAGCCAAATCAATGATGGTATTCAACAATTTGAAAATATGGACTCAGACACCGGTAGATCTTCGAAGGTACTCCGGTTCATTCAGCAAGCCCTTGCCTGTTATAATGAAATTTATAAGGAAAAGAAACAACAAACTATACAAACAAACCTGGACATGTTTAGAACAAAAACGAGCACTGTCACTGCAATCGCTCGAAAATCTCAGGAGTCACCAGTAGCACAGATGATGGAAATACTCCAGAATAATTGTTATAAATATATTATGTATGTAATTATTTACTTATATGTAGTTAACAATTAGCAATTAGAAATAAAAACTATTAACGTACCACATACCTTTTATGTCTATTATTTATAATTATTTTTTGGTATGAAATTCGACTAACGACCATTTCGACTGACGTCCAAGGTGGCGAAACGGAACCCCGTCGTAAGTCGAGAACTGACTGTATATATATAGAGAGAGAGAGGACAAACACGTAGACTAATTGAAATTAGATTTAAGGAGCATTTAGCTCATTTCAGATTAAATAGAAAACATAAAAGTGCTGTAGCCGAGCATATTTTTGAATCAGGTCATCCTATTCAAATTACACTTAAACTACTTGAAGTATTTTGAATTATTCCGAGTTAAATGCTTTTGTCTTGATGCTTGATGCAAAGATTTAAATAAAATAAGATATTAAATAAATTAAATGCAAGATGCTTTGCATCTTGTCTATTTAATTTATTTAATAAGAACTATTTTTAAATTAATTTTTATTTTATTTATTTTTTGTTACTTTAGGTTTGATAAACCAATGTTTATTGTTGTTACTTGTTAGTATCGTTAATTATTAATTTATATTGTTTTAAAAGATTTATAGGTCATATTATATGCCATTTTTTAAATACTTCTGTCATGTTGACTTATTTATTTAATAGTATATCAATCACGATTCGTGACAGAGGTATTTTATTTAGTTTTTATCTTGTGCTACTGAAGATGGTGGCATAGCCTTCGAAATGCGCATCTAGCTACTTAATGCTTTAAGTTAAGGTATTTGGATGATATTCTATACTACGTATGTAGTATTTCTAGAAATTTAGAATTTAATAATATAATATAAAACTATAAAAACTATTGCTTCTTGAAATTATTCTATCTCTCCCGTGCATATTCCAATTATCCAACTCTATACGGCACAATTTAAGTTAAATCTACACACTGACATTCTATTGTGAAGTTGCATTAGTTTTCTAATTGCCAAACTTTTGTACTCCTTTTAACAGTCCTTTGGGTACTCTGGCTATAATTCTTTACTTGTTCCAACTAAATTAAAGCTAGGAGGACAGTTCTTCTATGTAATTAGCCCAGAATATCTATATGTTTATTTCTGGAAGAAAATAAAGAATCGTGTGTAGTAGTTTATGAAGTGAAAAATTTTGCCTTTCGTGTTTCCTCCAGCTATATTTAATAGCTAATTTGCTACCCAATTAATATTCAGCTTATAATATGTTTTGGATCGCTAAAATAAAAAAAATAATTACTATACTAAATTAATTAATATTTTTATATTTAGTAATAATTCAATAATATTTAGTAATTTTTTATATTTAAAATTAATTAATATACTAAAATATTCTTAATTACGTGCGCAATGACAATATTTCGTGACAAACCTTTTTATATACATTTATAATGAGTAGAGAATTTAAAATACTTTTAAACTTAGCGAGTTATCTTTTTTAGCGACTAATAGAATTCCATGTAATTTTAGATTTTGATTATTTTTAATGTAGGTATATATTCTTTGTAAATTATCACTACGGTCTTGCATTATATATATATATATATATATATATATATATATATATATATATATATATATTGGGCTACAGGAAAATTAAGTCACATTTTTCTAAAGTAAAACCAAAGGGTAACATTATATGTGATAAGCAGGGTAAGGAACTCACAGAAAATAAGGAAAAAGCTAGAAGATGGAAGGAGTATCTTGAAGATTTATATAAAGGTAGGCAGGACATGGAGGAGCTAGAAAATGTGGAACAGATAGATGAGGATGACTTAGGTCCTAGCATACTTAGGTCAGAGTTTCATAGAGCATTAAATGATTTACGGAATAACAAAGCAGCGGGGATTGATATGATACCAGCCGAATTAATAAAACACGCAGGGGAAAAAATGCAGGAGCGATTATACAGGTTAGTTTGTAAAATATATGAGAAGGGAGAAGTACCACAGGATTTTCAGCGTAGTAGAATAGTAACAATGCCGAAGAAAATAGGAGCTAATTTGTGTGAGAACTATAGGACCATTAGCCTACTATCACATGCATCGAAGATATTGTTAAAGATTATTTATAGGAGATTAGAAAATAAAGTAGAGGAAAGGCTAGGAGAAGATCAGTTTGGTTTTAGGAAAAACAGAGGGACGAGAGAGGCGATTCTAGCACTAAGAACGGTAGTAGAAAAAAGAAAGAGGGTAGGAAAGGTAACTTGCGTAGCTTTTGTAGACTTAGAAAAGGCATTTGATAATGTAGATTGGGACATAATGTTTAGAATTTTAAAAGAAACGGGTATAGATTATAAGGATAGGAGAATAATTTTTAATTTATATAAACACCAAACTGCCTTAGTTAGAATTGAGGGGGAAGAAGAGGTAGCAAAAATAAGGAAGGGAGTTCGGCAGGGATGTACACTCTTACCGTTATTATTTAATCTATATATAGAAGATGCAATAAACAAAGTAAAAGAAGAGTATAGTGTAGGTGTGAATGTACAGGGAGAGAAAATATATATGCTGAGATTCGCCGACGATATAGCTATATTGGAAGAAAGCGAAAAGAATTTAGAAAGGGTATTGAATGGTATGCAGGCAGTATTGACTAGGGATTTTAACATGAAAATAAATATAGGTAAAACTAAAGTGATGAGGTGTGACAAAAAGGAATGCAGTAGCAAAATGAGGATCTCAATAGGAGATAATAGAATCGAAGAAGTGTCAGATTTTTGTTATTTAGGCAGTAGAATCACAAAAGATAATCGAAGCAAGGTAGATATAAAGTGTAGGATAGCACAGGGTAGGAAGGCATTCGTAGAAAAAGAACAGATTTTAAGATCAAATATTGACTTGGGTATTAGAAAAAGATTACTGAAGGTATATGTTTGGAGTGTAGCACTGTACGGGTGTGAGGTGTGGACTATAGGAAAGGAAGAGAAGCGTAGATTAGAAGCACTTGAAATGTGGTGTTATAGGAGGATGATGAGGATTGGTTGGGAAGATAAAGTAACAAATGAAGCTGTACTAGAGTTAGTAGGGGAGAAGAGAAGTATCTGGAGAGTGTTACAGCGTAGGAGAGACAGATTAGTAGGGCATATCCTTAGGCATGGGGGGATTATGCAATTGATCATAGAAGGTAGAGTGGAGGGAAAGAGAGGGGTAGGTAGGCCTAGATTGGAGTATGTGAGTCAGATAGTTGAAGACGTTGAGATGAATAGCTATAGGGAGATGAAGGGATTAGCTCAGGATAGATCGGCATGGCGTGCTGTTTCCAACCAATCTTTAGGATTGCGGACTCTTTAACTAAACTATATATATATATATATATATATATAGTATTACTGTAACAGGGTGATATTCTATACAAGTATATTCACCCTTTGTTGTTAATTAAAAGGGCGGATATGGACACTTTAAATATACTTTAAATTTCATATTGTAGCGTCATCTAATATTGAATATTTAATTGTAATGTAAAAATTTGATATTGAACATAACTCGTGCGTTGCCACATGAAACAAATCAGCTCATTACGGAGAAAAATATAATTTTCCTATTATCAAAAATAAAACACATTACTATGTACTACCACAAGTTATGTAAACATTTATTTACAAAATCATATAAAATGTATTTACCATAATAATTCAAGAACTGAACTTCCAAAATACTCCGTTATGTTCATTTGGTGCATTTTTAGCCAGTATTCAAGTACCAATATTTCAATTATTATGAGCAAATTCATTATCAAAAACAAAAAATACGTATACACCGAAATACAATAGCACAGAGCATCTAATAGCTAGATGAACACTTCACATCTTCAGTAACACAAGATGAAACTAAATAAAATATCTCCGTCATTCAAAATTGTACATGCACAGATATTTCTATAAGTGAATCACAAATTTACCATTTCTATGAACCCTTAATCACATATCTGATGCCAAATGTGTCAAAACATATTTACTTAATTAATTTTTATTTCGATCTGCAAATGGGTTTTGCAATTTGTGAGTCAAGTAATTTTTCGATAAACATAATGTAGTGTTGTAAATTTACTACTCAGCAGGATTAAATTAGTGTCTTAAATTTACCACTAAGCAATCTTAAATTGGAAAAGAAATTGCAAAAAAAGAAGGTCATGTTTGATATTTCTAAAACAGTAAATAATATACCTAACATCTTCATAATATGTCATTAACTAATTTTAACGTTTCTAAATGTATGTTAAAAATATTATGTTGTTTTAAAAAATGTGTAAAAATTTATATTGAATCAAAATGTACCATACTTCTTATAGAAATTTAACGTGGAAAACTACCCCTTTAAGACAATATTAGTTATATCTAGCAACTTTCATGTTGCATTATGTCGCATGATGTTCAAAACGTAAGTACACACATTGATGAATTTTAGAAGGACAAAATTGCTAGGATTGGATTCATCGTATAATATAGCAGTGAAGACGAACATGTACATAGCGATGTATAGTTCACTCGCGAACCGTTCACTCTGAACGGCTCAATCTAATGATGGGCGTACTGTGACGATGTTTTGCAACGACCTATAGGTCAGTATGACCTAGTTCGTGAACTATGAACTACATGGTGAACGATATACCTGTACTAGGTCCTGAACCCATCTTATACTAAACCGTTCATGAATCACAACGACTCGTAAACGATGCAGTATAGTATACATTACATATACAGTACTAACATTTATTTAGTGATAAAGTGTGTTAGTGAACGGAACGAAATAGGAAACTCGATGCGATATTGCAACAGCAGCATTGCCGAGCTGAGTCTCAATTTATATGTTGGTATCAGATTTCATTTGGAATAATATAAATAATATATTCGCAAGATTAAATATGTTCTTAAATATGTCATGCCATAGCAAATTTTTGCAATAATGCAAAAATTAACATCTAAATCTTATAGTTCTTCTATTTCATACTGAGTGCAATGCAATCACTTAATATCAAATCAAAGCTTTAAAGTTTGAACAGAGAAGATTCGGAATAGAAAATATAAATTATAACGCCAAACAAAACGATTCTATCTAGTTCATTTTATTATAGTTTGTACATTTAATTTTTAAGTGTTAGTAAAGTAGTAAACATTTTCATCAGTAACTACCAATAAGTATTTTAGAACTTCATATAAATAATCGTGAGTACCTAGAGAAGATTATATTTCCTTATATATATGTTTTGTATAAATTATAAACATTGTTGTCTTTTCTTCCTCATTCCCAATTCAAAATAAGTACTGTAATATTTCAATTTATTTATTTTTAACCATTTAATATTTTTATATTGACAAAAAAAGAGATTAATTTCAGTATGTGTATGTATTTAATATAGGTCGTGAACTAGTTCATTTTTAAAAGATGTAGTAGTTCACGACCTATAGTTCGTGAACGGTACATTGAAATGAACTACGAACTAGGTCCTCAAAGTGACCTACAGTTTGCCATCGCTACATGTATACGAGCGTTCTAAAAATTTACGAATAATATTTTCAATAATTATTGATGTACTGGTCAGTTTTTAATACGGAAATTTCTTTTGCAAAATTGTATTCAGTGTATACACCAATTGTATACCATCAATTGTATACACCAATGCAGAATTTTATAATAAAAAATATATAACGTATCATAACTTTTATCGTTTAAAAACCAATGCACCTCCCAGAAAATGCGCAACCGATACAATCCACTACAAAGTTAAAAGTAGCTGTCAGTTTGAAACGAGAACTAAAAATTAATTAAATACAAAATGAACTAGATTTGCGAATGGAACTAATTTACGTTTTCCAAACAGCAAATATTATACTAACACTAGCACGGCTTCATTTGTTACCCAAACCTATCCTTATCATCCTCCTATAGCACCACATTTCTAATGCTTCTATTTCAGTAATCTTTTTAGTAATAATTTTATGCTTCAGTAAGCTTTTTCTAATACCCAAGTTAATATTGGATCCTAAAATCCTCTCCTTTTCTACCAATGTCTTCCTACCCTGTGCTATCCTACATTTTATATCTACCTTACTTCGGTTATTCTTTGTAATCTACTTCCTAAATAAGAAAAGTCTGACACTTCTTCTATTCTATCGTCCCCCATTTCTAATCCTAAATTTTCGTTTGCATTCCTTCTTATCACACCTCATCACTTTGGTCTTGCCTATACTTTATTTTCATTTTATAATCCCTAGTCATTATTTCCTGCACACCAGCAGAATATAAATTCTGCTGCCTTTCTTCCAAGATTGCTATATCGTGGGCGAAACTCAACATATATATTTTCATTCCCTGAATTTTCTCACCTACACTATACTCTTCTTTTACCTTGTTTGTTGCATCTTCTGTATACAGGTTAAATAACAGTGGCGAAAGTGTACATCCCTGCCTGACTCCCTTTCCTATTCTCGCTACCTCTTCTTCCCCCTCAATTCTAACTAAAGCAGTTTGATGTTTGTATAGATTGAATATAATTCTCCTATCCCTATGATTGTTTCGTTTTTACCCCAATATTTCTTATTTGGTGTTTTCTATACACTTTTGGGATTCTCTATCATGTTTTTGTTTTGTAATAATTATCTTTAGTTAGTCTATAAATATGGTTATGATACGTTATATATGTTTTCTTTAATAGTTCTTTGCCTCTGCTTTGTAATATTTTATTTGCTTATTTGTTTCTTATACATAAATATTTTCTCAATTATTATGTAAAGTTCAAATTTGGTAAATTGTTTTTATATTGTTGTTCTTCTATTGGTTTTTCATGTATTTAGTCTATTGTTTTTTTAAACAAAATTTTCATATCAACTTCTTCCATCTTTCAAAAACTGTAATTGGTCGACATTCATAAATTAATTATATAATCGAAATTTATTTTATAGTAGATGAAACGTAGGTAAAATGTTCATATTCACATAATAGAAAGGTTTTATATAATTTCATTTTTATTTTATATTAATATATATAAAGAAAAAGTCACTAAAAACTTATTTATATAACCAAGTTATATTTATTTTATAATATTGTGTATTATATTATACATTAGTATTATATACATATTATTTATAGGAAAATATTTTTGTTCTTTTCGAAATGCTAAAATGGTGCTTAAGTTTAATAGTTTAATTTTTACATTTTCGAATATGGTATAAATTTCAGCACTACAAATGAACGCAACATTTTACTCCATCCAAAACCCGTATTGCAATAAAGATATTGCAAAAAATATATATGAAATTCAATTTAGGGCTAACTGAGACTTAAAATTTTATACACATTTCAAAAATTCACTGCAGATATTTTTAATTATTAATAAATTTAGCGATACGTTTGAAGCAAAATGCTGTATATCACGTTCATGGTTCATTTATGCTAATACACACTTCAATATCCGTAATTCTATTTCTGAAAGTTTCTGTTATCAAATTCATGCGCAGAGAACAAAATTTATAATATTGGATAAATTTTCAGTTCCTTCCAAATCATTTCTTTGTGAAGCACTATATCTCGTTTAATGCGTGGAGGAACAATTACATTTATTGCCTAGATTCTTTACTGTAAAGCAAATATTTAATTGTACATTTCATAATGAAAATAATAAAAAAGTTATAAGTATATAAAATGATATAAAGTATATCGTTCACTTGCCAATAGCGATGGCAAACTGTAGGTCACTTTGAGGACATAGTTCGTAGTTCGTAGTTCGTTTCAATGTACCGTTCACGAACTATAGGTCGTGAACTACTACATCTTTTAAAAATGAACTAGTTCACGACCTATACGAAATACATGCACATACTGAAAATAATCTCTTTTTTTCTCAATATAAAAATATTAAATGGTAAAAAATAAATAAATTGAAATATTACAATACTTATTTTGAATTAGGAATGAGGAAGAAAATACAACAATGTTTATTTATATGAAGTTCTAAAATACTTATTGGTAGTTACTGATGGAAATGTTTACTACTTTACTAACACTTGAAATTTAAATGTACAAAATATAATAAAATGAACTAGATAGAATCGTTTTGTTTGACGTTATAATTTATATTTTCTATTCCGAATCTTCTCTGTTCAAACTTCAAAGCTTTGATTTGATATTAAGTGATTGCATTGCACTTAGTATGAAATAGAAGAACTATAAGATTTAGATGTTTATTTTTGCATTATTGCATGACATATTTAGGAACTAATTTAATATTACGAATATATTAATTATATTATTATTATTCCAAATGAAATCTGTTACCAACATATAAATTGTGACTCAGCTCGGCAATGCTGCTGTTGCAATATTGCATCGAGTTTCCTATTTCGTTCGGTTCACCAACACACTTTATCACTAAATAAATGTTAGTACTGTATATGTACTGTATACTATACTGCATCGTTTACGAGCTGTTGTGATTCATGAACGGTTTAGTACACGACGGGTTCAGGACCTAGTATAAGTACATCAATACGTACACCATTCATTATGTAGTTCATAGTTCACGAACTAGGTCATAGTGACCTATAGGTCGTTGTAAAATATAGTCACAGTACGCCCGTCATTTGATTGAACCGTGCGGAGTGAACGGTTCGCGAGTGAACTACACATCGCTACTTGCCAATAATATTTTTATACATGCCACTTTTAGCACACAAGGCATAAATTCGCTACGCTTCGTCTGCGGTATTTTAATTTTTTGATGCTAATTAATATAAGGTACGGTTTCGTACAAGAATTGGGTCGGGTGCTTAAATTGCGCGAAAGTCTAGATATTTTACTATCTACTAATCGGTATAAAACGGTTTCAACTTTTTATACCTAGTTTATGTAGAAAGAATCTATACGAAAATTAATTCAAGAAATTCTGCAAACAATTGTTGCATATACTCAATAAAATTGTATAATCGTAAACGAAAATTATTCTTCCCTTTTGTAATGTTCGTTCATTAGAAACGAAGCTGTGATCATTTGCAACTCTTGCCACACGAAGTTTACAAATACTTCAATAGATCAATAAAAAAATACAATTACAATATTCTCAAATACTAAAAGGTTAACTGGAATATAAAATTTCTAGACAATATAATAGCATTATAAATTACAACTAGGATAATGTACATTTTGCAATGTTTATTTGATCCGCGCTTACATAACTGAAAATAATTTTAATGAATCTCAAGAGCATTTTCATTACTATATATAATATTAAAGGACTGTGTTCATTCACTGCAAGATTGAATAAGAGATTGTCAATATGTATACCCTAATATTGATAGTTAAAATATTATTACGTGGAAATATAAACAGTCCATGAACATAATACTTGTTTCACCGCTTCATTTCAGTTCGTGTTTGTAGTACAACTTTTCTATACACGATTCTTTGCACAATAGTGCTATTTTGTTGTAACATTCAGTATAAAGTAGAAAGGACAGCTTCATTATAGTACAATAGCTTTCTCCGACAATGGGTACATCATCCAGATAAATTTTACACATTCATTTTCACTGCGCCATTTTCAAGTTTTTTTTTGCGTACACATTCGGCTATTTTAGCCTGAGCGACAGTATTTATATAAAATCCCAGCAAATGGAGCTATGCAATGAAAAATAACGTACTTTATAATGGTTTTTTTTACAATAAAATAATAACATATCTGAAATATGATGAAAGAAAACAGACATTACAAAAATTAGAAATGCAAAATTTGTAGTGATTTCTTTTAATTGCGCCATAATATAATTACGAGTTTTCATAAGTACTTAAAACAAAAACTAAAAGAACATTTTGAACAGCTTAACTTTTAACAGTTAAATTATTTAAAAATTGCAATACCCAATTTACTATAATTTATAAGAATTTTTTATGCTGGAAAGTTTTTTTCTAATTTATTTTGCGGTCTAATTCAATACTGCATTTTTACATTTTTTTCTTAAGTTTGCCCTCTTTAGATTTCCAACACTTAGTGACAAATTAATTGGAAATTCTCACAAATTAATATAAATATACCACATGGTTAAAGGGGAATTCTGTTTCAATTTGAGAAATTGAATTTAAAATTGGTAGATGTAATAAGCAATTTTTATTATGATGGTATTGAAAGTTATGGTAAATTTCTCAGAAGTGCCGAATAAAATTAACAAGTTTGCTTAAGCTTCATTTATGTTTTTAAAAGTAATTAAAATCATTCCGTTAAACAGAATAATGAAAGTATTTTAAATGTTTTTGATATGCCCAAAGCTATATCGAATTTCCAAGTCTTTTAAAAAGATAATTACAACTATTAAAAGTAAAATTCCAAGTCAGGTATTAGAAATAATAACTAAAGAATGAGATAATTTTAAAATTCGGATATTATTCTTCTCAACTTATGCTACTTGCTATTTACATAAAAATTATATAATTTAGGGATTGAATAGAAGGAACTCTAAAAATATATCCACACCAGCTAGTTCCTAGCTGAATAAATTATATATATTTATATATAAATAGATGAATGGTAAAATTGGTTAAAATATTAGTATTTTTATACTATTATTGCTTAAAAATAACTTGTTTCGAATAACAAATTTGTCATTTGAATCTACATAATTTGCATTGGTTGCATAGGTATTAAAACTTTTTGTATCCGCTCCATTTCACTAACATAATATTATTTATTCAAATAAAATATTTATGCACGCTGTCATCGCTAAATAAATTATATGCAACGAAGTTCACAAGCGTGCAAACAAATGTTGAGTAACTATAGTATAAGATCAAATAAAACATTTGCCTCAAAATGTTGGTATATATTAGTTTCAAACGTGAGGAGTGAAAAAATTTAGTGAACTTACATTTAATTATTAATATTGTTCACCATAAAATCAAAAAATCAAAATTCAAATTATACTTTGCAGAAATTATTAAAATATTTAGTATATATAATTTATATCTGCGGATTGTCCAGGACTTAATCCAATAAAAATTTCCCCTTTTCAAGTATATAATCACAATCAAAGTTATAACTGAATATTAACACGAGAATGAAGCTTTGGCGGGTTTCGGAACTGGGTGTGGATTTGGTTACCAAGTTACAAGTCTTAAGAATATACTGTTATAACACATTTACAAGAAATGACAATTTTTATATTTTTACAAGATTGCAAATATTTAATTAAGTAAATCTTCTGTATATTATTATACTAAATTACACCAAAAGGCTTTCAATCTTTTCATATTGAAAATACTAAAAAAGTTGGTGCTAAACTTACAATAGTTATCTTAGCTGATGATGCAAGTGCCGAACTAATATTCCGAATTCACAACACTAAAAAGTGTGTTATTATTCTAGATGTATCAATGAAAATATTTATTATATATTATAAAAAAAAAATTAAAAATAAGATTTTCTGAGCTATCCATATTTTAAATATTTGCTAAGATCACCCATCAAATCTTTGTATCAAATATATAATTTACAGAATTGTCATAAATAGATCGGCTGCTTCTTCTAGTTAAACAATTAATACTCTTTAAATTACTAAACATAATATTTTTTTTAAATACATAAATATATAATATGGCAATCGAATATTATACTTTTTTTTTAAATTATCAATACGGTGTTAAATAATAGTATAGAATATCACCCAAATATCGTAATTTAAAGCATTTAAATTATGGTATTTAAATTCAAAATTTACTTATGCAATCGAAAATAATAATCAGTTACCTTTCATAGATGTTTTAGTCATTAGAAATAATAATATATTAGAATTTGATATATATAGAAAAGCTACAAATACGGACTGCTATATACAGAACGATTCAAATCATTGTCGTCAACATAAATATAGCTATTTTTCTATAATTAAAAATAAAATATTAAGAAAATTTAAAAGAACAAGAGATATCAGAAATATTAGTAGTTTAGAACAAAGTAATAATTCAACTCCAAAATTTGTTAAATTACCATTTGATCCTATATTTGCAGGTGCTTTAGATAGTATTTTTAATAAATATAATTTTAAAGTAACATATAATATTTCTAATAGTCTTGCTAATTTTCTAGGAAATCCTAAAGATTTAATTGATTTTAATGAAAAAATTGATATTTATGTAATATCTTCTTCTAGTTGTCCTAAAGTATATATAGGCCAAACACGTATATCCATCGAAACTAGATTTAAGGAGCATTTAGCTCATTTCAGATTAAATATAAAAAATAGAAGTGCCGTCGCCGAGCATATTTTTGAATCAGGTCATCCTATTCGAATTAGTTCACTTAAATTACTTAAAAGTGTTTTGAATTATTCCGAGTTAAATGCTTATGAAATTATATACATGCATAAATCAAATTTAATGAATTTATATTCAGGCCCAATTTCATCTTGTCTATTTAATTTATTTAATAAGAACTATTTTTGAGTTTATTTTTGTTTTAAAAGATTTATAGGTCATATTATATGCCATTTTTTAAATAGTATATCAATCACGATTCGTGACAGAGGTATTTTATTTAGTTTTTATCTTGCGCTACTGAAGATGGGGGCATAGCCTTCGAAATGCGCATCTAGCTACTTAATGCTTTAAGTTACGGTATTTGAATATTATACTATTTTTTACTTTATACCATTGATAACTCACCTTTTTTGTTGCAATTTCAGTGCAATTCTATTAGCGATTCATACTAATGCATACAAAATACAGCTGCATTTGCATTGCAAATTTACTTTGCTAAAATAATAATAGGTATATATGCCTGTAGTGAAATGTGAAAATACGAAAGTACATGCAATTCACTAAAATTCAGTATAATGAGAATACCAATATGAAACATATGTGGTCAGCTTTCCCACTAATATATATCAGGGAACATGATGATAAGTACCCTATTAAATCTCTAATGACGTCCTTCATTTACGAATACTAATATAGAATACAGCATCGAGACTAACAATAAATAATTGGCACTGAATTATTGTTCGATGGTAATCTCAAGTACTGATAAGTAGATATGCATGTTCGAATACATAACGTTCATTAACGATTATTATTTACCACTTGAAGTATGTGTGGAATCATAATTAAGTAGATGAATATATATGAGTTTATAACACCATTAAATTCAAATTAGAAATAATAATTAGAACAATTTTGAAATTAATTATTTGAGAATATGATAATTAATTGCGTATCAATGTCTTGGCCAAAGCCTAAGACATTTTCCAGAAATGGTGTCTACTATTTACGTTGTTGAACCTGTCAAGTCCTCTGATTGTTCACTTCCTTTACCCTGGCTGATTCTCTAATAATTTATTTGCCTATTCTTCTAGTTCAGCTGTGTCAAATACAAATGGATCCAATCCCATTTTTTAATATTTCAAATACTATTGTACATTTCACCAGGATCGCACAATGCTTAAATATTTACCTATCCATTGCTACACAAAACAATGCTAAAAAAATTTTTTTAGAAAAAAATATGCGTGAGACTCTCGCGCGGTAGAAGTGAAACTTCTTAGCTCCTAGGCAAAGTTGATTTTATGCATTGATTTTTTTCCATTTGTTAACGATTTGATTATGATTTTGATTTATGTTGATTGACACTCTGATCATCAAAGAAAGCATTATTAACTGTAATGTCGTACAGTCTATAAAGAGGATGATTTCATACCAATTAAATAACTCGATCTGGCTGTTTCTTCATTGTTTGCACAGAGAAGTAAGTTTTTTTTTATCGTAATTTCATTTACATTAAATTGTTTTTCTTCTTTTTATGTGGAGATTAATAGAATGATCATCATCAATGTCTCTTGGCAAATGATTCACCATCGTATTCACAGATATTGGAACATTAATAATTTGCCCATAAATCCAATGTTGACCACGTACATGTCGTAAACGTCCAATTTGCATAAATGGAATTCTGGGTGAAATTAACTTCTCTGACACTAAATCTAATTTTGGTAGATGACCAGGTAATTCTGGGTAGCCAAAACCATTTGACTTCGATAACATTGGAATGGTATTCCGAATGAGAACATTTCGGCATGAATTGCACGCTATCACATCTTCAATAATAATGGCTGGAAACGCAGTATGTACAAGTTGCTCGTGCTTAGGATCAACAGGTTTCACATCGTTCGTAAACCATATTCGATCACATATGGAACACACTGTATCTAGCGTATTATTGAAAAATTGTTTATCAAATTGAAAGAATGTAAATTTTGTATATGATGCACTAGTGGGTGCATTTATGTTTGTCAATGGCTCGCTCAGCTGTATCAGATTCATTTGATTGATCTCTCGGACCGCGTGTATCTTCACGTGTAGACGGCACGCCTGAATCAGTGGCATTCAAATTCTCTATACCGCTCACTGTGTCCTCACTTAACGACGGTATCGCTTCATCCAGTGTATTTGAGGTCGTTGGAAGGTTATGTTGTCCACCGTGTTTCTTTAACGCTCTTTGCCTGGCTCGATACTCTACTTCTTAGCACAAGGTACTTGTCGGCACTTTTCTTGGCGGTTTATTAGCTTTCTTCCGTTCTCTAAAGGCTCGCATTCTGTCTTTTCTTGTCTTTTTCTCCATTTCGCTTTTCACACAATGGAAATTGTTAGCTAAAAGATTAAGCTGTATTTGTGTAATATATAATAGAATACGCAAGCGTCTACTGGTTGCCTTATGCTACGTATACACACAGTACACGCGGCGCATGCGCGTAGCGTGTTTCACTCTTCGTGACGGAAGCGTTTCACTTTTCGTGACGTTCAGGCCAATTTGCCCTACCGCGCCTATAGAAGTTTCACTTCAAAAAGATTTTTTTTGTTGTAGAACATTGGTCTAATATTTATTTGGGTATTACTAGTTGATTTGGAGCATAATTATTCAAAACACAAAGAATTATATTATATTTCAAGCTTTTTCTGTTTTTTTGAGGATGTATATTATAATGTACATATTGTCCCAAATAATGCAAATGAAACAAATAATGCAAAAATAATGTATTATATATTATTATCATTGATAATGGAATATATTGATATTGATACATTGGTGATATTCGGAAAACCTTTTGATTCTAATGGTTCCAGTGGCATAAATGTTAATTACTCTTAGTTTCAGAAACAATGCGTATGAAGAAAAGTAATTGTCATAATAAATTCTGTGATAAGGTTTGCTAATTCTTTGACAGAGACCATCGCGTCTCCTTGGCCATAATGTTTCAAATTATCTGCATCCGGACCTGTTGTGGTACCTTGATAGGGTATAAAATCATAAGCTAATCCATTATTTTTTTTTTCTAGGGTGGGTGTTATTTGCTAAATGTTCGTTTTCAGAATCATCATGGAAATCGTCTGCCTCTTGGTTTTCACATTCTTGCACTTCTTCTTCATTTTCAGTTCTACTTTCGGTGAAATTTATTTTTTCAGCTTCACGTCTACTTATTATATCTGCATCAGGTCCAGAAAAATCTCGTCTTCATTTGGTTTTCGTCAATAACATCTTCATGTTCTTCATCATTCTCAACTACAACATCTTCAAACTCTGAAAGACCACCATTCTGTACCAAATCAAGTAGTGCATGCACGTGCTTGCTACTGATTTTAAAGGATTTCTAAACCTATCAGAAACGTTTACCAACGGTAACTTTCAACCGCCACCAGGAGTAAAATAATATTTGAATGACAACTTGTTTCTATTATTTTTGCTTATTTATTTATTTGATGTACCAATAGCCTACAGTTTATCTTGTATCCTTATATTAGTTAGTCACATCTAACAATACATAGTTGTTGGAATTATTAAGGGTATTTTATTTGAGGGAACACGATCCAAATTGGGTTTTCTTACACATTTGCCGTCTATGGAATTGCAGGTGTTTTATCACGTATAACTTTTCTTTTTAGTGAAAAGTTGTTTACTTTATGGCTCCTATAACAAAATCTTGCGCTCATTGCACTCTTTGAAGGTCCTATCACATATTATATTTCATATATATATTTTAGGGACTTGGATTTCACAATGAATTTTACAGTATGACGGTCAGTTTTACCACCCTCCATGTAGCTGTTTACAATATTGTTACAGTGAACTTTATTTTTAGTTTTAAGACGAGTTTGAATTTAGCAGCATAGGCTTCAAGTTGTACGTCATTTGTCTTGTTACAGCGTTAAATTTAATATTAATACGATTTCTGAGTTTTATGGAAATATTAAAGACAATTGACAACTTCCTAACAAATCTTAAACTTCATTTATTTGGGTATACAATACCGCTTGTTGTCCTTGATGCAATCCAATTAATCAAATTTTATCCAATAGATAGATACACAGAAAACAACATATGACTTTTATGCAGTATTTTTTTATTCTTATCTTATCGGTACTTATTAATAATCGTCTATTACAAAAATGTTCCAATCTTCCATAAAGACCTAGCGCTCATTTCACTTAATCATTTAATTCAAGTATTATATGCCATTTTTGAAATGCTACTGTCATGTTGATTTATTTAGTTAATAGTATATCAATCACGATTCATGACAGAGGTATTTTATTTAGTTTTTATCTTGTGCTAATGAAGATGGGGGCATAGCCTTCGAAATGTACATCTATTTAATGTACAGAGGTATTTATGTGATATTCTATACTATAGCTTATGGTTGTTTATTAAATTGTTTCGCATTGCTCAATATAAAATTTCCCTTTTAGAGAATAACACCCACAAACCGTAGTGACGATTTTACAATTAAATCTCCCATTCAGTTTATGTAATATTTAAAATTCCATTTCCACCTCCCACTAAATATATGCATTTGAAAAAATTATAAAGGCATACGTAACAAACTTGACACATGCGGCCTTCTGCTATTCTGCTTTGGACATCGTTGTAATGTCTCAATGTTTGAAAATCGAACCGGATTCGAAACCCAAATAAATTAATCTAATCAGCTTGCCTGCAAGTAATGAGTCAACAAGTTTGTAACTTCTGCCTGGGTCAGTAATGAGGGTAATTATCGTCAATTACCACGTAATTGAAATGATCAAAACTTAATGTTCTCAATCTAGGTTAGCATTGTAAATTTTCTTCTAGAAATAGAAAAAAAGCAATACTCGGGCGTGGAGCAGGAACAAATAAGTGAAATTTATTTATTTATTTAATAATAATCACATTGGGAAGATAACAGGTCACATGACCCAATTATAATCTCCCACATAATAGCATGTTTAATTTTTGTTACAAAAAATCAAGAAATCAAACGTAAAGAAATAGATCCCACACAGTTTAAGATAAATACATAACAGAAGAGAAGCAATTATTGAATACAGTTTAGCAATTTAACAAATATTCTGTAATTAATCTTTTATATTGAGGAAATGTGTACCATAAGTAGTCTATATTATTTACACTGTCAGTAAAAAGACTCATGATCCTATTACAGGGTGAATTGCCACCCAAGGAAGTTCTATATTGATTTACAGAGAAAGAATATAGGGTTGTAGAATTGAAAGGCGGTACATGAAACATAAAATAATTTATAAGTGGAAAATGAAAATAATTATTAACAATTTTATAAAGAAGTATGAAATCGTTGTATTTTCTACAATATTCTAAGCGATTTAGTATATAACTGTTTAAGACAGTGTCGTAATTCGGTGATGGATTTAGAGGATGTAGCTTCTTGTCAAGATACCTAAGAAATCTTTTTTGTACTTTCTCTAATCGGTTTATATACACAGTATATTGCGAATGCCATTTTGTTGATCCATAATCTATTTGACTGTATATTAAAGTTTTGAAAATATACATTCAAGTTTCGGGTCTTTTAACAGGATAAGTAATACACATGATAAAAC
Source organism: Leptodirus hochenwartii (assembly GCA_947310635.1). Lineage (NCBI taxonomy): Eukaryota > Metazoa > Arthropoda > Insecta > Coleoptera > Leiodidae > Leptodirus > Leptodirus hochenwartii. The sequence goes on from OX371181.1 coordinate 7,480,460, forward strand.
AAAGGGTTCTATACATCTTCCTCGACAAATAATCAATATGAGAGTCAAAAATCAGTTTTGGATCAAAAATAGCCCCTAGATCTTTCATAGTTAAGACGTAAGTTAAAAACCCATTACTTATGCTATAATAAAAATGAATAGAGTTTTTCTGACGTGTAAAAGATATACAACTATATTCTGACAAATTTTGAAACAACTTATTCCTTATACAGTCATCATAGAAGTTATCTATATCTAATTGTAATTCTATGGCATCATTAATTGTATTGATTGATTTATAGATTTTTAAGTCATCGGCATAAAGTGCGAAAGTACAATACTTTAGCAAGATCCAATGTCATTGATGAAAATGTTAAACAATAGCGGCCCAAGGCGACTGCCTTGGGGTACAACTGATGTCACTTTGCATGTTTCGGATACCATGCCACAAATCGCTACAGATTGTGTTCTTCCTTGAATATAAGAGTTTAATAGATTTAATAAATTTCCTGCCATACCAAATGTTTTTAATTTATGTATTAATATTGTATGATTCACTTTATCGAACGCTTTTTGGTAGTAAAATATCGATATCGTAAAGGAAATTGTATTTTTATAGAACCAAAGTCATGGCCGATGGTCAATGGAAAGTTGAATGTATGCCGAATAAATGTAAAGGAATAATACTTAGTTGAGTGGTTGACACTCAAAATTCTTTAATTTAACAAATCGTAATTTTATGAGTTAATATTAACAGATGTAACAAATTATTGTACATTTTTACTTTATTTGTAACATTAGATAAAATTATTATATACAATGGCCACAAAAGTCACATCTAAAATTTTATCTACTGCCCTTATAAAATTAGAAGAACACTGTTATGTTATAGTTTGAGGAACGTTTTGTAAACTGGGCCTTATATTCGAAATAGGTCGATATATATTTTCTTTGTATAAAACAATAAGCGATGATTAGGCACGTTCACAATGCTTCACAATCACATTTTGAATCAAAATCTGCATTACATGCAAAGAGCAAGTTATTAAAAGCAAAAAATAATGAACTTACATCATGGAAATGAAGTTACTCACCCAGGTGAGTAACAGAGGTATTTTCTTTGGTAGATTCTTGTGATACGAAAGATGAGACAAATAGACAATCAAAATGCGCATCTAAAATTTTGTGTTAGGATAATTGAATTATATTTATTGTGTTAAAAAATGTATATAGTATCAACCAACTACCGTAACAAAAATGATTTCAATTTTAATACTGTGCAATTTTAGTTTTACCAATCACGGTGAGCGAGAGGTATTTTAATTAGTTTAATCTTATGCTTCTGTATGTGGGCAGCCTTTGAAATGCGAATCTAGAAAATAAATTATGATATTGAGGTATTTGGGTTATATTATATACAATTTAACTCCGTAATGACGAATTAACCATTTGATAGAATATCAATGTTTTCACTTGGTTTAAAAGACAACGATTTTTTTTTACTTAGAAGTAAGAATTAATATTATAGAATTATATTAATTGGAATTTTATAAAGGTTCGTATAACCAATTATCCCCTGCTGACGAGGATTAACATTGTAATAACAATAAAGTATACCAATTTTTAAAATAAAATTTCCCATCTTAATTTTAACCAAGTAAAAGATATTCCTAAAAACATAACTATTTACGCGCATTCTAGAATAATTAGAGAAGTTTTCTTAGTATATACAAAACTCGAAAAGGAAGTTTCGATATTTGTGTTTCTTCATCGTGAAATTGCTCATTGAAAATTTTACTTGAATGGGCAAAGAAAACTCGGAGACCATAATGGTTATCATTCTAACATATGAGGCTTTTCATATAATTTTATTTTTGATGGTGATTCTTCGAATTTGGGTTATAATTCTCAAATTACCTCACTTATTTCACAGTTAAAATTATCAGTATTATAAATTAGCAGAAATTCAGAATAAATTTCAATAAACAAAATCAACAGCCTAGCTTTATTACATTCCTTTATATTTTCCAATTTTAGATTCTAAAATATAATAATATTGAAAGAAATATAATCCTCAATAAGTTATCCATTCCAGCGGCACTTGTTTTTGTGATTCCTTTCCTTGGCATTTCATTCGCTAGAATCTCGTATCCTCAATACCAACTTTACTATATTCGGTTGTTACGAGATCCTTGGTATATGGGCAAAGTTTTCAAGAACGGAACTGTGACATAATCGGGGACATTTGTCATATCAAGAACAGTTTAATTCCGATCCTTGTTTTGTTGGTTAGTGAGTGTCAAGTCTCAACTCGACTAAGGCGGATGTGTCGTCTACAATGTCTTTATATAGTAGCTGGTTTCCTAAAGAGAACCGCAGCACATTGCACACTAATGAGATTCAATTAATTTGTATAAAAATAATCGTAATTAAATAAATTAAAAAGACAAGATGAAAGTGGGCTGAATCTAAGTTCATTAAATTTGATTTTGATTTATGCATGTAAATACTTTCATAAGCATTTAACTCGGAATAATTCAAAACACTTTTAAGTAATTTAAGTGAACTAATTCGAATAGGATCGCCTGATTCAAAAATATGCTCGGCTACAGCACTTTTATCTTTTCTATTTAATCTGAAATGAGCTAAATGCTCCTTAAATCTAGTTTCAAAGCGTCTACGTGATTGTCCTATATATACTTTAGGACAACTAAGACAAGGTATTGCCTGGCCATGCGATGCGCATTTGTCCAAAAATAGTGGGGGTGCATTGCTATTGCTTAAGACGCACCTACAATCATTCATTCCTTGGTACTACCCTTCAGTCTGTGTACTATCAGTGGCGTAACAACTTACTACCAAATTGAGTTCGCTTTTAAATGGTAAAGTAATCCATAGACAATCAAGGGAATTCATTTTCATTGTGTATAAATACTTTAAATCTGATGGCAATTTGTAATCGAAGGAAGTAAGGGAAAGAGTGTCTGCAGCAACCAAAGTGTCCATAAGAACGGTAGCTACAATTATAAAGGAAGGTGAAGCTCTAGGTAACGAAAATGAACCGAAATTTTCTACACCAGGAAAGAAGCGTATTCGAAAGGTGACTATACGATATTTAGGAGATTTTGAAAAGTGTGATTTTCGAAATATAATATATAATTTTCACAAAACCGAAAATACAAGAGTTGCGCTTAAAACATTATGTGAAAAACTATACAGTGACGTAGGATGGGAAGGACATAAAACTTCCTTAAATCATATTGTACATGATTTCGGATTTAAGTTTAGAAGCACGAAAAATAATCATAAACTTTTAATTGAAAGTCAAGATGTTCGAGTTTTATGAATTAATTATTTATAATTAATTATATATTATCGACAATTAGGAAAATCAATAATTTATATCGACGTGACATATATTCACGCCAGACATACTCAGTCGAAATCGTGGAGTGATAATTCCAATGAAGGACTGCATACGAATATCTCAAAGGGTCAACGTTTAATAATAATTCATGCCGGTGGTAAAAGTGGCTTTGTACCTAATTGTTTGACAATATTTCAGTCGCCAAACAGCAATTCTCCTAAGCAGGAAATGGTAAAATGGTTGGCTGAAAAAAAAATTCCATTCACGCATCTAATGTTAAAGCCCCAGCTGTACGATATTATAAATTCTCATAAAAAGAACCATATTACATATTAATTCGACACACTTTTCACAGAACATGGACACAGAGTTTTACGTTTACCCCCTTATCATCTGGATTTGAATCCTATAGAACTAATATGGGCACAGGTGAAAAACAGTGTTACTAAAAGAAATGTGACATTTTCTTTAAAAGATGTGAATGTTCTAGTAGAAGAGGAATTCAACAATGTCACACAGGAGCCTTGGAAAAAGTGTTGCGAAAACGTTATTAAACAAGAAGATTTTTATTTAGAAAATGAAACTATAGTGGATACACAAACTGAATAATTAATTATAAATCTGAACGAATCCAACGAAGAGGACAGTAATTTATTTTTAAATAGTGACAGTGAAGAAGAATTGTAAATTATTCTATTTCTTTTTAAATATCCATTAAATTAACATTACTTATAATATCTCACTGAATAAATGTTATTTATGTATGTAATAATAGCATATGGCGACAGCATTTTATAGGCCATTAATTTATGTTAATTTACTATTTTGTATTTGACTTGTATCTTTGTTACTTAGTTTGTTACAAGTAATAAAGTAGGTAGTTTTGCCCAAACAAATTTCTTATATTACGAACATGGTAAGAACGACAAATGTATCGGGAACGCCACTGGTCGTCAAGTTAAAGAGAAGAACCGCCTTCTCTTCACGGAAAATGCCAAATATCCCTTCGCTATCTGCGCGACCCGAAGCAAACTTATAGCGCACAAAATATTTTTGTATTTCATAAATACCAGATTTTTTAATTTATCTTTATTTTTGTTATTTGTGATTTGACAAACCAATATTGTTGTTAGTTTCGTTAATTGTTAATTTGTATCGTTTAAAAAATTATAGATCATATTATATGCCATTTTTTAAAATACTTCTGTCGTGAAGATTTATTTATTTAATCGTATTTTTAAAGATTTACTTAAAGTGTACAAAATTACGAAAATTGCATAGATGCTGTATAATCCAGCTAAAATTGAACAAACATACATTACACGATATATATCAAATTGGGCAATTATATAGCAATCATTTGTTTCATATTAAAAATTATCACTACGGTGTTAAATAATTGTATAGAATATCACCCAAATAACATTTAGATTTAACTGTACCAAAGTACATACAAAGCATTAAGTAGCTAGATGCGTATTGCGAAGGCTATGCCCCCATCTTTAGTAGCACAAGATCCGGCATAGCCTTCGAAATGCGCATCTAGCAACTTAATTCTTTAAGTTACGGTATTCGGGTGATATTCTATACTAATTGTTTCATACATTTTTACCGATGAGTTAGAAAGGTTATTGCGGTGAAAAATTCGATATTATATATGGAATTCAATTTAAACCAAGGCAACCGACGTAAGGGCTTCTTCGTGGTATATGTGTGTGTATATATATATATATATATAAAGTTCTTGTAGTGTGTATAAGATTCCGTTAATGCAATTCAGTTTGTCTAGCAATAGCAATCCACTTTGCTACAACGATTAGCACATTACTATATCTGAATTACAGCGACAGAACCATTAGGTATACAGCACCTGTGACCCATGTCCCCATGTCCATGGCTTTCATGCTTTCATGCTTTGACCACCATCCTCTCTATCTTTTACATTGAGCTTGTATCTGGACGGTCCAGACAGATGGGCTTTGCGTGTGTCTTTGGTACAGTTACAAGATGAAATAAGTTCGATTTAATTCATTGTCGATGTTTTTAATATACTATACCTATAAAAATTCTTTTACCAACTCTTCATATTAATAATTTAAGTATGTAATACATTTGATACAATTCATTTTACATGAAATATGACCAACAATTTTTATTAAAAGTTTGCTCTCCTTTCGGAAATGTGGAACTAAATTCGCAAGAAGCGAACATTTTTCTTCGAAAGCTGCAAGGTGCAAGATTGCAAACTAACAAATAGTTTTTTTTTCGAGAAAATACTATTCATTATTAAAACGGATTTGACAATTTGATTTTTCTATATGTACACATTTTGTTCAACGACGTTCTTTTAAATAACAAATATTTTGAATGACCAACTATTTTTATTAAAAGTTTGCTCTGATTTCGAAAATGTGGAACTAAATTAGCAAGAAGCGATCATTTTTCTTCGAAAGCTGCAATGTGCAAGATTATAAACTAACAAACAGTTTTTTTTTTGAGAAAATACTATTCATATAAAAACGGATTTGACAAATTGATTCTTCTAAATGTACATATTTTGTCCAACGACGTTCTATTAAATAACAAATAACCAATTAAATTTTTTATTTCGTTATTAGTTCTTAAGTTATCAAGAGGAATCAATATCTAATAAAATAATTCTGTTATAAAATAATATATTTTGATAAATTACAAATAATTGCTTTCGAGAATATTGTGAAGACCTTCATATATTTTTCATAAGAATGTAGTGGAATATATAAATTTATTAGTTATATTTTCTCGTAATAGGATATATATTAATTGTGCGCGTGTCTTCGCCTATGTAGCAATCATAATGCCTATGTGCATTATTATTTTCTTTCCAACCATTTTTTTCACTAATCAGCAACCCGTTGGGTGATAACCCAACTTGATAATGATGATTTGTCACGTCCTATCAATACGGACTCAAAGATTAAATACAACTATTAGATCGGCATACACTTTATCCAAATTCTGGCCAGCAGAAACCAAACAAACAAAGCATGTTGCATTTTAAATAAATATAAGTATGTATTAAATACGAGATAGAGTAACAGTCAGTATCTAAGGATGTTTTTAGTACAATTATCTTATAAAAGGATTTGTACATATTCCTTGCTAGATCTTTTATATATTTCACACTGTGTTTTCAAATATTTGCTATATCATAGGTAAAGCATTGAGAAATGGAATATAAAAGTAAAATGTAGAATATATTACTATTATTACATTATTACATTATTACATTTCATTACATTAAGATATAATTAAGGAAAATAAAATTTTCTTGTTTTTACATAGTAATGTCACCTAAGTTCTTAAAGAACTTGTATTGTGACTTCTTAATAACCATTTACATAATATATTACGAGATTAAAGTCGAGAAATCTTAATAATTTATTTTTACTTACAACAATAAATACAAAAAATACGATCATGTTAATTTAAATATAAAATAGAAAAATATGTATATATATATAGCTAGATTAATAATTTCTAATTTTTCACGACCCTTAAAACAAGAGACTTTTGCTTCCCCTACCCAGTAAGGCGCATACAATTGCAGAAACTCTTATTCAACCGACAGCTGTTGATATTGTGCAAATAATGATTGGTGAAAAAGAAGCGAATAAACTCAAAACCATACCTCTTTAATAATACAAGCCAAAGAAGAATATGCGACATGGCAGAAGATATTCGAATTCAAGTTCTTGAAAATATTATGAAATTCACTTACTTCGCAATGCAGATGGACGAGTCCACAGATATTTCCAATTGCGCCCAATTTATTGTGTTTGTAAGATATGACACCGACAATGGTATTACAGAAGATATTTTATTTTGTAAACCACTTGAAAAAAATACCACAGGAAAGTGCTTATTCGACATTTTTATACAAAATACAAATAAATACAATATTGACTTGACCAAATGCATTGCTATATGTACCGATGGTGCCAAAGCTATGACGGGAATTAGAAGTGGTCTCATTGTCCGATTACAAGAGATAATGTCAAGTGCTACATAGATACATTGTTTTTTACACTGGGAGGCACTTGCAGCGAAATTTTTGCCTTCTGAAATGGATTGTGTTTTAAGGTCTGTAATAAAAGTGGTAAATTCTATCAAATGGAAAGCGTTGCAAACCCGTATTTTGTGAAAAGTTTGTGAAGACATGGGTGCAATATATGAAAATCTTCTTTATCACACGGAAGTAAGATGGCTCTCGAGGGGTAAAGTTTTAACAAGAGTTTTCTAATTAGGGGCAGAATTATTGATCTATTTTTAAGACGAAAAATTAGAATATGCAAATCTATTTTCTGATTCTCTCTAGCTTCTTAAGTTAGCTTTCCTTGCTGATATTTTTGAATATTTAAACATTTTGAATAAAAGTTTGCAAGGCCGCGATCTTAATATTATAACAGCTAAGGATAAAGTTAACGGATTTATAAAGAAACTCGATTTTTGGTCTACTTTACTTAACAATAAAGAATTAGCCTCATTTCAATGCATTGAAGAAATCATGGAAAATTTTACTACGTATAATACGATAGATGTAAATCCTGTATTTGCAGACATGTAAGTATGTATACACAACTTAAAGCAACAGCTTTTTGAATATTTTCAAGAAGTAACTATTAACAACAATGATAGCCACAGGTGGATACTGAATCCATTTTTCGACACTTCTGTTCAAATATCTGAAATTCAGAGATATATGAAGGAAAAACTTATTGACTTATCTACTGATGGAATGCTTAAACTTGATTTTCTATCACAGAGCGTGGACCAGTTTTGGCTAAATAGAAAACAAGAATGCCCCGAGCTGGTAAATGAAGCATTAAAAATGCTAATACCTTTTGCATCATCCTATTTATATAAATTACATTTTTCATCCATAGTTGCTATCAAGACAAAGTATAGAAATCGCCTCGAATTCGGGAATGATATCATTATTTGTTTATCGAATACAGAATCCAGGTTTGAGAAGATAGAATCGCAACATCAAGCGCATTTATCTCCTTAATATTTTGTATAAACATATAACATTAACGTTTGTTTTCTTTTAGTCTAAGTCTAAATTTTCTTACTGAAAATTTGTATGTGTTCAATATATATGCGTTACAGAAAGTCATTGCGCTTTATTTTTAAAATCCTCGCGCGACCCCCCAAGCTCCTTCACGCGCCCCCCTAGGGGGCCGCGACCCATAGTTTGGGAACCAATGTTCTAGGCAATAAATTATAAAATTTTGGACCATAGTAATACTGAGTTCTTTGACAAAGCAATGTATTAAATCTTGGAATTGTTGTCTTGGTTTGTTGTCTTGTTTTATAAGAGTTATAGAGAAAATTGTTATTCTTCCTTTCATTCATGCCACATAAACAAGGAAGTATATAAAGACCACGAATATTTAGTACATTAGCTTTCTTGTAAAAGGCAACTTTAGAATAAAGTCTTTCTTTTTTATAACTAATTCTTAATATATAATTTTGGATAACTTGAAGTGGATTGCATACAGAATCATAAGCACCTCCCCAAATGCGAATACAATATTTTAATAATGATTCAATAATTGAAGTGTATACAATTGATAATATTTTTTGATTAAGTAGATTTCTGATTATATAAAATTTACTTATAGCATGGAATTTGTGGAATGGCATTTTTGAAATAAGATTTTCTGTGCGAATATTCCACTTTATATGTTGATCTATGAAGATACCTATATATTTAGCAGTTGGTACTCCATTTATACTACTATTATTATTAAAATTGATTAAATTTATTAGGGGAATACTGTTTCTATTTATACCGAACGTGATAAAGTTAGTTTTTTGAAAATTTATTGTCAACATGTTACATTGTAACAAATTCGCTACCTCCATCATAACTGTGGATGCTTTCTTCGTCACTTCCTCAATCAAAACACTTCTGTAAAACTTGTATAAAACATCACCCAAAAACCGTAACATAAAGCATTTATAGCTAGAAGTGCATTTCAGAGGCTATGCCCCCATCTTCAGTTGCACAATAATAAAACAAATACAGATACCTTTGTCACTCAAAGGGATCGCTATACAATTATTTAACGCCGTAGTGACGATTTTACAATGCATAGACTATTCAAATTTATAAAATTCAACTTAAAATATGTAGAAACTAAACGAGTAAGAATCAAATGAGCGTCAAATATTCAAAAGGTTTTTATGAGCATCCTCATCTATATATCAATATATTTTAGTAATAAGGTTTAAAGGGGGCAGTTTCTGGTTAATTGTTAGAATTTCTATTATTTTTATTTACAAATATATTTGAAATAAATCTCTAATATTATCCAATATTAACGGTAATATGCCAAGCGGCTATATCGTCCATGTATTATACAGGGTTGGAGAGTCATGAATAAATGAGCAAGTGTGGAGGTACTTACAGCGATGTGCCGCTTTCCACGACTTTGGAGGGCTCCGGTGGACCACAACTGTAAACAGATCCATAGGATTAGATGCTGAGTGATTTTTGTTTTGTTATATAGTATACAATAATATAAATATGATTCTATCTTAAAACCTTTTCATATAAATTAATGATGATAAATATTAAGCAATAAATATTGAAGTGATTTTTATGAAATTATTATTCGGATAAGAATGTTACGATGAAAAAACTCTATACAGGAGGATGTTAGGTTAAACAGGTACACAAAGTGATAAATGAAGACATGCCATGAAAAAATAAAAGCATTTAAATGGTGTTACAGCGTGGAATAATAACTTAATATCAAAATTTTTGATACGAGGGTATTATGCAATTAATTATACGAAATAAAGCAAAAAAAAAAAAGGCAAAAGCTAATTGAGATTTAACGATGAGGAATGTATGGCAGGATATTGTGGTAATTTATGGTTTTTATATAAATAAAGAATGAATAATTATAAGGAAATGGAAGATTAAATAGGAGAAAAAGCATGGTGTTTTTAGATCAACGAAACTCTGGATTTATATTAATAAAATATTTAGGTTAGCATTTTACCATTTTTTAAGACGATGTTAAAGGTAGCATATATTGGATCAAGGTACCATTGTATTCTTCAATTATTCAATCATGAATTTACGATTTCTCACGATATCTAATATTTAATGTAATATCTAGCATAAAGTGTATAATTTTGTTATATAATCAACATTGTTTTGTAATTTCGACAAAAGAAATATTTTGTTAAATAAAATTTTACAATAAATTTGTCACCCAACTATTCCAACTTATTAAAAATTCGGCAAAATTTTACGATGGTTCGTTAGTTCTTGGCAATCCCATAAAACAAACATTTTTAACAAAAAATTTCAATTTTCAGATTCTTTAGAAATCATCTGTCATTACCTAATCGGTACCGTTCGTTGTGTGCATTTAAAATCCTTAATCCTAAAAAATTAAAACCTTATGATCTTTCGCCAAAACAATTTCTTGACAAAATTTCTTATGGAAAATGTACATAGCAAGCCATATGTACAATTTGAACTTTACTCGATACGACATTAGTATAATTTAACAGTTACTTTTTCCAAGCATGTATATTTCTTGAGAAATTCGTGGTACTACCCAATATATACTTTTTTACCAAACCATTAAATAGAAGAATTTTATTTAAAATTTATACTAATAGATGCCGTCATTATAGTTTATATTCATGTTTGAAATTAATATAAAAAAAAATCTATGTAATATTAATCTATACTCGTGAATCTTATAGTTCATCCGGATTATATTTGTGCGGACTAGAAACACGTAATCTAACCTATTTAATCTGCAAGTAATACTGGTACTGTCTGTACCGCCATACAAACATAGTTAAGAAGTCATACTCTCCTAACCAAACTCGTACAAAATGAAATAAATCAACTAACCAACTACTTCCACACCTGGGGCATGACTGTAAATGCCAACAAAACAGAACTAGCCATGTTCACACACAAAACAACAAGCATGCAACAGAACATAATTAAAGTCCTAAACAAGAAAATAAACTGGTCACACAACATAAAATACCTAGGCCTAACACTAGACAAACGACTAACATTCAAAACACACACAACCAACATTTCATTAACAGCACGAAAGAAACTTCACCAACTCATACCAATAATGATATCACCCTCCGTTACAGAAGAATACATCACCCTCCTATACAAAACCTATGTACGCCCTATCCTCACCTACGCTTCCCCAGCGTGGATCACGATCTCACCATCCAACCTAAAAACCCTACAAATCATACAAAACAAATGCCTCCGCTTAGCAACCAGAACACCTAGATACATCTCCATCCAAACCATACACGAACAAACCGCCATGCCTAAACTCAAAACTACGCTACAACAAACTAAAACACAACCAAAATCCCACCTTGACCGCACTAACCCAAACCATACCCACCCCAAAACGAAGAGCAGCGCGAGTCATGCTGCAAACACTAGCAAACCAACACCACCCACACCCAATGTAACCAACAAATACTCAGCACACCCAGCCAACACCACACACAAATCGGCAGAGATACACTCAAGCCAACCACAAGACATAACCAGCCAACATCGAAGAAAGAAGCCAACGGCTTGACACTTCAAAGACAGGAGAAATCCACCCACACACGACTGCGGTACTGTCTGTTCGCGTTTGATTTGCCTGGCCATGAGATGCGCACTTGTCCAAAATAGTGGGGATACAATTGCTATTGCTTAAGACGCAATGAAGACAATGAATACGCACTACCCTTCAGTCTGTGTTCTATCAGTGACATAACAACGTACCACCAAAATGAGTTCGCTTTTAAATGGTAAAGTAATCCATAGTCAATCGAGGGAATTGATTTTCAATGTGTATAAATACTTTAAATCTGATGGCAATTTGTCATCGAAGAAAGTAAAGGAAAGAGTGTCTGCAGCAACCAAAGTGTCCATAAGAACGGTAGCTACAATTATAAAGGAAGTAGAAGCTCCAGGTAACGAAAGTGAACCGACATTTTCTACACCAGGAAAGAAGCGTAATCGAAAGGCGACTATACAACATTTGGAAGATTTTGAAAAGTGTCACTTTCGAAATATAATATATAATTTTCACAAAACCGAAAATACAAGAGTTACGCTTAAAACATTACGTGAAAAACTAAACAGTGACTTAGGATGGGAAGGACATAAAACTTCAATAAATCATATTGTACATGAATTAGGATTTATGTTTAGAAGCACAAAAAATAATCCTAAAGTTTTAATTGAAAGGCACGATATTCGAGTTTTACGAATTAATTATTTACAGTTAATTAAATATTATCGACAATTAGGAAAATCAATAATTTATATCGATGAGACATATTCACGCCGGACATACTCAGTCGAAATCGTGGAGTGATAATTCCAATGAAGGATTGCATACGTATATCTCAAAGGGTCAAGTCAACGTTTAATAAAAATTCATGCCGGTGGTGAAAGTGGCTTTGTACCAAATTGTTTGACTATATGTCAGTCGGGTATAAAAAGTGGAGACTATCACCATGAAATGAATGGTGAAAATTACGTATAATGGATAACAGATAAATTGTTACCAAATTATATTACGAACATGGTAAGAAAGACAAATGTATTGGGAACGCCACTGGTCGACAGAGTTGAAGAGAAGAACCGCCTTCTCTTCACGGAGAATGCCGAATATCCCTTCGTTATCTGCGCGACCCGAGGCAAACTTATAGCGAACAACCTGTATGTATTTGTGGTGTGCTATGCATAAATTGAAACTAAATTTCATATTTCAATTACCTTATAGGTTGGGAAAACTACAATATCGTCCCATTTATATAATTCCATAGCTCAAGTTCGAGCTATTATAGTACCTATTAATCATATACAATCGCTATATATAACTGACGTGGCTCGCATTCTCTAATCAAGAGCAGTTGGTAAGGGTGGTTTACTAAACAGCTGCGCTAAGCCACCGCAACAATCCTTGATCCCAAGTCTTAATCTTAGGATTTAGAGACGCGAATATGTTGGCCGTACTCTTACTTGTTGTGTGCTCTAGAATCATGGGTTGAGATTGTTTCGCAAAAGTTTGGGAAGAGAGCGGTCAGACAACCAACAAACTTTGCTCAACTAATGTATAATGTCTTGGCAAGCCTGGATAGGTAGTATAATACCAGTAACACATGCTGCGATAAACATTGTAGTTTGTAATCATAGTTTAGCTTAGCTTGTACAGAATGTTTATTTTTTCGGCGGTATGAACCAATATTAAGTAGAAGTCACATACAGGGTGTAGCATCACTGTCTTTCGCAATTATTAATAGTGCATTCTTTAATTAACAAATGATCTGTATGCTTATAGATGAACTTACTGCGTCTATTTAATTCGTCGAGTATTTAAGGCATTTAAAGCAGCAGCCACTGATGAATTGCCAGAAAATTGTTAAGTTAGTAGTTTCCAAAATAATTTCCATATAGTTAATAATTGAAAGTTTCTTATTGATTTCTATGGCAAAGTAAATATATTAGGAAAGGTAATAAAATTATACAGTTATAATACATAGTGTTCCGTCTGAGTAATTATATATAGAGTATTTCTTTCATGTGATAAAGGTAATATTTGCAGGTATATTTTGCAAAACTTTAAGAATTATAACTAACACCTTGTCTAAAATAATTTCACTTTAGCACAGTATATGCATAATTATACATAACACTACTCTTATTTCGTATGTTATGAGTTATAAGAGTTGTACCAAAATATATTATTTTTTAAGTTACAGCTAACACAAAATACTAATACTAATTTTCAGAAGAATACATTTAAAAAATGCTATTTGCATTATGAGAAATGAAGCATATTTTATTTTAAAATGATTTAACAAGGAAAAAGTTATTTCATTAATTAAATAAATATATAACTTCCACGTGCAAATCAATTAAATAAAGATGATATAACCTTTTCTTAAATAGCATCCAGTGATAATAATTTTTAATAAAATTACCAAATACCCTGTTATTATATATCTCGAAGGCCACAATGCACTTTTTTTGAAATATAAAGCAAAAATTTACTAATTTTAATAATTATATAATCAACATGCTTATATGTATTCTCATTCGTATGGTATTTCTTGAATATCAGAGAGCACTTTGTTATATTTGCAAATTTTCTTGATACTTGTAATAAAATCGTGATGAGAGAAATTCATACGTTCGGATTATCCCAAATATATGTATATATGTATAAAATATATATGAGTTAAATATTAGATAGCGGAGTCTCCTTTATAAACTAATCAAATATATAGAAAATTGAATTTCCATATAAAGCTTAGACTTCTGTATTCTAAAACAATTTTCAACTATTGACAGCTATTTCAACAATTTCGAAATATATTGAACAACTTTTTAATATGAATGTAGAATAATATATTTTATTACTCGTAACAAACTACATAAAAGTGGTTTTATAATGATATACCACACTCTTACTTTTGTTTTCTGGTACCCAAGTAATTAATTATTTTCTTTGAAAATGAGCAGCTGGAAGCTTTCACAGCCTGAAACTTCTTAATTTCAAGTTGTGGTGAATTGAAACTTTTTTATATCATCAATATATTATGATATGGACATTAGTAATTGTTTTTTTTTTTCCAAAAAATGAAGTAATTGTATACAGGGTGTTAAGAGTAACTTAACTGTTAAGATTTTTTGCTTTTATTATTTATTATAATTATTATAATATTATAATTATTTAATTCATTTCAATTTCATCAAGTTAGAATTATGGTATAATCGTGCGGTGCTTATAATTGTGTAAAACGATATAAAAGTGGATCATTTCACACGTAAGTACTGCCTAGCATAGTGAAAACAATAAAAATAAAAATCTCACATGTTGAACCTAAAACTCAATAATACGCAGGTTTCCCAAAGACTTATTATTGAAGAACGAATGGATTCTTGCAATGCGTCGTGAAAAAATCAAGCCACTAAAACATGCTAGAATTTGATCGAAATATTTTGCATATGATTCTTTTATTACCAATCGCAGGAGTTCAAAGAAAGCTCTTAAAAATGATGCTGTGCCAAGCATTTTTGATTTTCTTAGTCATTTGTCAAAAAAACTACAACTAGAAAAAGGTCAATACCAAGGTATAATTCACAAAATGAGGTTGAAAATATCAGTGGAAGTTCCTTATGCAGGCCGCAGGGCCGCGCGCCCCTCCTGAACATTCAGCGCAACACTGTAGATATATAATTTTATTGCGATATTTTATCTCGGCATTATTGTTCCTAAAAGATAAAGCTTTCGCCGTGATAACAATCAACAAAACACGGTGTGGCGTTCGTTGTGGTATCCGTTGCAAGTCACAGCAGCGACCGATGCGGTATATCATCTGTATCTATCGTTCGCGTGATATATATCGCTAATTTGGTGCCGCTGGATGTCCAGCGCCACCCAGCCACACAGTACAGGTTGAATGCATATGCACTCATCTTACTCTATTGCAAGCAATAGGTGAGAGCGACCGTATGCAGTATATCATCTGTTTCTTCGGTTCACTCCTTGCTTCATCGTCTAATATGTGTCACACATTCCGAGCGGCTATCCAATGCCAGTACAAGTTAAATACATATATACAGTACATATACAATGAGATGAGTTTATCATAGAGTGCAGACGACCGATGTAGTACATCATCTATTGGATGTCGCGCTTCTTTAACGTCCTAGAGAAGTTCAGAGAGAACAGAGTAGTATATATATACAGAGTATATATATATATATAAGAGTATATATATAAAATTCATATATTAAAAACTTTTTTGGGGGGCAAGATTTTGAGATACTGAATAAAAACAATTTATTTAATTGGAATTATAATAAAGACAGCTTATTGAACAGATTATTTAATAATTTATATATATTTACCAAATAAAATTTGAATGCAGAAACAAGAGATATACTGAGTATTTATAATAATATTTTAATGGAATTACCATTTTTAACAATTTGTTCTTAACAATTTTAACAATTTTTAAGAAACAATTTTTTTTATATAATTTGAAATGAACATTTTTGAAATTTGAATAGTTCGTGATCCACTTTCGCAATGTACACATGTCCTTTTATTTTTAAATGTAATATAATATTTTACTCTTAGACCATATATACATATAGACACGCCTTGTATTCGGTTCTCATTTTTATTAAAAGATTCTTCTATATGGTATAATCTTATATTACAGTGGTGAAAGGCAATCATTTTAACCAAATTTATGATATAATTAGATTCGACATCATGATCATACACGTGCTCTTTGTATTCATTAAAAACATAATTCCGAACATTGCCCATGATATTTATTATTAACTTCGCCATTAGGTTTTTTTTTATATAATTTGTTGGTTTTTTCTATGCTTCTAATTTCACTTTCAGCCACTTTACAATTGTGGATTACATCCTCAGATGGTTGTATTGAGCACTGCTTCACATTGCTGTAATTTTTAATTGTTATCAAAGAGATTTCCATACTTTAGACTGGATTGTGATCAAACAGATTTCACAACATACTTTTTTATTCACTTGTTTAATTACAAATCCTGCTATATATTTCACAACGTCTGAAACCTACAGGGATAATTGCTTGGAATCAATTACACTATTTAAAGCGTAATTTTGATCATTACAAATATATTCGTCAGAAGTTTCAGGCTGGTAATTTTCTACTAATTGATGGTCTTCATTGATTGTCTTCATCTTAACATTTCTGGAAGTGCTCATAGCCAAGATAATTGTTGGTGCTTGTTAAATGCAATTTGCTTGTGTGGAACCTGTAACGCTCGTATGCATTAGCAGTCTCTTGTATGCAGCTTGGAATTGCTTTGCACTGGGATGCACGTTGTTACAGTAGTGTGCGAATTAATGTGAACAGAAATAAAATGTTTGAAAAAAAGTATTTATTACTTATCACATTTTTGAAATAAGTAATTACATACACATAACTCTTTATTTTAGTAGGAAAAGGAATTTCTTGCAATTTTCCAGTAACAGCTCGTCCCGAAACCATACTCCAATGATTGCTTCTATCATCAGATTTTTTGTTGTGCAGTCCATTTTTCGAAGCCTAACCTTGCAAATAGCCCACAGATTTTCTATGGGACTTAAATCTGGTGAAATCCCAGGCCAGTCAAGGCAAGTAATATTACTTTCCCTAAAATATTTCATCATCTTCTTTGATTTGTGGCACGGAGCTGAATCTTGCTGAACATTTGTTGCACCATTCGGAACTACTTTTTCCAAATTGCTGACTAGTTTACGTTCCAGTAACTGTTTATATTTGTCACTATTCATCATTCTTTCAATTTGCAAAAGAGATTCAGGTCTCATGTAAGAAGAACAACCCCAGAACATCTTCTTCAGGGGATGTTTTACTGTTTGATCAATATGGGCGGCTGTTAGTTGTTCGTTGTCTGATTTTCTGATATATCGTGACCGCTGCCCCTGCACTAAAAAGTGTGCCTCATCTGCAAACAACATCTTCCTCCAATCAACTGCAGTCCAACTTGCATATTTTATAGCCCAAAGAAGCCTTTTCTCCATCATTGGAGCAGTGAGCAATTGTTTTTTCTGAGGTTTAGGTGTTTTTTTTCCCAATTCCAAGAACCTTCTCCGTACTGTCGTATCATGGATTTTGACTCCAGAAGTTGCGAAGTCTTGTTGTAAGTCGAAACTTGTTTTCCTAGGATTTATTTTGCTCTTCCTAATTTTAAATGCTTCATCTCTTGCAGTTGTCTTCCTCTTTCTCCCAAATTTTCCTTTCCTCTAAACTTCAACTGATCCAGTTTCCCTTTTCTGTTTTAGGATATTATTTACTGCCCCCAAACTCACACCACACTCTTCTGCAATTTTTCTCTGTGTCATGGAAGTATGATGACTTAATGTCACAATCTTCTCTCGCTTCCTCGGTGTAATATCCATCATGCAAAACAATACCAAATGACCTCGCTATACATATACCACTAAATATACTTTTTGACAATTGCGAATACATTAACTTAATTTGAGATTAAGATGAATTGCATCATACGCACGTCAAATGTAAAATAATAATGTTGTATAATGTTGTGAAATAATAATAATAATGTACAAAAAATAAAAATAAATTTGTTGTTTACATTATTTCGCACACTACTGTATATCCGCAATGACCTCTAATGGCACTAAAGAAAACTTCAAGTTGATCTTGGCATAGTTTATATGCCGAAAGATATTTTAGATCACCATCAATGTTTTCAAAATTGTGGTTCCATATCGCCATTTAAGACTTTAAACTGATTATCAATCCAATAAAACCAGTTTTTCTCTGGCTTAAACACAGAAGATCACCTTTTTCTGAAGATTTAAGACGTGCTAAATATTGAATAGCTTCATTAATTTTTGTAAAAATAATATCCTTGCTGTAAACTTGCTTTAAAATGTTTTTCCAATACGTTTCTGCTATTTAGAATATCGAAAATGTCGTTCATAAAAATCAGAAATCTCTCTGTAGCCTTAGCGCATTCAAAATCTGTGGAAAACCCAGTTTCTCTCAAATACCTTAGAGCTTTGGCAACACTCATAATGCAGGTCTGTGCAGCTAACTTGACCTTCATTTTCTCTTTAAAACAATTAATGTGCCTCCTCGTAATTTTTGTACAGAGATGCAGTCCGTCTGTTTCTTGACAAGCAACTAATTTTTCAAGATATTCACATTTAATACAATCGTTATTATCAGCAAAAATAATTTTAAATGTCCCTAAAGTGTTTCGAACAAGTTTTAGCATGTGGGAAGGATCCAATAGAATAGAAATTGGCTGTTTTATAACTGGATGTAGAAAATATGTTTTGGAGGAATGGATTAATAAATTAGCTCCAATAAGATTTGTCAATGTTATATTAGTTGGAGCACCATCAAAAGCAAGGCTGCTGACAGTAACTCGAGCTTCATCTAATACTTCCAAGCACATTTTAGTAAAGTTACTTTTTTGTATTCCTGTTAGTGCATTAGGGAAAAAATAACCTACAGGTAATTTCCATGTATCGTTAACACTATTAATTAAAAATATGATGGCTTCTTTTGCTTCTGCTAAGGAATCGCTATGAAGTTCGCTTTCGTTTCCCATGTCCACATAACTGCAAATGATAATTCAATCGGATTCTTATTTTTTTTTTATATACATACCCTACAAAATTTTCCCCATCCTATTCTATTTTTATGCGTATTGCCATTTCGTCAATCATTACAGAACAAATGAAAGATTTACCCATTTCTCCAAGTTCTAATACCTTTTGCTTTAAAACCTTGACTGATTCGGCCTGGAATCCTGGTCCACATAGAACTGTCTGATACCATTTTTGAAGAGTTCGTGGATGGGGAGGCATTATAGGAAAAGTTTTTCTGACATACGAATAAACCCTAGGGGAGTAGAAGTTCAAAGCGAGGGCAAAGCTATTCAATTCATGTGGGTAAGTTTTAGACTGCTTGGATTTTAACAACTGCTGAAATATTTTCATAGCAGAAGTAGGCATTGAATCCTAGGAATTTGTTAATATTATACATTGTTAATATTATTAATAAATTAAATTAATAATTTCATGCAATTAATATTTTGTTCGCTTGTTTTACTTACCTATACTTTTAATAAAGAATCATCGTCAATCATCCGCTGTTGTTTAAAGTGTTCCAGTAAAGACTTTACGTTTGCGACTTTCTTAATAAGTCGCCTATTTCGTTGTTCCAAAATTTTAATTTGCTTTTGTTTTTTTGTAAGAAGTTTATTTACTGTACGTCTGTACTGAGGATCTATGGTTGGCATAGAATATTTTTTATAATCACCTACATAAAAAACGCGGCTCATTTTGACAGAGTGACGGCTCGGAAGGGTTCTCTTCATTTGTTGCCGCTACTACTTGATCTCCAATGATGTCTATATTTTGCAGTGGCGGCTCGTGCCATTTCAATCTGGGGCGACGCATTTCTTAAAAAATAACATAATAGTGAGAAATGTTACCTAAAATGGATGCAAAATGATTAAATTCAATTCAATCATTTCTTGAAAGTGAATTCCGCTCTTCTATCTTTCATTGATATAAACTTTTCCAAAACTTTTTCGTCAAAATTGTCAATATCTTGCACCACATTTTTATTAATACACATCATCACCAACGCGTTTAAACGATCATTACCCATAGCATTTCGCAAAAAAGTCCTGATTCTTTTAAGTGTTGAAAAATAACGCTATGATTCAGCAGTGGTCATCGGGGTTGTTAAAATAATTTTAAGTATTTTTATAGTTTCCGGGAAAGTTTCACTCAGATTATTTTATAGCAATAATGAAAGAAAATTTGTAACTCCAATTATTTGATAAAAATCTGGATGCGAGTAAATGACTTCTAATTCTGTTTTTAATCTGGTTTTATTCAAAAATGGATATGCATGACACACGGTTTCCAAAAGGTCCACTGGAAATTGTTTAGAAAATGTTGGCATCGATTTCGTGTTAAATAACTCAGCGGCTTGTAGATAGCCACGATATGAGAATCTGTCCTTCATCTGTGTTATATATTTTTTTGTAAATGTCTCTAGTAAAACGCCGCGTAATTGTCCGGTTTTGAGCACTCCTTGCACAAGTTTGCGATAAATTTAAATCAGGCAATGGCCTACCTAATTCTTTAATTTTTACTTTGTTCACAAGAGTAAGTCTACAAAACTCTATTTACAATAAGGAACTAACACTATTCATTATTAATAAATTATTTCTATTAAATATATTCTTGGAGAAACACGTGGCAAAATCGTAAATACGTACATATCGTACATGTACAGAACAAATGCTACTGTCTTATCTGACTATTCTATATCAATGTACACACACACACACACACACACACACACACACACACACACACACACACACACACACACACACACACACACACACACACACACACACACACACACACACACACACACACACACACACACACACACACAAACACACACACACACACACACACACACACACACACACACACACACACACACACACACACATATATATATATATATATATATATATATATATATATATAACCAAATATATACATTATATTGCTAACCTATAATTCAATATAAAAACTAGATATATTAAATTATAATTATAATTTAAAAAAATTATATACATTTTAAGTTTTACTACACCAACATTTAAAATAATATTTCGGCTTTAATAATTAATTCTAAGACTATAAATTAATAGTTTAATACTAAATAATCTATTTTTATTAATCTATTAATTGACATTTTATGATTATTTTTTATTATTTATTTCACTTTACTTTCTGTTTATCACCAAACACGTTTTTGGACATTATAAAAATATTTCTTTTTTATTACAAACTTATAACCAAAATATGATTGTATCTTCGTTATTAACTGGTTTTCTAAAATCTAAACCAGTTTATGAATTTCTGAAAACTTTTGACCAGTAAGTAATAAGACTTAATATAAACGTTTATAGTAATTTATATTTTTTCTAATATTGTCTCTTTCAAAATAGTTTTTTTTCCCGGAAGGTGATATTTTTTAGTATCGAAACTAGTCGGAAAATAAAATAAAAATAATAATAAAAATATTTCCTACAAATTGTAAGGAAGTAAATCCTTAAAATTTTCCAAACTAGTAACTTCCACTACTAAAATATTTAAATTTCGATCCATTTTATATTGGAGATCCGCCTCGACGCTGGTGGCCCACCCTGTACAGAGAATTTATGATTTATGTAAAATATGTATGACAATATCAACGAGATATTTTTGATTTTTCTAAACAGTAAGCAAATATATAATTAACATTTAAATATCGGTATCGTAAGTTGAATAAAAGGAATTTAACAAAAAAAGAAAGTTCGCGGATTATTAAATAGATATTTGTTATTTCATATTAATCCTTCCGCTTGTGCTGATTTGTGAAATAGCACCCTTATATTACCATTTTAATAATTTTTTATCGAATGTAAAATTTGTGAATCTACTAAATTATTATGTCTATATTTTAGGTTGTGAATGTGTAATATTCTCCGCTACACACGGCAAAGAAATGGGCATCTTTCACAGTCCCGACTTCCCCAAGCCTTATCCTGCAGACATCGACTGTCTACTCTACACATTCATTGGCATTTCGGACGAGATCATTCAAATTACATTCGACGAATTCAATATTCGGAAAACACCTAATCTAGAGTGAGTAAAATAAATCACTGGAGTCAAACGAATTTGAAAACCATAATCCCTCAGATGATTATTGTGTCTTGTTCCCCTAATAATCATAAACCATAATAGCAGTAACTAATATGCAGTTAAGTTCTTTGCGCTTTGTTCTGTAATATACTCAACTCCAATAAACTCTAAGAGAACAGTTTGCTATATTAACTTTCTGCGCCATTCATGGCATATTAAGAGTCAAAAATTTTTTTGCACAAAAAGGTCATAAGGACGTAATATTTTTAACATTCATTTCGAAAGGTTCACATTGCGTAACGACAGATTCTGACTGCTTTAGCTATACTAGTTACTTCAAAAAAAAATTGAGAAATTCTTTTCCATTTTTAGACCTACCTAAAATAACACGCCATGTGAGAATTTTACGTTATTTAATATGTAATTTGCAATAGCTGTGCGATAAATTTGTTCAAGTGCATTATGGTTATCAAAATTTATTTTTTTGCATTGAAGGCGAATTTTTATGTTGCATTAATTTGTATCAAATATTAGGTGAAGAGTCAGCAGGAATTGTGAACTCATCGTTGATTTTTAGAAATAAAGATGTTAAGTGAAAAATGGAGCCAAAATATAAAAAAAGTTGAGCTGCAATTCATCAGCAATTAAAGGATTTGTATAAATGAAGATTTACAAATAATCTTTGTAATATTTAAGAATACATTCAAATGAAATAAATTTTGTGCTTCGGAAGGAGTCATTTTATTGTTAAGCTACACGGTTGTTAAAATAAATAGATACTATTTGCTATAGGAGTAAATCAACTTTTGGAAGTGAAACTTCTATAGGCGCGGTAGGGCAAATTGGCCTGAATGTCACGAAAAGGAAACGCTTCCGTCATGAAAAGTGAGACACGGTACGCGCACGCGCCGTGTGTACTGTTTGTAAACGTAGCATAAGGCAACCCGTAGACGCTTGCGTATTTTATTATATATTATACAAACACAGCTTAATCTTTTAGCTAACAATTTCCATTGTGTGAAGAGTGAATTGGAGAAACAGACAAGTACAGACAAAGTGTGAGCCTTTAGAGAACGGAAGAAAGCGAATAAACCGCCAAGAAAAGTGCCAACAAGTACCTTGGAAAGAAGTAGAGAGTATCGAGCCAGGCAAAGGGCGTTAAAGAAACACGGTGGACAACATAACCTTCCAACGACCTCAAATATACTGGATGAATCGATACCGTCGTTAAGTGAGGACACAGTGAGTGGTATAGAGAATTTGAATGCCACTGATTCAGGCGTGCCGTCTACACGTGAAGATGTCTACACGCAGTATGAGAGTTCAACGAAATGAATCTGATACAGCTGAGCCAACGACAAATAGAAATGCACCCACTAGTGCATCATATACAAAATTTACATTCTTTCAACCCGCTCATCGCGAATTTGATAAATATTTTTTCAATAATCCGCTAGGTACAGTGTGTTCCATATGTGATCGAATATGGTTTAAGAACGATGTGAAACCTGTTGTTCCTAAGCACGAGCAACTTTTACATACTGCGTTTCCGACCATTATCATTGAAGATGTGATAGCGTGCAATTCATGCCGAAATTCTCTCACTCGGAATACCATTCCAATGTTATCGAAGTCAAATGGTTTTGTCTACCCAGAATTACCTGGTCATCTACCAAAATTAGATTTAGTGTCAGAGAGGTTAATTTCACCCAGAATTCCATTTATGCAAATTTGACGTTTACGACATGTACATGGTCAACATGGGATTTCTGGGAAAATTATTAATGTTCGAATATCTGTGAATACGATGGTGAATCATTTGCCAAGAGACATTGATGATGATCATTGTATTAATGTCCATATAAAAAGAAGAAAAATACACAGATCAAGTTATTTAATTGGTTTGGTGAGAAACAGAACTATAAAAATATGGCTACAATATTTAATCCAAACTCCTCTTTATAGACTGTACGACATTACAGTTAATAATGCTTTCTTTGATGATTAGAGTGTCAATCAAAATCAATCAAAAGCCAAATTCAAAATCAAATCGTTAGCAAATTAAAAAAAGGCAATGCATAAAATCAACTTTTCCTAGGAGCTAAGAAGTTTCACTTCTACCGCGCGAGAGTCTCACCCATATTTTTTAATAACATTGTTGAATATACAAATTTTTGGATCATAATTTAATTATTTAAAATTCCATGACGCGACAATATAGATTCACAAAATATATCAATAAAGCTATCATTAACAAATGTTCTTAATCATGAAACAGTATCATCGTTTTATTATTTCCCGTTTAAATTGGACACCATTTGTACTTCGATTTATTGCAGGAAATCAGTTCGAACTCAATTCTTATATTGCACGTCATAATGGTTTTTATAAAATGCTTCGAAACGGACTCGGATCTTACCCAGACCATTTTAAAAGCAGTATGCGTATACAAAATGCGTATAGATCGTATTTCTGTTGGAAAATGGCCTTGTATTAAGTCGAGTTTTGCGAAATTGTTTTACACGGATATAATAAACGATTATATATCCATATATAAAAATATGAAGACGTACTGGGGTAAATTCATTTAGTTTGTTTTGTTGTATTATTTCATTTTTAATTGTACAAATTGCAAGAGTACTGAGGTCCCAATTACAGATGTAATCGGTTTTCGATCGCACGAATAAAAACAAATGATAAATTCTCTGTCGTGGCTGAGATTTAACCCCGCAGCCCATTAATTGTAAAAAAGGGTCTTAATTCACTACACCAAATGAGTTTCGATTAAAAAAAATACTTTTAACGTTACTCTTATTTTACGATATGTCCAGAAATATTGGGTTCATATTTATTAATTAGTATAGCATAAATGTTATAGCCATGTTCTTTCTACTAGTTAATTACCTAAAGTTGCTCAAGAACTCTCAGAAAATTAATAATATTACAAAATAATTTTACAATTTTACAATATCTATTGTTGTGACCAACATGCTATAAGGTCCTTCTAAGAACTTTGTTAATTACAATTTTTGGAAGGGTTTTTTTATACCATGTGTCATAGGTGCATTGGAATTTTGTATTGCTTTTATCTTGTATTCTGCTAAATTTCTTGTCGTCTAGTCTTTCTTGTATACACGTCCTTAGTTTATGGCATAGTTGTAAACACTGTCTTGACGACTATAGCTCTTTGTGCTGGTTTCCGAGAAACCAGCTTTCTATTAAGCACATCTGAACTTGGGCTGCAACCCCCTTTCTTTGGCGCTTCTATATTTATTAGTGCCATCTATCGCTTGCTTCCTTTCTCCCTTACTTATTGATAGTGCTACTTCTGCTTTAACAACTGTAGATTTCCTTATGCATGCGCATAAATACTGCAAATGCAGTTAATAGCACTCAGTTCTCGTTGATCTGTGAAAACGATTAGATCTTAAATTTTCAACCTTTCATTCCTCAGTTTTATGTGAAAATATCAACTTATAATATTTACTTGTGTTATGTAATTATATTCTCATTTCATTTAATATATTACAAAAAACACATTGTGGCTCTTTACCAATGAACCTAGTCCACCCCTCAGTAAATAGTTGGTATTAACATAACCCCCTTAAGGATTCAATATTGCCTGAATCCTTGAATTGCAATTTACACCATTAGCGATTCAAAACATGGTCCTTCGAGCCGGATTATAATTAACCGGATTGTTATTAACTTAAGTTTTAAAGAAACTAGTGCGCGCGCGAATAATTTGTCTGGTTCATAGACGTCTCAAGTGCTTCACTATATATTAATCAACATTGTATTTCGATAATAATGGAAGATTTCAAGAAGCAAAAGAAGAGCGTGAAGTTCCACATGACGAGATTTCAAACGTACGTCATCGCATTAAAAGAGCCTATAAACAAAAGGGATTTACAACATAGGTTCGATGAATATAAGAAATTACAAGAAGAATTTATTCAAGTTATTAAGGGTATAATAACTCACACCTGAAGAGGAAATAGATGCACTATTGGAAGAAGAACACGTAGGACGTGAAGCATACAGTACAGTGTGTGTGCGCTCTATGGAACTTCTTCAAATTGATGATTTATCCTCATCTGAGGCACCGCGTGCAGTAATTAATACGACAGTCAAAAATACTGCTAAGATATCATCCAAGCGCATTTATTCTAAGGTGCCGGCAATAGAATTACCAAAATTCCATGGAAACATAGACGAATGGCAACATTTTAAAGACCTATTCGAATCAATAATTAATAAAAATGAATATCTCTCAGAT
The DNA here is from genome assembly GCA_947310635.1 of Leptodirus hochenwartii. Taxonomy (NCBI): domain Eukaryota; kingdom Metazoa; phylum Arthropoda; class Insecta; order Coleoptera; family Leiodidae; genus Leptodirus; species Leptodirus hochenwartii. The sequence continues at coordinate 7,507,407 of OX371181.1, forward strand.
GTTGAAAAGTTTCACGACTTGAAAACAAGCGTCAAGGGTGACGCAGCCTTCATAATTCAACGGATCACCGTTTGTGATGATAATTATAATCTGGCGTGGAAAACTTTAAAGGAGTACTACCAAGATACAAGAGCTATCATTTCCACCCATTTAAACCAATTATTAAATCTTCCAAGGGTAGTAGCTGAGAATTTTACCTCGCTAAGGAGCCACGTTAACGACTTCACAAGGAATTTTGGGTCCTTAGAAATACTGCAGCAGCCAACAGTAGACTGTCTATTAATACATTTGTCAACATCGAAATTAGATTCAGTTTCCAAGGAAAAATGGGAAGAATATTGTCTATCTTTTGGTGATACGCTACCGACGCAAGCTCAATTTATAAAATTTCTCACAAATCGTTGCCAGATTTTGCGAGCCCGAAAATCTTCCTCGACCCTTTCACCAACCGGAAGCAAAGAGCATCGTCGTGAAGCAACTCAGCGGTACACATCGTCACATGTTGCCGTATCTACAAGCTGTGTTTTTTTGTAATGGAAAACATAACTCTGGAAAATGTGAAACCTATTTAAGGTTAAACTATAATGATCGATGGCAATTAGTTCGTGAAAGGAATTTGTGTTACGCCTGTTTAAATAAGGGAGGAGCTCACAAGGACTGTCGTTACAAGTGCTTCAAGTGTTCTAAGCGGCACCATTTATCTCTGCATAAGGTAACCCAGTCTAGCGATTCTCAGCAAGAAGTGACAACATTGTCACCTTCATCTCAACATACACGGGCACTGCCAGCATCCATAACAGCTGCTGAGGGTGCAACCAACTCAGGGGCATTTTACCATACAGCCTTTGATTGCAATGCATTGCTGCAAACTGTACTTGTTCATGTCCGTAGTGCCGATGGCCAGGTACACGCCGCACGTGCTCTATTAGATAATGGCAGTAGCCTAAATATAATGTCCGCTCAATTTGCAACATCTATAAATACTCCTATTGTAAGGTCAAATACCACTATTTTTAGAGTAGGAAATCAAGCAGTGAATTCACGAGGTACTACTTCAAATTCAATCTATTCGATGCATTGCAAGTTCAGTACAGCATTAGACTTTATCATATTAGATCATTTGTCATCTATGATTCCAATTAAGTTCATAACAAAGGCCAATTTAAATATACCTCCGCACCTGCCACTCGCCGATCCAAACTTTAATGTACCTGGGCCTATAGATATGATACTAGGTTCTGGTATATTTTGGCAGTTAACGTGTGTTGGACAATTCCTACTAGAATCTGGCATAACAATGCAGAAGACGAAGTTAGGTTGGATTGTGGCAGGTAGTTTTAAAAACGGGTCACAACAGGCTCAATCCTTTCATGCAACATCTACCATTAATGACGATGGGTTGCATGACCTGGTGAAACAGTTTTAGGAATTGGAATCTGTTGTACAACAACCGATACTGCGGGATTGTGCAAGTGAAGGTCATTTCCGCGATACTGTACAACGTGACGCAACAGGACGCTTTGTAGTGCAGTTGCCCTTCAACGATAAGAAACCGTTGCTTGGTTCTAATTATAATCAAGCACTATCACGACTAAAATCGTTGGAAAGAAAATTTGAGCGTAGTAGTGAGTTGAAGCAACAATATTGTGCGTTCATTAATGAATACGTTACATTGGGACACATGACTATTAGTGATGATTGTGACAATTCTGGATATTATTTGCGTCATCATGCTGTGTTTAAGGAAACGAGTACTACAACAAAGTGTCGGGTAGTGTTTGATGGTTCGTGTAAAACTACCGCCGGTGTATCGCTTAATGATACTCTCTTGGCTGGTCCGGTCATACAAGATGATTTAAATAGTATTTTATTACGATTTCGTAAACATCAAATTGTCATAACAGCTGATATCGAGAAGATGTACCGTCAAATACTAGTTGATACAGATCAAGTTAATTATCAAAAAATCTTGTGGCGTTCATCAGCTGATGTACCGGTAAGGGCTTACACACTAAATACTGTAACGTACGGGACATCTTGCGCTCCATTTCTCGCGACGCGATGTTTAATTGAACTTGCCGAAAATGAACGCGTTAACTTTCCCTTTGCTTCTGATGTTATACTGCGTGATTTCTATGTGGACGATTGTATAAGTTGTTGTAATTCTATAGAGTGTGCTCGCGAATTAAAATCTAATTTATGCGAACTATTAAGTCGCGGTGGATTTAATTTACAAAAATGGCGCTCTAATTTGAATGAATTAACGGACTCAACAGAGAATCCATCAGTTCTCTTAAATAAATCAGACATGAACACTTTGGGAGTGTCATGGAACTACCAAGAGGACAAGTGGTCATCTTGGGTGAAGTTACAACGTGTGGCTGCATTCTGTTTGCGCTACATCCATAATTCTAGCACCCAACCAAGGGCGACCGGCCTTTAGCGGGCTCCGAGCTACTTGCAGCTAGAAGGGCTATACTTGAGCAAGAACAAGCAGTAGCCTTTGCCAACGAGCTTGAAGCGCTGCGCAAAGACGAGCCTGTCCCACGGATGAGCCGTCTGCTGCGACTGCGCCCATTCGTGGGTCCAGATGGGTTGCTTCGCGTTAGCGGGCGCCTACAACACGCGGAAGTTCCATATGATCAGCAGCACCATCAAATGCGCGGTCGCGCGCTTATGCTTGCTGCCTATCTAGAGTGGTTAAGACTAGTGCAAGATGTGTTAAAAAAAAATACTACAGACTTTATTCTTTGTGTTATGTATCTGTATGTATCTCTTTACCATTTATGTAAGATTGAGGATTTATACTGTTTAATTAGCTATTGCATTTCATATTGGAATTGAGTAAGTTCATTTATTTATGCATTTAAAGTTTCACAACTTTCAAGGTGCCGAAGATGTTGTGACGAACATGCTATAAGGTCCTTCTAAGAACTTTGTTAATTACAATTTTTGGAAGGGTTTTTTTATACCATGTGTCATAGGTGCGTTGGAATTTTGTATTGCTTTTATCTTATATTCTGCTAAATTTCTTGTCGTCTAGTCTTTCTTGTATACACGTCCTTAGTTTATGGCATAGTTGTAAACACTGTCTTGACGACTATAGCTCTTTGTGCTGGTTTCCGAGAAACCAGCTTTCTATTAAGCACATCTGAACTTGGGCTGCAACCCCCCTTCTTTGGCGCTTCTATATTTATTAGTGCCATCTATCGCTTGCTTCCTTTCTCCCTTACTTATTGATAGTGCTACTTCTGCTTTAACAACTGTAGATTTCCTTATGCATGCGCATAAATACTGCAAATGCAGTTAATAGCACTCAGTTCTCGTTGATCTGTGAAAACGATTAGATCTTAAATTTTCAACCTTTCATTCCTCAGTTTTATGTGAAAATATCAACTCATAATATTTACTTGTTTTATGTAATTATATTCTCATTTCATTTAATATATTACAAAAAACACATTGTGGCTCTTTACCAATGAACCTAGTCCACCCCTCAGTAAATAGTTGGTATTAACATAACCCCCTTAAGGATTCAATATTGCCTGAATCCTTGAATTGCAATTTACACCATTAGCGATTCAAAACATCTATAAATATTTGTGAAACAAAAAGAAGAGAATAGTTAATCAATAACTCAAAACTTTCGAATTATTTTAACATATTGCTATATAAGTTTCAAATAATTAGTTGAGAAAAATATAAAGTTCTTGTTGCTTTATATTTGAAAAATATGCACTGAGTTCCCGTTTCATTAAGGACAATTTTGAATTATTATGATATGCAGCATATATAGACGCTCACACTTATCAAAATATGTTTTAACCGCCTCATAAATTTTTATCTCTTAGAGGTATAAATTCATTTCCCTCTAAACCTCAAATTCTTTTGAGTATCAATATAAAAATTGTTGATGTACGTCCTTTTATTTAAAAATGTTATTGCCCTTTATGTGTTGTATATAATATTTATAAGACCAAATGAACAGGGATAAATAATCCATATATATGTAGCAAATTTGCCATTAAGCTACTAAATAATTATATCGAAGATCACCCAAATATCGTAAGATAAACCATCTTAATAATAAATATTTTGGATTACGATATTTTGGTGTTATTCTATATAATTATGTAAGAGCCTGTATGACATATTTTTTCAATCCTTTGAATTTTTCTATTTATACTAATGCTTATGCTTCATGCGTAGCTACTTAATATAAATTACTCTCGAAGGTAAAGGAAAGGGCATGTACTGTAAAAGTATCACTTTAAATTTGGATTTATGAAATTCTACAAAGTGCACTATAATGTATTTATTAGAACTTTAAAGTAGTCTGTGATAAACTTTTTTCATTAAGATAAATTAATTTTCCTGCTGCGCTAAAATCTAGATGAAGATTATACATAATCATCTTGAAGTATTTAACAAAAATATTAAATCCTGCATCCTTCCTTAAAATAAAGAATATCATTTATGTTAATGGAAATAATATTAGTACAGAATATAACCAAAATACCGTAACTTAAAGCATTAAGTAGCTAGATGTACATTTCAAGGGCTATGCCCCCATCTTCAGTAGCACAAGATCTCTTGTTCTTTTAAATTTTCTTATGTTATTTATAATTTTATAAGAATAGCCATTTTGTACTGCTATATTTCGGATATTATTTAGTTTTTATCTTGTGCTGTGGAAGATGGGGGCATAGCCTTCGAAATGTACATCTAACTACTGAATGCTCTAAGTTACGGCAGTTGGGTGATATTCTATACGATTATTTAACACCGTAGTGATAATTTTTTTAAAAGCAATATTATTATTTATATTCTTGTACGCGATCCTCCTGGTGAGTAATTAATAATATTGGTAATAATAATATATGAGTTAATTAATGTACCAGTGGTAGATAAGTGCAATAAATAATTTAAAGAAAATGAATCATATTATTAGTATAGAAATATGTTATTATCAGCTATCTACTAGTTCAGCTATTTAGCTGAAGATTCTTTTCAAAATAACCTTGAACTTAATAGAAAAAAATATTAAAGTAAGAAGATTAGAATAGAATAGAATAGAATAGAAACATAATAATTAACATAACCTGGTTTGTATCTAACAGACAAATATATTATAAGGAAACAATAAAATGGCACAATAGGTTATAATAATATTACGAGTAAACAATTACAATATAAGCACTGGGATTTATAGGTATTATATAGAGGTGTCTAAATTATTGATTTGTTCGTAATTTAATTACGAATTTTGTTGAAATAACAGTATTTTTCAAGTATTGTTAGAAAGTGCATAATATTTAAAGATTGTACCATGTAATTTATTATATAAATATGATATTTGATAGCTAAAAGACCCTTCGTAGAATAGAATAGAATAGAATAGAATAGAATAGAATAGAATAGAATAGAATAGAATAGAATAGAATAGAATTATTGTTAAAATTTCTACAAATTGTCAATAATAGTCACATAATAAGATTTACGATACATTTTATACATACATAATTACTTAGCAACGTTCATATACATATTAAAATTGATATTAAAAAATTGGTCCTTCTCGTATAGTTCTTCATATAGTAGAATTTTTATTAATTTCTTCTGAAATTGTCCTTATTTATCATTTTGAGTTGGTTTGGAAGAAAGTTATACATTTTGATACTCCAGTATCTTGACCGTTCTTGACATTGTGAATGTCTATGAAGAGGTACCACAATATCTTTAGCATTCTGGTATTGTAAGAGTGTTGTTCTTCGTTTCTTGCGAAAGCATCTTTGTTGTTGTGTACATGGCATAAACAAGCTAGTATATGCATGCTGTGCATCGTAAGCATACCCTCTTCTTTAAATTTGCTTCTGCATGAGTCTCTCCATTCCATATCACAAAATATGCGAAGCGCTCGTTTTTGGAGTTTGAAGACTCGTTCCGAGTCCGTCGAATTTCCCCAAACTGCAATTCCATACGATATGCGACTGTGCAAATTGCTAAAATATACATTTTTAGCACATTTGGGAGTACTAATTTGTTTCATTCTTCTAATGCAATATATAGCGGAGCAAAGTGATTTATATAGCTTATCAATATGTTCATACCATGTTATTTTTGGGTGCACATGCAATCCTAGTAATTTTACTGACTTCTCTCTTCGCATTTTTGTTTTGAAGGTCATATTTTGAGTTTTGTCAACATTCAGTAATAACTTGTTGCTGCTAAACCAAATTTTACATTGTTCTATCACCTCTGTTTTGGTATCGCCACTTCCCGTTATAAAAGAGGAATGATCTGTGTATAGACGGGCCGCTATGGGATTTACGTTGTACAGAAGGTCATTGATATAGATTATTAATAATGTTGGCCCAATAATAGATCCTTGAGGTACCCCAGTTGTAATAATGTCAGTGTTAGAAAGCTTTTGATTCCAATAGACCATATTAGGCTGGCCTGTGCATTGTTGGTGTTAGTGTACCTTTAAATGTAATGTTTAAATTGTGAACATCAGTTTGAAATGATATTTTTCGAGTAAGTATTGTAGACACTTGGTTAGAATAATTTTATGAAACTGGTCTCTCATATTCAACCAACCCATTTCATTTATATTAAAAGTAATTCTGTACCGATTCATGACACCATGATTAAGGTGGAAGTAGGAGTTTTTCATTCAAAACTGCCTACTGGAATAAATTTATTTTAAAGAATATTATGGGGCCCGTTTCAAATAAAGAGGTAGGTGAGATCGAAATCGGATTTTAGAATCAAATGTTACACAAAAAAATTCAAACAGCCAACTTTATCACATCTACTATCCTATAAATATCTACATTATTAATAATATTTTTTTACACAATTCACTATACCCATGACATTAATTTTCTTCGGATTTATAAGAAATGAGTGGTCCTGAGAAGGCTTCACTATAGTTTCAATATGTTTGTTAATATTTTTGTTAACCTTGTTAAGAGAATTGAAATTAAAACTATAATAAATTTGTATCATCGGCATACAAATGATATTTACAGAATTCAAATTGGGCACATATATTTGTAGTACATAACGAGAATGGAAGAGGATATAGGATATATCCTTGAGGTACACCAAAACATATATTTATAGAATTAAATCGGATGTTTTGAAATGGAGCAATTTGCAATCTGTCTTCTAAATAGGATCTAAAAAAATTGTAGCTGTTTCGTCGAGCCCAGCAAACTTCAATATCGAGTCCATAAGTTTGTGGTAAATAGTATCGTAAGTTTTCGAAAGGTCGATAAGCATTAATATCAAATAACAAACCATTATCGCGTAATCTTAAAATGCTATCAGATACGTTAATTGGTGCTGTGGTGCAGGTGTAATTAGATTGAAATTTGGGAAGGATTTTATACTTTTCTTGGTGAGCGCTACTGAGTATCTATGACTCTCTCTAATATTTCTGAAAGCAAAGTAAGAAGACAAATTTACCTTAGATCTTTAATTCTGCAGGATTCCTATATTTTGGCAAAAGTACCAATAGGCCCTGTTTCCAACTAAGAGTCTAAGTACCCTATTCAATACATACATTTACAACATGACTGAAATAAGGTTAGGAATAAGGTTATCTATACCACTCAAATTGGTACAATATAAAAAAGTGAAAACTATCATACATGAAAATACTAATTAACATACAAAATCCAATTATTATAATCCTGGCTCATACTAACAACAATGACTGATGATGAGTGCTGACCATTGCATAGAATATCACCCAAATACCGTACTTCAAAGCATTAAATATCTAGATACGCATTTAGAATACAATGCGCCCATATTACATAACACATTCTCTATCATTAACCGTAAGATAAATAACGGTTAGTAACAGAGGTATTTTATTTAGTTTTTATATTGTGCTACTGAAGATAGGGGCATAGCCTTCGAAAGGCGCATCTAGCTATTGAATGCTTTCAGCGATGGTATTTGGGTGATATTGTATACAATTACTTAATACCGTAGTGGCAATTTTAAGAAAATGCTAACCGTAATTAAATTTGAGATATTTTAGTAAAATAAAGAGATTTTTTTAGAAATAATTAAATAGTTATATTTCGCTATCAATAATCGATAAATTCAAAAAATAATAATAAATGCACAAAACTAACGTTAAATTAATTACAAATTCAAATTCTATATAAATTGCGAATAACGTCTAACGTATATCTTTCATGTTGGTCTTGCTACCGAAAATTTTTAACATCTGTTGCTCATAGTTGTTGATATTTCGCTTCATCAACTGCATACAAGGGCCCATCAATCGTTCAAACGCATCCACATCTAGGAACGCTAACTTCACGTCTACTTCTGCATAAGCTGATGCCGCTCGTGGTCGATGGGTGACTAGAGCTAATTCACCAAAATAACCACCATTACCCACATGGTTCACAGTTACTTCTTCACCATTATGACTGTTCATTGTAATACGAATTGTTCCATTTTCCACAAAATACATTCCATCGGCGACGTCGCCTTCTTTTATGATCTGAGCGCCCTTTAGTTGTAATTAAATAATTTCAGCAACTATTTCAACTTATTCATTAATGATTAATTAATAATTTATTAAATATCAAGACGAATACTTTAGGAATATGGTAAGATTAGTTAAAGTTAAGTAGGAACATGAAAAGGCTATTCTAAAAGAATTGTTTTCAAATTTCAATGATTGTGCGCTAATCTACATAAATAAGGAATATTTTATGGACTACTTTATAGAGAAAATGAGACTGAACACAATATAACACGAAAGAATAAACTTCAATCAAATTTTTGTTGTTATATTACTTGTTTAGTTTACTTTTATTATAGATAATACCAGATTCCTGTCATGTTGGTAACAACTTTTGCACACCAATGAATCACTGAAGTAATAATGAACTATAATTCTAATACATCTCAGCGAAGCTTAAATATTGGTCACATATGAATTGGATATGCGAGCCGTAGACGCATAAAGATAAACGTAGAATAGAAGCATTTAAATGTGATACTATAAAGGGATGATGAGGATTGGTTGACCAAATTAAGTAAAAAATGAAGCCGTACTAGAGTTAGTAGGGGAGAAGAGAAGTATTTGCAGAGTATTACAGCGCAGGAGAGATAGACTAGTAGGTCACATTCTTAGACACGGGGGTATTATGTGTCAGAGGGAAAGCATGTGTCAGAGAGTGGATGACGTGTGCGGGATGAATAGCTATAGAGAGATGAAGGAATTAGCTCAGGATAGATCGACAATGTCAATAGTGTGCCAATGCACTGCATATGCCTCCTAGGGGCAAGACATGGGCAACGACGCTCTGGCCAATAGAGCGGTCCCGATACAGGGATCTCGGTCTATAGGAAAGATTTCAGGCTAACCCACGGTATTAGGGGGATTAGACTCAATCGGTGGGGCGACGGCTAAAATATGCACTCATTGGTCGGTGCAAGGCAAGGAGAAACCAGCACTGTACCTTTCTCAAGCTTACAGCAAAATGAAAATGTCGATTACTGTTAATGTATTACCCCAGGTGAGTAGAGCCAATGGCTCAGAGTCTCACCTGGCTACTTCGGTAGCAGGCAAGCCCTCGGATTCTGGGACGGGCAAGAAATCGATTTCGTCGAGAGTTCTACGAGTTGGAGCGTGGAATGTACGCAGTATGAATAGGATAGGAAAGTTAGAGAATTTGAAATTAGAAATGGAGAGACTTAAACTGGATATTGTAGGGATTAGTGAAGTTAGGGGGAAAGATCAAGTAGATACGTGGTCAGGAGAATATAGATTAATAACCACAGCATCAGATAATGGGCATACCGGTGTAGGTTTTATAATGAATAGAAAGTTGGGATGTAGAGTAAAGAGTTATTGCCAAGTTAGTGATAGAATTATAACTATTAGATTAGACACGAAGCCAACGGACACAGTTATAGTGCAAGTATATATGTCAACTTCAAGTCACGATGATGAGGAGGTAGAATCCATTTATGAGGAGATTGAATCTAGGTTAGCAAACGTTAAAGGACAGGATAATCTAATTATAATCGGAGATTGGAATGCCGTAGTAGGTAAGGGAAAGGAAGTTTCAATAGTAGGAGAATATGGAATAGGAACACGTAATGATAGAGGGGATAGATTGGTAGAGTTTTGTATTAGGAATAAGCTAGTGGTAGCAAACACGCTTTTTCAGAATCACAAGCGCAGGATATATACGTGGAAAATGCCAGGAGATATAGGGAGGTATCAGATAGATTACATACTGGTTAAAGAGAGGTTTAGGAACCAGATTAAGAATTGTAAGAGTTACCCTGTAGCAGATATTGATAGTGACCATAATTTAGTAGTCCTGGACTCAGAGGTCAAATTCAAGAAATTACAGAAGTCTAAACAGGTCAGAGTAGATGTCGATAGGTTAAAATTAGCTGATGTATGTGAAAAGTACAAGCAGAAAGTAGAAATCATGGCAAATGGAACATCTAGGAACGACATAGATTGCGAATGGAGGGAAATCAGAAATGGGTTAACTACAGCAGCAAATGAAGTATTAGGCACAAAGAAAAGGGCAGGTAGGAGGGAATGGATCACGGAAGAAATAGTTGAAATGATAGAAGCAAGAAGGAAAATTAAAATTGGAAACACAGAAGCAGGACAGAAAAAATATAAGGAACTAAGGAACTTAGTTAATAGGAAATGCAAGCTAACGAAAGAAGAGTGGATAAAAGGAAATTGTGAGGATATTGGGGAGGATATGAGAAGAGGTACAGTAGATTTGGGCTACAGGAAAATCAAGTCACATTTTTCTAAAGTAAAACCAAAGGGTAACATTATATGTGATAAGCAGGGTAAGGAACTCACAGAAAATAAGGAAAAAGCTAGAAGATGGAAGGAGTATCTTGAAGATTTATATAAAGGTAGGCAGGACATGGAGGAGCTAGAAAGTGTGGAACAGATAGATGAGGATGACTTATGTCCTAGCATACTTAGGTCAGAGTTTCATAGAGCATTAAATGATTTACGGAATAACAAAGCAGCGGGGATTGATATGATACCAGCCGAATTAATAAAACACGCAGGGGAAAAAATGCAGGAGCGATTATACAGGTTAGTTTGTAAAATATATGAGAAGGGAGAAGTACCACAGGATTTTCAGCATAGTAGAATAGTAACAATGCCGAAGAAAATAGGAGCTAATTTGTGTGAGAACTATAGGACCATTAGTCTACTATCACATGCATCGAAGATATTGCTAAAGATTATTTATAGGAGATTAGAAAATAAAGTAGAGGAAAGGCTAGGAAAAGATCAGTTTGGTTTTAGGAAAAACAGAGGGACGAGGGAGGCGATTTTAGCACTAAGAACAGTAGTAGAAAATAGAAAGAGGGTAGGAAAGGTAACTTGCATAGCTTTTGTAGATTTAGAAAAGGCATTTGATAATGTAGATTGGGACATAATGTTTAGAATTTTAAAAGAAACGGGTATAGATTATAAGGATAGGAGAATAATTTTTTATTTATATAAACACCAAACTGCCTTAGTTAGAATTGAGGGGGAAGAAGAGGTAGCAAAAATAGGGAAGGGAGTTCGGCAGGGATGTACACTTTCACCGTTATTATTTAATCTATATATAGAAGATGCAATAAACAAAGTAAAAGAAGAGTATAGTGTAGGTGTGAATGTACAGGGAGAGAAAATATATATGTTGAGATTCGCCGACGATATAGCTATATTGGAAGAAAGCGAAAAGAATTTAGAAAGGGTATTGAATGGTATGCAGGCAGTATTGACTAGGGATTTTAACATGAAAATAAATATAGGTAAAACTAAAGTGATGAGGTGTGACAAAAAGGAATGCAGTAGAAAAATGAGGATCACAATAGGAGATAATAGAATCGAAGAAGTGTCAGATTTTTGTTATTTAGGCAGTAGAATCACAAAAGATAATCGAAGCAAGGTAGATATAAAGTGTAGGATAGCATAGGGTAGGAAGGCATTCGTAGAAAAGGAACAGATTTTAAGATCAAATATTGACTTGGGTATTAGAAAAAGATTACTGAAGGTATATGTTTGGAGTGTAGTACTGTACGGGTGTGAGGCGTGGACTATAGGAAAGGAAGAGAAGCGTAGATTACAAGCATTCGAAATGTGGTGTTATAGGAGGATGATGAGGATTGGTTGGGAAGATAAAGTAACAAATGAAGCTGCACTAGAGTTAGTAGGGGAGAAGAGAAGTATTTGGAGAGTGTTACAGCGTAGGAGAGACAGATTAGTAGGGCATATTCTTAGGCATGGGCGGATTATGCAATTGATCATAGAAGGTAGAGTGGAGGGAAAGAGAGGGGTAGGTAGGCCTAGATTGGAGTATGTGAGTCAGATAGTTGAAGACGTTGAGATGAATAGCTATAGGGAGATGAAGGGATTAGCTCAGGATAGATCGGCATGGCGTGCTGTTTCCAACCAATCTTTAGGATTGCGGACTCTTTAGCTAACTAGATCGACAGATGGCGTGCTGTTTCTAAGGGTCAGATAGTGGAGGACGTGTGTGGGATGAATAGCTATAGAGAGATGAAGGAATTAGCTCAGAATAGATCGACAGATGGCGTGCTGTTTCTAAGCAATCTTTAGGATTGAGGGCTATTTAACTAACTTTATAATACTAATTTAATAATTCCTATAAATCTCGAAAAGTATAATAAGTAATGTTGCACCCAAGCTTCGACCTGAAATAAGTTGCTAAAATTAAAGTTATGTAATTTCATTCTATTTACTTTGTGAAATGTCCTATCCACCAATGCGTCCGCCACATTCATACGTTCGTATGGTTGCAAGGATTGGAGCATCGGTACACTATCGATCAGTGATTCGTACATCTTACGCTTTTTAAATGCTGAATTGAGAAGAATGCGACGGAACGTCTGCCGATCCATTGCCCACAAAGACCCATCCGTGACCGCCTTAATGGTGGCGGCACGTGGCATATTGTACATAAGCGCCAACTCACCAAAACTGCCGTGACCATCATATGTGTTGATGTGCTCCGGTTCGTTGCCCGGTTCACCCGCAAATGCATGAAATACCCCGCTCTGTATAACATAAAAGTTGTCACCATCGTCACCTTGTTTGATGACTATCTCACCTACAATTGATTAAGAAATACAAGGTAGTGTCTACATTAAATACAACGAAATTTTTTAACTACAATTTGTCATGCCAAAACTAATCATAGCCTATTTCCTAAAATATAATTTCTCTTTCTTTTTTCGATCTGTGCTATTATATATTGAAGATATCTAAACAAAAAACATGTTTAGCATCAGTATTATTGTATATACAATATATTTCTTCGAATATTGCATTTGAAAGTCAGCTGATACCAAACACTGAACCAATTTATAATTGAATAGATTTCGTATTTCAGTAATTGATTCATTTTATCATATTCAATATTTTATAATATGTTAACAATATTCATACCTGCAGTCACGTTCCGCTCAAACATCGCGTCAAGGACATGTTGCATTTGTTCATCATCTAAACTGCGGAAGAGTAGGATATTTCTAACAGTTTCTATAAGGCTAATCCGTTGATTGTCTGACTTCGGATATGCTGTCGCACTACCATCATCTAGGTCATTTTCAGGATCATAAGCTTCGGCGTAGACAGATTTGCGCCTTGTACCAAATCGAACAGTTGATGGTGCATCATAATTAAAAATTGAAGAGGAAGTGGCCATTGAATCGGGAATTACATCACCAGAAGGTTCTGGTAGTTCCGGGAGTACCATAGTTGCTCTAGTTTCTCTTAATCGTGCGAAATAATCAGCAGCGTAATCCACTAAATCTATTGGCTGTTCCAATAGATAACTAATAGTAAACTCTAGAAGTACTTCGCGTAACTCATCTGGCACTTGTATTCGTTGTCCCTGATTAGACCGTATCATGATATATGTGAAACAATTACGACAATTATAAATGATATGTATTGGTAAGTGTTTAATTAATTAAGCCAATTCTTTCTGATGCTACTAAACCGTTGTATTATAATATTTTTACTAGCATCTCAATAATTAGATAACTTAATATGACTTAATGCACATTGTTTAATCTGACGGAATATTGTCATAATAGACACAATGTTGGCTAATATGCTATCGTAATGATAAATAACGCTAGTAAATTATTCTCTTACATCGGTCAAATCTATAGTAATATATAATCTTGCTATATATTTGTTGATAAAGAATTAAGGGTGTCATGTAAAGTATGGGAAATTGAATTCTTTACGATTGGTATATTTCTTTACAAAATTATTGCGTTTGAAGAGAAAAATCTATAAATATATCTAGGTAGGGAAAGAACCGATTAAAGGTAAAGCATGCAGAAAAAAAAAACGGCAGTACAGGGAAAATATATATAGATTCCAATACGTAATTTAGGTAGTGCAACACATTAGGATGAATAGCTATAGGGAAATGAAAGGTTTAGATCAGAAGAGATTAGTCTGGCGTGCTATTCGCAATCATTTCCTAAGGTTGCGTAACATCTCATAATGAGGGAAAAATGAGCAAGCCTAATTTTATCACAATTTTGTAATAATAATCACTATACTAATTGTATAGCAATCGCGATTACTCAAAGAGATATTATATTTAATTTTTACCTTGTGCTACTGAAAATGGGGGCATAGCCATTGAAATGCGCATCTAGCTCTATTTAATGCTTTGGGTGATATTTTATAGATGTATTTCAAAGCGTCATCATAAAAGTCCTTGTTATTAAAATTATCATATCCAACGAAAGGTTTATTTTTTTGGTATAATCTGATTTTCTATTAATAGCTGCTTTTAAACTTATTATCAAAACTTTTTTGAAATTTTTAATAATGAAATACAGCAACAATCGCAAGTGCAACAAACTAATTTTTAATTTCTGTTTGACATTCAACCATCCCGTCCACGCCATTTGAGGTGTTAATTTTTCAATAAAATTCGATTTATTATTAATAAATGACAAAAAAAATTATCAGGTATATAATAGTTCGAAAAATATAGAAACTAATGCCAGTACGTCAAATGTGTCAATGTTGAACATCACAATCTTGAGCAGAGTATATGTACTCAACATTCTTAGCATATATAAATTATATTATTACCAGTAGAAATGTAATCAACATGATATAGAAAATTTCTAATATAATTTTATTTGAACCCTATATACCTAAGTAGAAGCTGAACCGCCTGTGTAATAAATTAGCAACATCAAGAATAAATTATACCTGCAATCAATAAAAACAGAATCTAATATTTACTGGTGAGGTAACAAAGATGATGCCTCGGAAGGTTAGCGTTAACTACTCGTAAAAGGCTGGAGGAACAGATCAATTGACCCTTGAACTATTTCGAAGCTGGTGATGATATATACTTAGTTTTAAAAGCTTAGTTCTTTCCTTTCTCGTTTTAGGTATAGCTCCCTTCACCTATAGCTATACCTATTATGTCAATTTGTATCCCAAACGTCTCACGGCCGTACGATTCAATCTGTCATTGTCACCCTAGTGATGCCATCAGGCTTACGCTTCTATGTGTACCCCCATCCGATGTCAGGTTTTCACATTTTTATATATAATTCATCTTCGTTCATTGAGGGATACAGAGGAGACCGTTGCGATGCACGTTGCTTCTGCTATAAAGTTCTTTGCACCAAAAATTTGCACTATACCTCATACAACAATAAGTGGCCAGGTATACCGTGGAGTTGACTCTTCTATCCTAAGATTTACAATCTCGAACAGCAACTCGTACTGCGATC
This sequence comes from Leptodirus hochenwartii, assembly GCA_947310635.1. Classification (NCBI taxonomy): domain Eukaryota; kingdom Metazoa; phylum Arthropoda; class Insecta; order Coleoptera; family Leiodidae; genus Leptodirus; species Leptodirus hochenwartii. The sequence goes on from OX371181.1 coordinate 7,523,232, forward strand.
TGCCAGGTCCGTATTGGAATTTTAGTTGAAACTAAATATAATAAATTGAAAACAGTATTTCAATGTTGATCTAAATTAGTGATTCTCACCACTGTTCCGCGGCACTTTAGTGTGCTGCGACATGCTTTGTTGTGTGCCGCCAGATTTTGCGAATGGATATAAACAAATTTGTGTGAATTTGAATTCTCGGCCTTGACAAACATAAAAACAAAGAAAAAATCAATATAGATAGTATCTCAATCACGATTCGTGACAGAGGTATTTTATTTAGTTTTATCTTGTGCTACTGATGATGCGCGCATAGCGCTTGAAATGTACATCTAGCTACTTAATGCTTGTTACGGTATTTGGGTGATATTCTATATTATAATTTAACACCGTAGTGATAATTTTTAAAATCACATTATTGATATTGAAATTTAAAAAATTGTATTAAAATTGTTATTTTTTGATATTATAATAAAAATTATTTCGTCGTCAGTTATGAATCTTAATATTCTTTTATATTTTATACCTACATATTATGTAATTATGTATACACAAATTAGTATACACTATTTATAAAACCATGCTCTGCTACCAGTGTCAATAGTGTGCCAATGCACTGCATATGCCTCCTAGGGGCAAGACATGGGCAACGACGCTCTGGCCTATAGAGCGGTCCCTATACAGGGATCCCGGTCTATAGGAAAGATTTCAGGCTAACCCGCGGTATTAGGGGGGTTAGGCTGAATCGGTGGGGCGACGGCTAAAATATGCACTCATTGGTCGGTGCAAGGCAAGGAGAAACCAGCACTGTACCTTTCTCAAGCTTACAGCAAAATGAAAATGTCGATTACTGTTAATGTATTACCCCAGGTGAGTAGAGCCAATGGCTTAGAGTCTTACCCGGCTACTTCGGTAGCAGGCAAGCCCTCGGATTCTGGGGCGGGCAAGAAATCGATTTCGTCGAGAGTTCTACGAGTTGGAGCGTGGAATGTACGCAGTATGAATAGGATAGGAAAGTTAGAGAATTTGAAATTAGAAATGGAGAGACTTAAACTGGATATTGTAGGGATTAGTGAAGTTAGGGGGAAAGATCAAGTAGATACGTGGTCAGGAGAATATAGATTAATAACCACAGCATCAGATAATGGGAATACCGGTGTAGGTTTTATAATGAATAGAAAGTTGGGATGTAGAGTAAAGAGTTATTGCCAAGTTAGTGATAGAATAATAACTATTAGATTAGACACGAAGCCAACGGACACAGTTATAGTGCAGGTATATATGCCAACTTCAAGTCACGATGATGAGGAGGTAGAATCCATTTATGAGGAGATTGAATCTAGGTTAGCAAACGTTAAAGGACAGGATAATCTAATTGTAATCGGAGATTGGAATGCCGTAGTAGGTAAGGGAAAGGAAGTTTCAATAGTAGGAGAATATGGAATAGGAACACGTAATGATAGAGGGGATAGATTGGTAGAGTTTTGTATTAGGAATAAGCTAGTGGTAGCAAACACGCTTTTTCAGAATCACAAGCGCAGGATGTATACGTGGAAAATGCTAGGAGATATAGGGAGGTATCAGATAGATTACATACTGGTTAAAGAGAGGTTTAGGAACCAGATTAAGAATTGTAAGAGTTACCCTGGAGCAGATATTGATAGTGACCATAATTTAGTAGTCCTGGACTCAGAGGTCAAATTCAAGAAATTACAGAAGTCTAAACAGGTCAGAGTAGATGTCGATAGGTTAAAATTAGCTGATGTATGTGAAAAGTACAAGCAGAAAGTAGAAATCATGACTAATGGAACATCTAGGAACGACATAGATTGCGAATGGAGGGAAATCAGAAATGGGTTAACTACAGCAGCAAATGAAGTATTAGGCACAAAGAAAAGGGCAGGTAGGAGGGAATGGATCACGGAAGAAATAGTTGAAATGATAGAAGCAAGAAGGAAAATTAAAATTGGAAACAGAGAAGCAGGACAGAAAAAATATAAGGAACTAAGGAACTTAATTAATAGGAAATGCAAGCTAGCGAAAGAAGAGTGGATAAAAGGAAATTGTGAGGATATTGAGGAGGATATGAGAAGAGGTAAAGTAGATTTGGGCTACAGGAAAATTAAGTCACATTTTTCTAAAGTAAAACCAAAGGGTAACATTATATGTGATAAGCAGGGTAAGGAACTCACAGAAAATAAGGAAAAAGCTAGAAGATGGAAGGAGTATCTTGAAGATTTATATAAAGGTAGGCAGGACATGGAGGAGCTAGAAAGTGAGGAACAGATAGATGAGGATGACTTAGGTCCTAGCATACTTAGGTCAGAGTTTCATAGAGCATTAAATGATTTACGGAATAACAAAGCAGCGGGGATTGATATGATACCAGCCGAATTAATAAAACACGCAGGGGAAAAAAATGCAGGAGCGATTATACAGGTTAGTTTGTAAAATATATGAGAAGGGAGAAGTACCACAGGATTTTCAGCGTAGTAGAATAGTAACAATGCCGAAGAAAATAGGAGCTAATTTGTGTGAGAACTATAGGACCATTAGTCTACTATCACATGCATCGAAGATATTGTTAAAGAATATTTATAGGAGATTAGAAAATAAAGTAGAGGAAAGGCTAGGAGAAGATCAGTTTGGTTTTAGGAAAAACAGAGGGACGAGGGAGGCGATTCTAGTACTAAGAACGGTAATAGAAAAAGAAAGAGGGTAGGAAAGGTAACTTGCATAGCTTTTGTAGATTTAGAAAAGGCATTTGATAATGTAGATTGGGACATAATGTTTAGAATTTTAAAAGAAACGGGTATAGATTATAAGGATAGGAGAATAATTTTTAATTTATATAAACACCAAACTGCCTTAGTTAGAATTGAGGGGGAAGAAGAGGTAGCAAAAATAGGGAAGGGAGTTCGGCAGGGATGTACACTTTCACCGTTATTATTTAGTCTATATATAGAAGATGCAATAAACAAAGTAAAAGAAGAGTATAGTGTAGGTGTGAATGTACAGGGAGAGAAAATATATATGTTGAGATTCGCCGACGATATAGCTATATTGGAAGAAAGCGAAAAGAATTTAGAAAGGGTATTGAATGGTATGCAGGCAGTATTGACTAGGGATTTTAACATGAAAATAAATATAGGTAAAACTAAAGTGATGAGGTGTGACAAAAAGGAATGCAGTAGAAAAATGAGGATCACAATAGGAGATAATAGAATCGAAGAAGTGTCAGATTTTTGTTATTTAGGCAGTAGAATCACAAAAGATAATCGAAGCAAGGTAGATATAAAGTGTAGGATAGCACAGGGTAGGAAGGCATTCGTAGAAAAGGAACAGATTTTAAGATCAAATATTGACTTGGGTATTAGAAAAAGATTACTGAAGGTATATGTTTGGAGTGTAGCACTGTACGGGTGTGAGGCGTGGACTATAGGAAAGGAAGAGAAGCGTAGATTACAAGCATTCGAAATGTGGTGTTATAGGAGGATGATGAGGATTGGTTGGGAAGATAAAGTAACAAATGAAGCTGTACTAGAGTTAGTAGGGGAGAAGAGAAGTATTTGGAGAGTGTTACAGCGTAGGAGAGACAGATTAGTAGGGCATATTCTTAGGCATGGGGGGATTATGCAATTGATCATAGAAGGTAGAGTGGAGGGAAAGAGAGGGGTAGGTAGGCCTAGATTGGAGTATGTGAGTCAGATAGTTGAAGACGTTGAGATGAATAGCTATAGGGAGATGAAGGGATTAGCTCAGGATAGATCGGCATGGCGTGCTGTTTCCAACCAATCTTTAGGATTGCGGACTCTTTAACTAAACTATTTATAAAATTGTCATTATAATACATGTATATGAGTAGGTTTATTTAAAGTACAATTTTATTAGACCCTTGGTGTGCCCTCAAATTTTTAATCATTACAAGTGTTCCGCGAAGGAAAGAACGTTGAGAATCATTGATCTAAATGACAAACATGTTGCTTTAAAAATTATGTATTATTATTCATTATTATTTTATCTGAATGATGTTTTTTCATTGAATGAAAGGGTAAGGAAAGTTTATTTTGGAAAAGATTACATCTACTTATTTGATTTAAATAAATTATGTTAACGAATTAATTATAATTAGAAATGCACATGAAAATATGGAATATTTTTACAATAAAAATTCAAATAATGCATCTAGATACATAAAACATCTACACATTTAATTAAAATTCCGAACTACTTGTGTCAATCTCTTTATTTCTGTGTCGTGTGTATTAAACCACATTTCTTCTAAATAACATATGAAACGGTTATCTTCGCGAGCTTTATGAATATTCTCTAAGTATTTCATCCGAAGAAGCTGCAACCTTGGTGCCTCCAACAACCACATTCGCTTATTAATTTTTTTGAACCGAAAGCCATTCATTCTTAATACTTTTCGTAAAGTATGCGGACTGCAATAAAATATCACAAACACCATCTTTTACAATTCTTCGAACAGGAGTCTTCGTCAAAATTGAATTTTTCTTAATGGATGCTGCTTTGTTTTTGCCCCATTCTCGTAGTCCCATGAAGAAATTCTTAACAATATCCTTGGCTACCCTTGGCAAGAAAACCTTTCTTTTCTAATGTGGATCATCATTATCACATTCGCTGTCATTTTAAATGTCACTAAACTCACTAATCATTTCTACGTCTAATTCACTACTGCTACTTTCTAGATTATTTTTTTTTTTTAATATGCAGATACAGTCTTACTTCTCTAGAATCTTGAACAAAACTAATGTTAGAAATAAAATGTTTGGATTCTAAATATTCAAATTGTCGAAGGGAAGGGATCATTATTATCATTATCATTCTTGTGATCATTGCTCTTTATTGATATGTAATCACCCTTTTTAAACGGTACAATATCAGATATATGACAAAAGCAATCAATGTGCAATCAAATTGGTACAAGTAAAAAAACACTATTTAGTTAAACAGTCCGCAATCCTAAAGATTGGTTGGAAACAGCACGCCATGCCGATCTATCCTGAGCTAATCCCTTCATCTCTCTATAGCTATTCATCTCAACGTCTTCAGCTATCTGACTCACATACTCCAATCTAGGCCTACCTACCCCTCTCTTTCCCTCCACTCTACCTTCTATGATCAATTGCATAATCCCCCCATGCCTAAGAATATGCCCTACTAATCTGTCTCTCCTACGCTGTAACACTCTCCAGATACTTCTCTTCTCCCCTACTAACTCTAGTACAGCTTCATTTGTTACTTTATCTTCCCAACCAATCCTCATCATCCTCCTATAACACCACATTTCTAATGCTTGTAATCTACGCTTCTCTTCCTTTCCTATAGTCCACGCCTCACACCCGTACAGTGCTACACTCCAAACATATACCTTCAATAATCTTTTTCTAATACCCAAGTCAATATTTGATCTTAAAATCTGTTCTTTTTCTACGAATGCCTTCCTACCCTGTGCTATCCTACACTTTATATCTACTTTGCTTCGATTATCTTTTGTGATTCTACTGCCTAAATAACAAAAATCTGACACTTCTTCGATTCTATTATCTCCTATTGAGATCTTCATTTTTCTGCATTCCTTTTTGTCACACCTCATCACTTTAGTTTTACCTATATTTATTTTCATGTTAAAATCCCTAGTCAATGCTGCCTGCATACCATTCAATACCCTTTCTAAATTCTTTTCGCTTTCTTCTAATATAGCTATATCGTCGGCGAATCTCAACATATATATTTTCTCTCCCTGTACATTCACACCTACACTATACTCTTCTTTTACTTTGTTTATTGCATCTTCTATATATAGATTAAATAATAACGGTGAGAGTGTACATCCCTGCCGAACTCCCTTCCCTATTTTTGCTACCTCTTCTTCCCCCTCAATTCTAACTAAGGCAGTTTGGTGTTTATATAAATTAAAAATTATTCTCCTATCCTTATAATCTATACCCGTTTCTTTTAAAATTCTAAACATTATGTCCCAATCTACATTATCAAATGCCTTTTCTAAATCTACAAAAGCTATGCAAGTTACCTTTCCTACCCTATTTCTTTTTTCTACTACCGTTCTTAGTGCTAGAATCGCCTCTCTCGTCCCTCTGTTTTTCCTAAAACCAAACTGATCTTCTCCTAGCCTTTCCTCTACTTTATTTTCTAATCTCCTATAAATAATCTTTAACAATATCTTCGATGCATGTGATAGTAGGCTAATGGTCCTATAGTTCTCACACAATTTAGCTCCTATTTTCTTCGGCATTGTTACTATTCTACTACGCTGAAAATCCTGTGGTACTTCTCCCTTCTCATATATTTTACAAACTAACCTGTATAATCGCTCCTGCATTTTTTCCCCTGCGTGTTTTATTAATTCGGCTGGTATCATATCAATCCCCTCTGCTTTGTTATTCCGTAAATCATTTAATGCTCTATGAAACTCTGACCTAAGTATACTAGCACCTAAGTCATCCTCATCTATCTGTTCCACACTTTCTAGCTCCTCCATGTCCTGCCTACCTTTATATAAATCTTCAAGATACTCCTTCCATCTTCTAGCTTTTTCCTTATTTTCTGTGAGTTCCTTACCCTGCTTATCACATATAATGTTACCCTTTGGTTTTACTTTAGAAAAATGTGACTTAATTTTCCTGTAGCCCAAATCTACTTTACCTCTTCTCATATCCTCCTCAATATCCTCACAGTTTCCTTTTATCCACTCTTCTTTCGCTAGCTTGCATTTCCTATTAATTAAGTTCCTTAGTTCCTTATATTTTTTCTGTCCTGCTTCTGTGTTTCCTATTTTAATTTTCCTTCTTGCTTCTATCATTTCAACTATTTCTTCCGTGATCCATTCCCTCCTACCTGCCCTTTTCTTTGTGCCTAATACTTCAATTGCTGCTGTAGTTAGCCCATTTCTGATTTCCCTCCATTCGCAATCTATAATATAAAACACTATTATGAAATAATTATTCGTTATTACTTATACTTAAAGTTTATTTCATTTTCTGGGACATATATATTTTATATTTTCTATCAACATTTTACTGAATACGTCCAAATATACAAATGAAGCAAATTTACTGCGGTCATAAATCATTCGATACCTGAAGCTTGGCCACTTATTACTGCATGAGGTATACCTGTTGTAGAGAATATAAATATTCTAACATTTATGTTGACTTTGGCAGTATTTGCTCCCTTTTTGGGAACCTAAATATTGATTACAAGCGGTTTTTAGTCTACTTTGAAAAGGTTTATGTCAAAACAATAAAAATTAATGTAGGGTATTTGCGCATAGCGCACAAAAACTACGTACTGCTACAGCACTGCCTTAGAGAGCTAGAGAGAGAGAGATGGGGGGAGAGAGAGAGAAAATGCTTTTATTGATCTTTGTACAAAAATGTCGAAATCGATTTTTTCCGAAGATTCCGCATTAGGCGCCAAATTTTCCAAACTTACGAAATGCATCTCGAAGATTATAATTTATCACATGCGAATTCTAATGTCATAAGATGGTTAACAAAAAGTAATATATATCCCATTTCAAAAATTCATCATATTGCATTGGACAAAATGGAATCTCCCTACCAATTTATGAACTACTTATCTTAATGCTAAAATATGACTTGTAATTAGTTATCTCCAATTCTAATATTACCAACTGTTGCGAATCTGCAAATTTCAACTCCAAATGATAGAGACGTTCGCCTTAACTTGGTGATATTAAAAACTGTATATAGATGATGCTGGAAACGGCTCTTTAATGGATATAAATGGGCCTTAGCACTGAACTCGCACCTTCGCATCATTTTTCACTTAATTCAACAAGCTTGATATTATCAGCAGTATCTAAGGTATAGTTAAGGTGTATTTAAATATTATGGATCTATAATATATAATATAATGATATTAATTCTGTTTTATTAATCAGTTAGTGCAAAAGTGAAATTTCCGTTTTAATCAAAAAATAATATGTAGATAATAAAGCATGTAGGGTTTAATTTGCAATAGATCGTTGTATAGCAATTACATAGCTGGTTTCAGTTAGAATTCCATAATCTATTACTATGGAAAATATAAAAAACTGAGTATTACGAAAATAAGGAAACTATAGTTTTGTGCGATGTTAAGCTATAGACTGCCTCATGATGCTATAACAATAAAATAATGAAAATCTATGTATAAAGCCGGAAGTTTTTTAAACAAACTCATTTTTTATCCTCTAGTAATGTACTAGGGGCCCATAATACAATGTGAGTTAAATTAAAAATAAATAATGTCGGTTCAGGAAAGTTATGTCGCATTTTTGCAAATTTGTTTCTACTAGTCAATTTATAAAATCTATACATTGGAAGATTCTAAAATATCTATTACAAATTAATTGTGATTTAGATTTATTTCCATATTTTATAGCCAGACTGTATAAACTTCAATTCAGTAAGGTACAGCAGCAAGTGTAGTTGGTGCACGTCTAATAGTTGTATACATACATACTGATAATAACTTGCATTTTTAAAGTCCTAATTAAATGCAATACACTTAACTATATCTATATCAGTGGCGGTTCCTTATGCAGGCCGCAGGGCCGCGCGCCCCTCCTGGAAATTGAGCCCATCACGGTAGATATATAATTGTATTGCGATATTTTATCTCGGCATTATTTTTCCTAAAAGATAAAGCTTGCGCTGCGATAATAATCAACACGACACGGTGTGACGTTCGTTGTGGTATCCGTTGCAAGTCATAGCAGCGACCGATGCTGTATCTATCTGTATATATCGTTCGCGTGGTATATATATATCGCTAATTTGGTGCCGCTGGGTGTCCAGCGCCACCCAGCCAGACAGTACAGGTTAAATGCATATGCACTCATCTCACTCTATTGCAAGCAATAGGTGAGAGCGACCTTATGCAGTATATCTTCTGTTTCTTCGGTTCGCTCCTTGCTTCATCGTCTAATATGTGTCGCACATTCCGAGCGGCTATCCAATGACAGTACAAGTTAAATATATATACACAGTACATATGCAATCAGATGAGTGTATCGTAGAGTGCAGGCGACCGATGTAGTATATCATCTATTGGATGTCGCGCTTCTTTAACGTCCTAGAAAAGTTCTGAGAGAACAGAAAGTAGTATATACCAATATACAGCGAGTATATATATATATGTATATAAATTGATATAGAATAGTCAGATAAGACAGTAGCATTTGTTCTGTGTATGTACGATATGTACGTATGTACGATTTTGCTACGTGTTTCTCCAAGAATATATTTAATCGTAATAATTTAATAAAAATAAATAGTGTTAGTTCTTTATTGAAAATAGAGTTTTGTAGACTTTCTCTTGTGGACAAAGTAAAAATTAAAGAATTAGGTAGGCCATTGCCTGATTTAAATTTATCACAAACTTGTGCAAGGAGTGCCAAAACCGGACATTTACGAGAGACATTTACAAAAAAAATTATAACACAGATGAAGGACAGATTCTTATATCGTGGCCATCTACAAGCCGCTGAGTTATTCAACACGAAATTGATGCCAACATTTTCTAAACAATTTCCCGTGAAACTTTTGGAAACCGTGTGTCATACATATCCATTTTTGAATAAAACCAGATTAAAAACAGAATTAGAAGTAATTTACTCGCGTCCAGATTTTTATCAAATAATTGGAGCCACAAATTTTCTTTCATTATTGCTACAAAATAATCCCAGTGAAACTTTCCCGGAAACTATAAAAATACTTAAAATTATTTTAACAACCCCGATGACCACTGCTGAATCAGAGCGTTGTTTTTCAACACTTAAAAGAATCAAGACTTTTTTGCGAAATGCTATGGGTAATGATCGTTTAAACGCGTTGGCGATAATGTGTATTAATAAAAATGTGGTGCGAGATATTGACAATTTTGACGAAAAAGTTTTGGAAAAGTTTATATCAATGAAAGATAGAAGAGCGGAATTCACTTTCAAGAAATGATTGAATTTAATCATTTTGCATCCATTTTAGGTAACATTTCTCACTATTAAGTTATTTTTTAAGAAATGCGTCGCCCCAGATTGAAATGGCACGAGCCGCCACTGATGTATATAGATAATTTCAGTGCTATACAGGAATTGAAAGAACTTTTTCTAATTCTCCGGGGTTATTAATAAATGATCTAAAATATTCTAATAGGAAGAGCGCCATTCATACAATGACGCAATTCATTTAAGAGAATTGCATAATAATGAAGGATTGTTAAAAAATAATTTATTCTTGACAAGTATAATTTCCATATTGTAATTAATCAAAATATTTTGGGAAGTATTTCTGTATTTCAATAGTATATATTTCGTTGTGTATTTTGCTCATATACACTAACTAAATTCCTGCAGCAATTTCACATTCATTGTTTTTTATTTTAATAATTTAAAACTACGTACGTAATATTATATCATAATTTAATATATATTACAGCTTAAAAATTATCACTACGGTGTTAAATAATTGTATAGAATATCACCCAAATACCGTAACTTAAAGCATTAAGTAGCTAGATGTACATTTCGATGGCTATGCCCCCATCTTCAGTAGCACAAGATAAAAACTAAATAATATCCGAAATATAGCAGTACAAAATGGCTATTCTTATAAAATTATAAATCTTTTAAAACAAAAATAATTTCAAAAATATTTCTTATTAAATAAATTAGACAAGATGAAATTGGGCCTGAATTTAAATTAATTAAATTTCATTTAGATTTATGCATGTATATACTTTCATAAGTATTTAATTCGGAATAATTCAAAACACTTTTAACTAATTTAAGTGAACTAATTTATAAATAGGATGACCTGATTCAAAAATATGCTGGGCGACAGCACTTTTATCTTTTCTATTTAAACCGAAATGGGCTAGATGCTCCTTAAATCTAGTTTCTTAATGCTTTAAGTTACGGTATTTGGGTGATATTCTATACTATATATTACAGAGTTTGTTGTATATTTATTAATGTTAGAAATAACATATAATACATTCATTTAATAATTTTAATCTCTTCGTAGTTAGGTATAACGTGACCATTGTTCTCTAAGAAATTCTAAGTTACATTTTTTGTATTGGTTTCAATATTGATCTAATGATGATTTCAATTTGCTGCCTTTCGTGAAAATTTGTTTCGCTAGGTACAGCTGAATCGTAAGTACAGGTAGAGCTTAAGAATAGTATCAATTTGCTGTGGACAAAATCCTTATTTCGTTTAGACAAAACAAGAAAAACGATTTAGTTTTATTACCCTGGTATCTCCAGTTATGGAAACAATAATCTCGATTTATTTATTTATTTTTTAGATGATGGGTTATAAAGGGATGAGTGGCGACATTTATGAACGAAGACTTCACATTAGACATACACATTTAGCATATCCATGGTCCGGAAGGGATTTTATTCAGACAAAGTCTAGAAATAACCCGACCGGAGAGGGATTCGAACCTACAACATCCGTGGTGCCAGTCTGACGACTATACCACGGCACCACGATGCACCCTATTCTCGATCTAATTTGTTTGGAAACTACATTGATTCTTGAATTATATTTCCTTGTATAATTGTAGAAATAAGGGTTTGTTTTACATATAACCAAGGTTAATTAATAGACCTACGAGGGGTGATCAAAAAGTTCTAGGACAGATTTTTTAAAAAATTATTAATTTTTTCTACAATTTATTGGACATTGTCCCCTTCAAAGTACTCCCCTTGGGAAGCTATACATTTTTCCCACCACCGTTTCCACTGCTGGAAGGATCCTGAGAACTCATCTTCTAGAATGGTGTTCAGCTCCTCCAACGATTTTTCTTTAATTTCGTCAGTTGATTCAAATCTCTGCCCTTTCAAGGGTCTCTTGAGTTTCGGAAACAGGAAAAAGTCCGCAGGGGCCAGGTCTGGTGAGTACGGGGCCTGGGGGATGACCGTCATGGCGTTTTTAGTGCAATAATCGCGAATGAGCAACGCAGAATGAACAGGCGCGTTGTCATGGTGCAGCACCCACTCCCCGCTTCGGCCCAGCTCAGGTCTTTTCCTCCTCACAGCCTCGCGCAAATGTCTCAGGGTTTCAACGTAACGAAAACGATTAATTGACTCACCTCGTGAAAGAAATTCGTAGTAGACAACACCCTTCCAGTCGAAGAAAACAGTGAGCATGACCTTCACATTTGATTTGACTTGACGAGCTTTTTTGGGTGTTGGAGACGATTTTGTATTCCATTATGATTACTGGACCTTTGTTTCCACGTCGTACCCATAAACCCACGTCTCGTCACCAGTAATGACACGATGCAAAAAGTTTTCATCATCATTTGCCATTTTAAAAAGTTCCTGACAAACCTGAACTCGGTGTTGTTTTTGATCCTCGGTCAACAGTCTCGGGACAAATTTTACCGCCACTCCACGCATCTGCAGTTATGCAGATAAATTTTCTTGGCATGAGCCAAATGAAATGTTGCATTCCTCTGCCATTTGATGGATGGTTAGTCGACGATTTGATCACACGAGAACGTTCACTCTGGCAACATGATCGTCGTCAGTCGAAGTTGATGGGCGTCCTGAACGATGATTGTCTTTTGACGACGTCCTGCCTTCGTCGAACCTCTTGTACCACTCATGACACCGTAATCGACGCAGACATTCATCCCCAAAAGCCTCTTGCAACATCTGAAAAGTTTCTGTAAAAGTTTTACCCAACTTGACACAAACGCGTTGCTCTTCTTTTTGATTCATTTGATCAAAATAGCCAAACACGAAAAACTTGTTTCACAAAAACGTCTGTCACTTCACAACAAAGAAGGTTGTAGAGAATCTACAAAAACAAAACTAATGTCACAAGTCACAACAACTAATGCTGCCAACCGTACCGCTCTCCGACGTTCCATTGGCGCTCAATCAAAAAAGTCCTGGAACTTTTTGATCACCCCTCGTATGTTACGCGTAATATCTAAATACAATGACCTTAGCAAGCTTATATATTTTATAATAATTTTAACAGTTATTTCAAGATCGTTAAATTAAAATAGTCCTAAACCTTTGGTTTAATTAAATTATAGATTTTGTTTGTTATTTGTAAAATTAATATTAAAGAAGGATTTACTTTCTTAGTACTGTATTTAAACTATGTCTGGTTTTGTAGTTAACTTTAATGGGCTCAAGCCTGTTATGAACATGTATTCAAATAAATAAATAAATATTTTTATTCATTTCATAATTTACTTAAATAATTTAGTTGATGAATAATTTTTAAATATAAAAGGACTTTCCTTCTTTCTGTTTTGCATTTTAGTCAATTGATGGCTCTTTACTCTAAACGCGATATTAGCTTTATTCTTTTTACCTCAAAAAATAGTTTATAGAAAGGAGTTAATGCACTGGCATTAGCAAATATTCATGAAATCTGCAGCTGATGCAATTATACATTGAACAGGATCTGTTTATAGTCAGTGTGTACTCAATGTGACTAGCTGTAATATATAAACTAGAACTCGTGCAGTAATCCTGTACAGGATGCACCTTAACCGCAATATAGTAACACTTAAAACCCCAATTCGGAAAATACCCGAATCTAAAATTTTACTTTTAAATGTGCGACAGTTGTTCAAAAATAATTTAAGCTAGCTTTGCGTACGCATTCATGGGTGAACAAAGCTTAACATATTGTATGTCCTTTCAGAAACGCAAAGATATGTACTTACTATAAAAACTTCATGGTTTAGAATAAAATACTTTATGGCAGCTGGTTCTTCTTTTCATATTTAAATTCAACAATTTCGCGATAGCTAGGTACTAATTTAAGGAAACTTCTTATGAGAGCTTTTAATGAACTTTTGAATGAGCAGAACTAGTCATTTCGTAGTATGAAAAACTAGTTCTGTTCCAAAATCAGATTTTGAAATGAAATCGAGGTTCGAGTGAACACGTACTCGTATGTATATATATACACTACGAAACCTGGCGTATAATCCAAAGTTCGGATCGTGTGGATTTGTTGGTCTCAAGCATACCATGGCATACTTAAACATCCACTAAAGCTAGAGATCCACAGTAAGGTTATAATTATATTGCGCAATCTCACAATCACGTAGACGTATATGCATACTCAGAATCTCTAACTATTGCTGTATGCCTAAATTAAATAAGAACTTACAGCACCAATTAATATGCACATAAACGCCATATGCTAATAAGTCTTATAAGTCGTAATTCACTAGAACTGTGCTTCTTAAACTTTTTGATGCCCCGGCTCCCCACTAGCTTAAATCAAAAACTCACGGCCTCCTTGAATTTTATTTTGAGAAGTCGGGGTTGATTTTAAAGAGTTTTATTTTGTTTTGTATATGTTTTATAATATAGAATATCACCCAAATACCGTAACAAGCATTAAGTAGCTAGATGTACATTTCAAGCGCTATGCGCCCATCTCAGTAGCACAAGTAAAAATAAATAAAATACCTCTGTCACGAATCGTGATTGATATACTATCAAATAAATAAGTCAACATGACAGAAATACTTCAAAATTGGCATATAAAATGACCTATAAATCTTTTAAAAACAATACAAATTAAAAATTACAAATTACAAATTATAAATTAACCAAAATAACAAGAACAGCAAAAAATATTGGTTTGTGAAATCTAAAATAACTATAAATAAATAAATAAATATATAAATAAAATAATAATAATATATTTAAAAATAGTTTTTATTAAATAAATTAAATAGACAAGAATCTAAATTCATTAAATTTGATTTAGATTTATGCATGTATATACTTTCATAAGCATTTAATTCGGAATAATTTAAAACATTTTTAAGTAATTTAAGTGAACTAATTCGAATAGGATGACCTGATTCAAAAATATGCTCGGCGACGGCACTTCTATCTTTTATATTTAATCTGAAATGAGCTAAATGCTCCTAAAAGATCCATCTAGTTTCGATGGATCTAAGTGTTTGTCCTATATATACTTTAGGACAATTAGAACAAGATATTTCGTAAATACCCGATTTTTTATATATTTTTTTGTGATAGTGACATATAGTACGATGTATTTTTTAATCAATAGAGCCCGTAATACAACGGATACAAGATGATCTCCTTTATTATATATATACGAGTATATAATATATAAGATGTTAAAAATAAGCATCCATTAGATATATATTATGATTGACTGGTTTGCAATTACAATACAGTGCTGACATTATCTTTTCCATAATTCATGTAGAAATTGTTTTCCTTTGAGAAATTAAGCGAGCAAATATTAAATTACCTTATGTTTGAATTATACTATGAACCTATCTTGCATATAATTTTCGTGGGTATATTACAGCAATTATATACATTTCATATAGTACAGTAGCGAGTTGTATAATATTTGTGATTTGTATGTTTTATGTGATTATACAAGTATTATATCAACAATGATTCATTTACTTTAAATTTATAAAAACGCAATTCTGCAAAAAATGTATGCATAATTTTATATTTTCCTTCATATTTTTGTTGCCGAATATCTCAGAAGTTTCGATATATTAAAATGTTTCATCCCATTTTAGGATATAAGAATTGCTATTTCAAAATTGAGAGGTACAGCAAAAAACCATTTTCAGATATACTAAATACGGGTACAATTTACTCGACCATGTTTTAAAACAGAATAGGTTAATCAAAACATACTATTAATCACAAATTATTCGATAAATCCCAGCAAACCACAACCAATTTATAAACTTTCGATAAAATTAAGGAGTTAAGGTTTATAAATCAGATTAAGAGCTGTCAGAGTTACTTTGTAACATATATAGATAGTGACCACAACTTAGTAGTTCTGAACTCAAAAACTAAATTTAAGAAACATGTATAGAAACCTAAACAGTGTAGAGTAGATGTTGGTAGGTTAACATTAGTTGATGTAAGCGAAAGTTAAAAAGAGAAAGTGGGCATTTCATCTGGTGAAACAACTTGGGACAACATAAACAGTGAATGAATGGAAATTATAGATGGGCTGACTACAGCAAAAGAAGTATTAACCACGAATAAAAGGGCAGGTAAAAAAGCATAGATAAGTAAAAAAATAGTTAAAATGATAAAGAAAGAAGGAATATTAAAAATATAAAATACGAAAGTAGGACAGAGAAGATATATGGAACTAAGGAACTTAATTAAAAGGAAATACAAATTAGTGACAGAAGAGTGGATAACAGGAAAATATTAGGGCATTGAGGAAAATATGAAATCATTTAATGTAGATATGGGCTATAGAAAAATTAAGTCTCATTTCTCTAATGTGATGCCAGTAAGGAGCTCACAAAAAATTAGGATGGAATTAGAAGATCGAAGGAGAAAATAAAGTAGAAGAAAGGTTAATAGAAGACCAGTTTGGTTTTAGGCTAAACAGAGGGATGAGTGAGGCCAACCTACATAGCTTTCGTAGATTTAGAAAAGACATTCGATAATAGATTGGGATATAATGTTTCGAATGTTCAAAGAAACTGGAATAGATATAAGAATAGGAAGATGATTTTCAATTTGTATAAACATCAAACTGTATTAGTTAAAATTTAGTTAAAAATAATTGAGGTAGCAAGAATAGGAATAGGTAGCAAGAAGAAATGCCGGTAGGGAAGTAAATTATTTTTTTAAATAACCTATAAGATTTAACAAAAGATTAATTTGCTACAATCTTATACCATCATATATTTTTTATTAAATTAAATACGGGAGGAATTAAAACTATGTTTTTATGTCACAGTGTGTCAATAGTGTGCCAATGCACTGCATATGCCTCCTAGGGGCAAGACATGGGCAACGACGCTCTGGCCTATAGAGCGGTCCCCATACAGGGATCCCGGTCTATAGGAAAGATTCAGGCTAACCCACGGTATTAGGGGGATTAGGCTGAATCGGTGGGGCGACGGCTAAAATATGCACTCATTGGTCGGTGCAAGGCAAGGAGAAACCAGCACTGTACCCTTCTCAAGCGTACAACATGAAATGTCGATTATCTTTAATATATTACCCCAGATGAGTAGAGCCAATGGCTCAGAATCTCATCCTGCTACTTCGGTAGCAGGCAAGCCCTCGGATTCTGGGGCGGGCAAGAAATCGTCTTCGTCGAAAATTCTACGAGTCGGAGCGTGGAATATACGCAGTCTTAATAGGATAGGAAAGTTAGAGAACTTGAAATTAGAAATGGAGAGAATTAAACTAGATATTGTAGGGATTAGTGAAGTTAGGGGGAAAGATCAAGTAGATACGTGGTCAGGAGAATATAGATTAATAACCACAGCATCAGATAATGGGCATACCGGTGTAGGTTTTATAATGAATAGAAAGTTGGGATGTAGAGTAAAGAGTTATTGCCAAGTTAGTGATAGAATTATAACTATTAGATTAGACACGAAGCCAACGGACACAGTTATAGTGCAAGTATATATGCCAACTTCAAGTCACGATGATGAGGAGGTAGAATCCATTTATGAGGAGATTGAATCTAGGTTAGCAAACGTTAAAGGACAGGATAATCTAATTGTAATCGGAGATTGGAATGCCGTAGTAGGTAAGGGAAAGGAAGTTCCAATAGTAGGAGAATATGGAATAGGAACACGTAATGATAGAGGGGATAGATTGGTAGAGTTTTGTATTAGGAATAAGCTAGTGGTAGCAAACACGCTTTTTCAGAATCACAAGCGCAGGATATATATGTGGAAAATGCCAGGAGATATAGGGAGGTATCAGATAGATTACATACTGGTTAAAGAGAGGTTTAGGAACCAGATTAAGAATTGTAAGAGTTACCCTGGAGCAGATATTGATAGTGACCATAATTTAGTAGTCCTGGACTCAGAGGTCAAATTCAAGAAATTACAGAAGTCCAAACAGGTCAGAGTAGATGTCGATAGGTTAAAATTAGCTGATGTATGTGAAAAGTACAAGCAGAAAGTAGAAATCATGGCTAATGGAACATCTAGGAACGACATAGATTGCGAATGGAGGGAAATCAGAAATGGGCTAACTACAGCAGCAAATGAAGTATTAGGCACAAAGAAAAGGGCATGTAGGAGGGAATGGATCACGGAAGAAATAGTTGAAATGATAGAAGCAAGAAGGAAAATTAAAATAGGAAACACAGAAGCAGGACAGAAAAAATATAAGGAACTAAGGAACTTAATTAATAGGAAATGCAAGCTAGCGAAAGAAGAGTGGATAAAAGGAAACTGTGAGGATATTGAGGAGGATATGAGAAGAGGTAAAGTAGATTTGGGCTACAGGAAAATTAAGTCACATTTTTCTAAAGTAAAACCAAAGGGTAACATTATATGTGATAAGCAGGGTAAGGAACTCACAGAAAATAAGGAAAAAGCTAGAAGATGGAAGGAGTATCTTGAAGATTTATATAAAGGTAGGCAGGACATGGAGGAGCTAGAAAATGTGGAACAGATAGATGAGGATGACTTAGGTCCTAGCATACTTAGGTCAGAGTTTCATAGAGCATTAAATGATTTACGGAATAACAAAGCAGAGGGGATTGATATGATACCAGCCGAATTAATAAAACACGCAGGGGAAAAAATGCAGGAGCGATTATACAGGTTAGTTTGTAAAATATATGAGAAGGGAGAAGTACCACAGGATTTTCAGCGTAGTAGAATAGTAACAATGCCGAAGAAAATAGGAGCTAAATTGTGTGAGAACTATAGGACCATTAGCCTACTATCACATGCATCGAAGATATTGTTAAAGATTATTTATAGGAGATTAGAAAATAAAGTAGAGGAAAGGCTAGGAGAAGATCAGTTTGGTTTTAGGAAAAACAGAGGGACGAGAGAGGCGATTCTAGCACTAAGAACGGTAGTAGAAAAAAGAAATAGGGTAGGAAAGGTAACTTGCATAGCTTTTGTAGATTTAGAAAAGGCATTTGATAATGTAGATTGGGACATAATGTTTAGAATTTTAAAAGAAACGGGTATAGATTATAAGGATAGGAGAATAATTTTTAATTTATATAAACACCAAACTGCCTTAGTTAGAATTGAGGGGGAAGAAGAGGTAGCAAAAATAGGGAAGGGAGTTCGGCAGGGATGTACACTCTCACCGTTATTATTTAATCTATATATAGAAGATGCAATAAACAAAGTAAAAGAAGAGTATAGTGTAGGTGTGAATGTACAGGGAGAGAAAATATATATGTTGAGATTCGCCGACGATATAGCTATATTAGAAGAAAGCGAAAAGAATTTAGAAAGGGTATTGAATGGTATGCAGGCAGTATTGACTAGGGATTTTAACATGAAAATAAATATAGGTAAAACTAAAGTGATGAGGTGTGACAAAAAGGAATGCAGTAGAAAAATGAAGATCTCAATAGGAGATAATAGAATCGAAGAAGTGTCAGATTTTTGTTATTTAGGCAGTAGAATCACAAAAGATAATCGAAGCAAAGTAGATATAAAGTGTAGGATAGCACAGGGTAGGAAGGCATTCGTAGAAAAAGAACAGATTTTAAGATCAAATATTGACTTGGGTATTAGAAAAAGATTACTGAAGGTATATGTTTGGAGTGTAGCACTGTACGGGTGTGAGGCGTGGACTATAGGAAAGGAAGAGAAGCGTAGATTACAAGCATTAGAAATGTGGTGTTATAGGAGGATGATGAGGATTGGTTGGGAAGATAAAGTAACAAATGAAGCTGTACTAGAGTTAGTAGGGGAGAAGAGAAGTATCTGGAGAGTGTTACAGCGTAGGAGAGACAGATTAGTAGGGCATATTCTTAGGCATGGGGGGATTATGCAATTGATCATAGAAGGTAGAGTGGAGGGAAAGAGAGGGGTAGGTAGGCCTAGATTGGAGTATGTGAGTCAGATAGCTGAAGACGTTGAGATGAATAGCTATAGAGAGATGAAGGGATTAGCTCAGGATAGATCGGCATGGCGTGCTGTTTCCAACCAATCTTTAGGATTGCGGACTGTTTAACTAATGTCACAATAGGAAATATAAATTTATTTATGAAATTTATATATTACGACATGTTTCGGACCATCGTCCATATCAAGTGAAAAGTATAAGAAGAAACTACAAGAATATATACAGAAAATATTACAGTTAGTCAATATTACAGTAAGTCAAATAATTGACAATGTATTAAGTCTAACTGGTCGTTAATGATGCGATTGGGATTTTTGATAGCTTTATATATTTCTAAGGATTCTAATAATTCAATTTATTACTCTTAGCAGCTACATGGTGAACAGATAAACTATTAATATCTGGGAAGTTCCCATTGCACAGATTAACATGTATACGAGAAGTATACTCGAACATATGGATGGATCCAGACTTTCCTGCGAAGTGTTTCTGGATCTGTCCAAAGCTTTTGACAGTATAGACTTTAATCTGTTATTATTCAAAATTGAATGTTACGGCATACGAGGTGTTGCACTTGACCTTACGTCGTCATATCTGAGTGAAAGATACCAACGCTTTGAGCTATGCGGGGATGGCAAAAGATTCTTGTCCAACAACTTGCTAGTTTCTGTAGGTGTGCCGCAGGGTAGTCTACTTGGCCTGCTACTGACCATTATTTTCATGAATGATGTATCCTCATGCTGGCGCTTTATTACTGAACTACGCTGACGACACGAATATTCTAATAAGGGGCTCCTCAATAGAGAACATTTCTGATAGTGATACAAAATCAAAGTTGGCTGCGTGGTTTAAAAATAATAACTTAATTTTGAATGAAAGCAAAACGAATGCAATAATTTTTAAACACATAAGATTTAAATTACAAACTCCCTCACACATTAGCTTTGTCAATACAACACTTGAGGTAGAACTGCTACACATGGGAAATGTCTTGGAATATTCTTTGACAGTTATTTGGACTGGATTCACTATATTAATTATTTAAGCCAAAAAATAAGCTGTAGAATCTTCTCGTTTCGAATCCTCGCAAGATATATGGGTAGGCAGGTTTTACTGCAAGTGTACTTTGGTACTATATTGTCTCTTCTGCGATATTATATAATTCTTTGGGGTTCATCATCTAAAGTAATAAAGAATTTTCGTAAGCAGAAGTGGGCCATCCGGACTATTTTTGGCTTAAAATATAAGGCTAGCTGTCGGAGGTCATTAAATCTAACAATATATTAACTATCTATGCAATATATATTTTTGAATGCCTACTGTTCTATTTAAACATATCCAAAAGTTTGAAGAAAACAAAGGTAGGCATAATCATAATACTCGTTACAAGGACATCATAATCATATACCCTGAACATTCCACATCAATCTTTGAAAAAGGCTGCCATTACCAAACTCTTTTTTTATGCTTTATCGTTAAATATACGCACTACTAAAATATATAATGTTTTCAAAAAACAATGCTTTCGTTTACTCTTAAAAATTGAACCATACAATATAAACGATTATTACACATATGTTACCTAGATTATTCTAATCAGAATATTATGCTTTTGACCTGTTTCATTTCGTGTGCTGCATAACCTATAATTCAATGTTTTGATATCTGTACCTTGTAAACATGTAATATGAAATAATTGAATTCTTTCTTTCTCTCTTTCTTTCTTTCATGTTCCGCAAAAGTTGAAATATTTTTCTTGGATTTAAAATCACGTAAATGTTCACAATAATTGATAGATAAACTGCGACCTGTTTGGCCAATGTAAATAGCATCACAATCAGGGCATTTTAACTCATATACTCCACTTTTATTAAATATAGAGGTTACATCTTTATTCTTGAAAATTAAATTAGATCATTTAGATGGCGGTCGGCATAATAAAGAGATGTTATGTTTAGAAAAAATGCGTGAAATATGGTTACTAATGTGAGGAAAAAATGTATAAGGCATATAGAACATCATGTGTGTATCCGGGATGAAAGGGTATAATGAAGAGTAAGTTAATTTTTTACGTTTTTAAAAAATTAAATTATCAATAAGGTGTAAATTAAGTCCATTAATTAATGCAATGATTTTTATATAAGTTAACTCAATTTTTAAATTATCTGGGGTTATAGGTAAGGAAAAGGCTCTATGGATCATAGAATTCGAGGATGGTCAATTCCTATAAATATGGGGTCAGGTAGAAGAAACCGAAAATGTGTATGGTCAAATTCCTACAAACGCCTGTTGTCCATCGCCTTCCTCTTGCTCGAAGTACTTATTTCTTGCACATGTAACTTTGTTTCCTCGGGGTGATCATGCAATAAAATGCAGGCTTCTGCATTCTGAATTTCTGTGCTATCACCAACTGAGTCATCTGGGTCATTGTTAATTGGGTAATTGCCACGATCGTTAAATATATGGGAGCCTATATCTATGTCTTCTTCTTCAATGTTTGATTTCAATTGGAAATATTATAGGAAACCTTATAAGAATTTACATGTACCTTTGTAGGAATTTGACCATCATTAACTCGACTAGCTGAAAATTATAGGAATATTTATACACCCATAGAATTATAAGCAGCTAAAATATGTTTATGGTGATGGATGGAATCTGCTGGTATGGTGATAGGTATGAATGTAGGTTTTCTATAGATATTATAATACAACACATTATTTTTAAACCAATTAATAGACAATGTTCACTTGATAATGAACAATAGTCCGAAACATGTCATTGTAATATATAAATTTATATATCCTATTGTGATATAAAAACATAGTTTTAATTCCTCCCGTACTTAATTTACAATGGAATATCACCAAGTAAGCCTTAAACACATCAATTTTTTATTAGATTAGATTAACATCTTTTATATATATATATATATAATGGTGATGTTCATCGTCCTTTTTGAACTATTCACTGCTGCTAACAACCTATTGTACATGACTTATAATGTTATTATTACAAGCATTGTAGCATGTATAAGATCTGGTCTATATATTTTCCGTGTGCTACAAGGTTAAGGATAGTATGGGTATAAGAGGAGTTACAAAACACGTGTCTACCACGAATGATAATATAATAGTTGATAACATAATATAGATCGAGATGAATTTCTAGTGAATCTGACTCTATCTAAATTCAGTCCATACTAAAACTAATATATTTCACTTTTATATTATATACTTTTGCATGGACAATTTAATAAAAGATTAATAGTACAACATATTGTAATTTTTTAATATTTTCTTTTCCTAAACTAGATTTTCGAATATCGTACAATATAACTTAGAGTTCAATATCCTTTCAGAAATTAAAACGTAACCCCTACATGTAAATTTAAAGTAGATTGTGCGAATAATTTATAGAACCATAAATGGGGATCGCATTCGGGATCATTTTCTTTATCGATATTCTCCGCTATGTCAAAGAAAATTTTAAAGTTTTCTTTTTTCAACTTAGCCTCTATGAATTTTGATTTGTGAAAAATATATAAAAATACATTAATGCTCTATCCCATGATATATATATATATATGGTTATGTTCATTATGGACCTATGAACCTCAAAATCGGGACTTTCGATATTATATCCAATGCTCTAACTTCTTGTGATTATCGCACATATACTTTTAGTCCGGATTTAATTTGATTTCATATTGATGTTCAATATGAACAGACCATTTTAGATATATATGTTGAAAACGTGAGTATGCAGGAAGATTGGAGTCGGATCAAGTATCCTTGATTAGAATTTTATGGGAAGGCGAGAGCGAATCTAACGCCATATGATACGAAAGATGGCGTGGCAAGATGGTAGGTATTTTATAGCAGCGATTCCTAACCTGTAGTTTGCGAACCTAGAAATAGTTTACAAAACACCTTCAAGGTGTATATGAAAAAGAATTAGCGATTGTTGCAGTTACGTATATATAGTATAGATGCGATATTAATTTTATAAATAATAATAATAATAAAGTCTTTTTTTTTATTATCACTACGGTGTTAAATAATAGTATAGAATATCATCCAAATACCGTAACTTAAAGCATTAAGTAACTAGATGTACATTTCGAAGGCTATGCCCCTATCTTCAGTAGCACAAGATAAAAACTAAATAAAATACATTTAAAACAATATAAATTAATAATTAACGAAACTAACAATTAACAATAACAATAATCATTTATTTTAGGTTTGTCAAACCAAAAATAAATAAATAAAATAAAAATAAATTTAAAAATAGTTCTTATTAATATATTAAATAGACAAGATGAAATTGGGCGGCCTGAATCTAAATTCATTAAATTTGATTTAGATTTACGCATGTGCATGTATATACTTTCATAAGCATTTAACTCGGAATAATTCAAAATACTTTTAAGTAATTTAAGTGAACTAATTCGAATAGATTGACCTGATTCAAAAATATGCTCGGGTACAACACTTTTATAAAAACTAAATATAATTATACTGTAATTGTTATACATATTTAAAAAAAAACACAGAAACTATAACATATTTGCCAAACGAGGTGAAGTTCAGGCTCCAGTGAAACTGGAGGACCTGCTCTACCACTTAACCTTGTGTTACCGCGCATCCCCTAACTGTTGGCTCACAAATCTAGTGTCAGCGGGGCAGCGGGGGGTACGCGGTAGTTTCGACCATCGATTTTGGACCGATCTTAGAGATCGGTACGACAGTACTCACGACACCAGCACTTCAAGCGGACGATAATGTGTGCACGTTTATGGTAAAAAGCGAATAAAATTATAAAAAACTCAAAGCGCTCTGTTTTGCTTTCCTCTATTGCTAAGGAACCAAATGTAGGAGCAACACATTGAAATGGAAATTAACTTGTTGTACTAAGAATAATGTAAGAATTCAGGAGTTAATTCATGTGAGCACTATAAGAGTCTATAATACCACATGCATACAACACATTACATATTCCATTGTGGTATATTGAATGAAACATATGCTATAGTTATGTTTAAAATTTTTACAAAAATTCCTTATAGTGAATTTAATGTCTTTTTGATAAAACATTTAAAAATGTTTATTGCTAACTGAAAAAATATTTTCAATTGTAAAAATCTAAACTAGAAAAGGCAAATAACCTACGTAAAACTCAAATGAT
This sequence comes from Leptodirus hochenwartii, assembly GCA_947310635.1. Classification (NCBI taxonomy): domain Eukaryota; kingdom Metazoa; phylum Arthropoda; class Insecta; order Coleoptera; family Leiodidae; genus Leptodirus; species Leptodirus hochenwartii. Next base: position 7,548,333 of record OX371181.1, read on the forward strand.
TCATTTTAAAAATAAATTTAAAACTAAATGTATATACTTTCAGGTTATCCCAAAAAGGAGTACACGAGCTGAAAGAAATTGAGAAACGCTTCTCCATACTATCCGTTCGTGATTCTGTGGCAAAGCTAACCACAAACCGTATTATCGATAACTGCTGCTGCGTATCACATAATAACTAACATCAACTGGAACTAGAGTATCCTTTAATAAAAGAAGTTATAATTAAGTTATGGTCGATACGTAAGAATTTATGGTTGCATAGATCAAAATGAATGCTGCACATTGACACTATTTTATCTGTTATATATGTATGTCCAGTGGCGGCTCTTACAATTTTAATCGACTCTTACAATTTCTTAAAAAATAATATAATAGTAAGAAATCGGACCTAAAATTGATGCAAAAAGATTAAATTCAATCATTTCTTGAAAGTGGTATTCCGCTCTTATATCCTTCATTGATATAAACACTCCTTGCACAAGTTTGCGATAAATTTAAATCAGCCAATGGCTTACCTAATTCTTAAATTTTTACTTTGTCCTCAATAGAAAGTCTACAAAACTTTATTTTCAATAAAGAACTAACACTATTCATTTTATTAAATTATTTCTATTAAATATATTCTTGGAGAAACACGGGGCAAAATCGTACATACGTAACTACACTGAACAATGCAACTGTCTTATCTGGCTATTCTATATCCATTTTCCTGTATACTAGACTAGGCTTTTTTGTTGGGACGCTAAAGAATTGCGGCCCGGAATAGCTTAAAACAACGATATGTTCTTAGCTATAGAAGCTGCGTGACGTCACGTTGCTATTGCAAACCGCGCCGCTAGTTTGTTTGCGGCTCATACGATACGAGAACCAAAGAAACAGATGCTATACTACATACGGTGGTTCACACTTTACCGCTTGCAGCGGATAGGATGAGTGCATATGCACTTAACTCATACTTGCTCGCCGCCAGACCGTGTTGTGTTGCGTGTAGCGATGTGTAGTTCACTCGCGAACGGTTCAATCAAATGACAGGCGTACTGTGACGATGTTTTGCAACGACCTATAGGTCACTATGACCTAGTTCGTGAACTATGAACTACATGGTGCACGGTGTACGTATTGATGTACTTGTACTAGGTCCTGAACCCGTCGTGTATTAAAAAGTTCATGAATCACAACGGCTCGTAAACGATGCAGTATAATATACATTACATATACAGTACCAATAGCAGTACTAATATTTATGTGATAAAGTGTGTTGGTGAACGGAACGAAATTATATTTCCTTATATATATGTTTTGTATAAATTATAAACATTGTTGTTTTTTCTTCCTTATTCTTAATTCAAAATAAGTATTGTAATATTTCAATTTATTTATTTTTTACTATTTAATATTTTTATATTGAGAAAAAAGAGATTATTTTCAGTATGTGCATGTATTTCATATATGGCGTGTACAGTTCATTTTTATAAAATGTTAGTAGTACACGACCTATAGTTCGTGAACGGTACATTGAAATAAACTATGAACTACGAACTAGGTCCTCAAGGTGACCTACAGTTTGCCATCGCTAGTTGAGTGCTATCGCGACGCAAGCTTTGACGCAACGCAACATAATTACAGTGCATATGAACATGCGTATAATAATAATAATTTATTTGTGTCAAAATTCTACAAAGAGTTTACACTAGTCACATCAGTCTATTTACTATACTATACAGGATATGTTCAAATCAAAAATTAGTATATAAAAATTCATGTTCACTATAAAAAGCGTTCTGTATAAGAGGTTCCTTCACTTTATATAGCATTTTACGTGCATTCGCGTGCAATATTTCAATATATTGGAATGGGTTGCAAGAAAAATTGTACCGTTGCAAAATACAGACAATGAAATGTACAGTGTTATGTCGTAGCCTTTGTCGTAGACTTTCGCTTTTTATTTATATAGCAAGGTTAACGCGGAAAAGTTGCTGTTAATTTGAAATTAGGTGTAGGAATATTTAATATCTAATTTTAATATTTTAATATCTCAGAATTGTTTTTCCTTAAATGGTAAATTTTTTGAGCAAAAAGAAGCTAAAGACCCGGTGCCCTTCCTCCAACTTTTAGTATCTAAAACAAGCATTTTTTACTTTCAATCTTGAATTTATTTATTATTTAGAAAAACAAACCAGAATGAGAATAAGATACAGTGGATTAAGTCAAAATCAATCTGGATTTTGAAGACCTTGTCCCTGCATGAACAAGTTTTGCAACATTTGATATATACACTTACAAAACCGCTTATAACGTAGTATTACAATCAAGGATGTCTCTCAAGTGGGAATGGGACAGTATATATTAGTATTAAACTCACCAAACTAAGTTCATAAGTACTGAATTAACACGTATCAAGATAATATTTAGATGCCCGGGGATATTCTTCATTGAATAGCTTAGCGATGAACTAAGAACTTCGTCTTGTTATAGAACCTCGTAATGATGTAAGGTGTTTACTCTGCCGGATGTGCAAACAGTATATTACGAATAAAGGATAATTCAGCGTTTGCCTTCCCCTTAATAATACAAGAAGGTCATATAATATTAAGTGAAAGAAAGAGATAATAATATATGATGCATATCTAATTCTATTTTTAGAAATTCAACTTTTCATTTAAGAAGACCTTTAAGAAGAAATTTTTTGGGACTATAATGTTCACTACGAAATTGTTTTTAAGGAAAGCTCCTGTTTTTAATAACTTGTGTTATTAACATTGCCCGCAAGTTTCGTATCTGATTTTGTATCAATATCTCATCTGATTTATTCGGTACGATAAGAAGTTAAAACTTGACCTAATATATTATCTTAGTTTCCTGGAACACATTTGACCGAAATATGAAACGATATGATTGCAATAAAAGGGAATACAAAGAAAATTATATTATAAAGATTATTTTTTAAGAGTGATTTATAAAGACGTATTATCTTGTATCTTGATTTTTGTATATATACCACCTTATTGGCAATGGTATTTTTGCAAACTAATAACATAGAAACCAATTTAGTAAACGAAAACTTGTACAAGCGGAATTTCTACAAAAAAATATGTTCGCAGAGAACTTTTTGGCTTTTTGATTTAAATAATTGAATAATAAAAATAGTGTTTTTAACTTTCGCTGCAAACTAAATTTCTTTTAAAAGGGAAATGGATGTTGGCGTTACTGCATGACAATTCATTAGAAATAATAAGATAAGATAATATATATAAGATGTACATAAACTGTTGTATGCTGTTTAAAAAATAAATTTGTCATAATAAAAACGAAATAATCTTTAATTTTCTTATTTAAATTTCCTTTGAAATTTAACGATTTAATAAAAAATGAAATTTAAAAAAAATATCGATAAAGAGTGATCCAGCTTTGTATTGAATGGACATTTAGCAATATTAGTTGCTAAAATAAACGAAACTAAACATTACTAAACTAATGATGCAGAGCTAATGGATCTGTTGATGAGACATGACTTTTATTTCCTATGCTAACCTTAGATTAAATTTTTTTTGTGTGCAACCATCCGCGAAGTGTATATTTCGCATACGCAAAACAATCTGCGAAATCCAATTTCGCGGCCGTTACTATTAGCAGGCCGTTAAACTAAAAGTCACTTTAATAAGATTATTTAGGACAAATTAATCGTACAGTTTGTATTATTACTGATATTGATTATTATTACTCCAGAAGTTGAAGTAAGTAAATCTAGTGTTTTCGAGCAATTAACATTTAACATTGAAACATTATTTTCGTCAGGTATTAACTCAACACATACACTTGGATGTAAACCACACGTTGCAGTACCGGAAATTGAATCAGAATTTTTTTTCTTGTTTTCGATGGAGTCTTCTACATATGATTCCGCTACTGTAGACGACCTCCACCAACCATGAAGTTTAAGAACCAATATATCAGCACCGCTATCGATAAGTAATGTAGCAGCAGTTCTCCTAAAACAGTAACCTGTGTATTCTTGACTGTTTAGCAATCCAAGATATTTCGCAATCAAGCTAGATATTTCCCCAATTTTGTGCACTTTTCATTTTTATATCTGTAAAATACCCGACGATTAGCAATATGTTTTGGACGAAGGGCTGCATATTTGAGGTTTAATCTTATAAAATTAAGATTATATCCTGATTGTCATCAATAGTAATTTTAGTCAATTCGTCTCTTCGCATGGCCCCTGATCAAAATGACCTAAAATAAGGGTAGATGAAACAACTTATTATAACAGAACCTAACATTTACCTTCCACAATAAGTAATTTTTATCACTACCTTTTTCTAAAAAAAACATGCGTGAGACTCTCGCGCGGTAGAAGTGAAACTTCTTAGCTCCTAGGAAAAGTTGATTTTATGCATTGCTTTTTTTCCATTTGTTAACGATTTGATTTTGATTGACACTCTGATCATCAAAGAAAGCATTATTAACTGTAATGTCGTACAGTCTATAAAGAGGCGTTTGCATTAAATATTGTAGCCATATTTTTATAGTTCTTTTTCTCACCAAACCAATTAAATAACTCGATCTGTGTATTTTTCTTTTTTGTTATGTGGACATTAATACAATGATCATCATCAATGTCTCTTGGCAAATGATTCACCATCGTCTTCACAGATATTGGAATATTAATAATTTGCCCATAAATCCCACGTTGACCATGTACATGTCGTAAACGTCGAATTTGCATAATTGGAATTCTGGGTGAAATTAACCTCTCTGACACTAAACCTAATATTGGTAGATGACCAGGTAATTCTGGGTAGACAAAACTATTTGACTTCGATAACATTGGAATGATATTCCGAGTAAGAGCATTTCGGCATGAATTGCACGCTATCACATCTTCAATGATAATGGCTGGAAACGCAGTATGTAAAAGTTGCTCGTGCTTAGGATCAACAGGTTTCACATCGTTCTTAAACCGTATTCGATCACATATGGAACACACTGTACCTAGCGGATTATTGAAAATTTGTTTATCAAATTCGCGATGAGTAGGTTGAAAGAATGTAAATTTTGTATATGATGCACTAGTGGGTGCATTTCTATTTGTCGATGGCTCAGCTGTATTAGATTCATTTCGTTGATCTCTCACACCGCGTGTATCTTCACGTGTAGACGGCACGCCTGAACCAGTGGCATTCAAATTCTCTATACCAATCACTGTGTCCTCACTTAACGACGGTATCGATTCATCCAGTGTATTTAAGGTCATTGGAAGGTTATGTTCTCCATCGTGTTTCTTTAACGCCCTTTGCCTGGCTCGATACTCTCTACTTCTTTCCAAGGTACTTGCTGGCACTTTTATTGGCGGTTTATTCGCTTTCTTCCGTTCTCTAAAGGCTCGCACTCTGTCTGTACTTGTCTTTTTCTCTATTTCACTTTTCACCTAAAGGAAATTGTTAGCTAAAAGATTAAGCTGTGTTTGTGTAATATATAATAAAATACGCAAGCGTCAACTGGTTGCCTTATGCTACGTATACAAACAGTACACGCGGCGCATGCGCGTAGAGTGTTTATGATGTATGCGATGGAGAGAGTAGAAATGATTCTCCCTCTCCTTCCTCTCAACTACCGGTTGGAGTCGGAAAAAGAAAAGCGTTTCACTTTTCGTGACGTTCAGGCCAATTTACCCTACCGCGCCTATAGAAGTTTCACTTCAAAAGTTTCACTTCAAAAATAAATTAATATGCTCTCGAGTAAACACTTTTGACTTTTTCGCCTGATACCCAACTGATTTTATCTTCAAAAAAGGTACCAGCTTCAGAAACTTCCTTATATAAATACCATACCGTATATTCAGCATACACTTCCACCCTGAATACGTGCTCCATAAACTTGAACTTTTTAAAATTCTTGATTTTTCCATTAAATAAGCCAATAAAATGTTTTCCGAAACTGTCCTGACGTTCTTTTTGTTACACCCGTCTTTAAGTCACTGTGACATTTTTCAGGTGAAAATGCTGAATTTATATCACTTTAACTCTGGAGGAGTACACGAAATTAAAACATCGCTATCACTGCCAATATATTCAGACCGAGCTTTTGACATTTTAAAATTTTTTTTACAAAACTAAAAATTGTTTTATTTACGTTATTTCCATTGTAACATAACCCTATTTTCTTTGATGCACAATAAATGAAACCCATGAAAACTGTTTAATTAAAAGCAATAATATTTTTATAATTTTAAATTTACAAATTTTTGATTGCACATGTTGTGTACACCTTGTCCGCGAAACCCTTGAACATCCTCGAGATTGTCCTACCTCGGCCACAAAGCGGCCTCGGCGACAATTTTTCTCTCGGTACGTTAAAGGAAAATTTCGCGGCCTTGGTATACAAATAACTATTTTAACTTAATTTCATGTAACAAACGCTCAAATTTGTGAAATCAATATCAGAAAAGAAAACTATGTCCCCATATTCAATACCAAAATAGTAAACTTAAATAGAATATCACTCAACGTGATTGTTTTAAAATTAGACTAATTCTTTCTGTGATCAGAGTGGAATTTCAAGATTTTTGATTACATTCTAAAAAGATATACTATTAATCTAAATTAACTATCATAAAATACTATACTAGATACGTTATAGATATTCCGCACATTGTGTTTTTAATTTGTGGCTGTCGTTGATCAAAAATAAATATGATGCCGATCAACGACGGCATATGTAGAAAGTATATCTTATAATTCGGCAAATAGTCAGTATTTAGAAGAGGTAATAAATTATATACAATTATTGTTGATTACAGAGAGAATGTTTGAAGTAAAATATTAAATACAATCGCTAAAATAAAACATCTGGTATTATCCTAACTACATCTCAGTAAATTCGTAGCTAGGGCTTTATTTTTCAACTTCTTTGCTTTGAGTCATCAGTTTCAGTAATACGAATTCATACCACACATTTTAATACCAGCTGTAAAAACATATATTGTGTATATAAATTTATTTTATAAAGCAGACATTAAATCCACGTAGTTTCATGTTTATTCAATAGTTTCATTTACTATTTAAAATATATTATATAAAAGTGTTGAATCGTAGAAAATATATCCACAGTGTTATTTATAATTTGAAAATAGACAGATAACAATTAAATATCGATCTTAACATATAATTTAGTAGTATAGAACATCACCCAAATACCGTAACATGCATTAAGTTTAAATATCACCGTAATAAGCATTAATTTATATTATTTTAAAAGATTTATATGTCATATTAATGCCATTTTTGAAATACTTCTGTCATGTTGACTTATTTATTTAATAGTATATCAATCACGATTCGTGACTGAGGTATTTTATTTAGTTTTTATCTTGTACTACTGAAGATGGGAGCATAGCCTTCGAAATGCGTATGTAGCTACTTAATACTTTCAGTTACGGTATTTGGGTGATATTCTATACTAATATTTAACACCGTAATGAAAATTTTAATAAAAGTATATAGTTGATAACCATTCCACGTTTCTTACTCCATTTGGACAAATTTTTCAATTTTATATGATTTCATATAAAATGGTAATGGTAGAAACATAATTGGCGGCGAGTTTATTTTTAAATAGTAAGACAATAAAAAAAATTACGACACAATTTTATATCATATTATTTGAGCACTAATATTATATGAGGAAATATGTTCAATAATCAAATATAGAAACAAAAATATACGTAATAAATTAATCTTAGTTCTCATCCGTAATGAATTAATATGTTGTAGTTATCGGGTAATTTCGGACTTATTATTTAAGTCCGAAAATACCAGATAACTACAACATATACGTAATAAATATATTGAGAAGAAATCTTTTCTGAAGATACAATAAAATTTTCATTAAGTTCTAATAATAATAATTTTAGAAATCAGCATTTCTTTTTTCCGAATTATTTACAATTAATTTTTGACATATTTCAAATAATAATACAAAATAATAAATTATTCTTAAAATAATATTTAAAAATACGTTTATAATGTTAATCTTGATTTAAAAATCAAAATAATTTCATGTTGTTTAAAAGACAAGGTGGTACAAAACAAAACAAAACAAAACAATGGTGGTATTACTAACTTTGGAGATTTTATAATAAAATTTTATAATAAAATAACTAAAAGTGCTAGTACGATGTTGGAATAAAATAACTGAATAGTGTATAACTTCTAAAGTGTCTAAATATTTAGACTTCGTGTTTTTTGCTTCGAAATAAGTTATGTGGATGCATCATACCCAAAGTTTCTGTAGGCTTAATACCTTTGTAAGTGAGTGGTTAGAAAAGATCCCGTTCAATAATTTTTATAATAGGTTGCTAGATAATTTAAAATTTGTATTGTGTGCACTTCGATCATTTTCTATATATATGTATATGTGTATAATCTTCTGTAAAAATATACATACGATTTTGTACATTCTCTTTTATAGCATTTATCCTACAAGTAAATAAATTTACGGCTCACTATAAATGTTCTTCATAATAACAGAATCAGTGTTTATATAATACAAACATAATCGCACTTTCCATTCCATTGCTAGTAATGGATAATTTAAGAGTTTAATCAGTAGAGATTTTTCCATTGTATATGTCAAGCTAATACAAATTTTCATGCATAATTTACTATTTGAATGCAAACTTTTCTATATTTAGTCGACATGTCAAAACTTGTTTCTACTTTGTATTGGGACTTAACTAGGATATATTATAATGTATGGTACTTGTTTTATAATTTTATATTAATATAGACGATAAATTCATCGCTGAAATTAGCAGCTTTATGTACAAAGGGGCAGAAAGACATAAAGGTATTGGGCTAAGCTCATTAACACACGTAGCACGGTAATATTTACGATAATATATATAATGGTACCTAGGTAGACCTGCTGTCACGCTATTCAGACATTACATACGATTTTCAAGCAGTAAAAATGTTAGAGATGTGAAGATCTGGACGTTTTATGTGGACGCTATATAATAGTTCAAGTTTCGCGATAAACTATTCATTATCATTTTTTCATGCGTTGTTGTAACTAAGATTTTGCTACGCTGATCAGTTAGCTATAGGCGATATAAGCTGTATAAATTTATATTACAAAATAAATGTACCGCGCTAAAAGTTTTCGAGTCTGAGAGTAATGGTTTTTCCACACCTTTTGTATGTATAATTCGCTATATCTAGTTAAATTTTATTAGGTTTAGTTATGATTTTCATCAAATTGGAAGATACTGGTAGGCAGATAATAATATTAGATTTAATAAAGCGAAATATGTCACCATTTTACTCTGACTCAAACATTTTCATGATGTCGAATCAGATGCATTCCGAATACAATAAAAAATGGAGTAGATAATGCCGCATTTGATTAATTTACATGCGTGCTTTCCAACTATACTATATCAGTACAGTTAATTACTATATTACTGCGATAAGTTCAACATTGTTAAATTAAACTTACATTATATAAATTCTACAATTGAGGGACATAAAACTCGTACAAGAAAGAATTTATTAATTTTTAGGAACTTAAATTCAAAGTTCTGAAGTTCCATATCGTTCCCTTAATACTACAACTGGGTAACTCTAATTTTGTATTTTGGTATCTTAACTGCCTTAACACATACACGACAAATTGTAAAGAAAATATGTACTTTGTTTAATTTTCTAAGGTTACACCAAAAACCAAATAATGATTTTTCAAATAAAAATTCATACCATTACGAGTAATTCCAATAATCATTCAAAATTTTATAAATAATTTATTAAGTATTAAATAATAAATATTAAATACAGTTACAATTTATTTACTTTCAAAATGGTTAGTAAAGGTATATTATTTAGTTTTATCTTGTGCTACTGACGATGGGAGCATAGTCCTTGAAATATACATCTAGCTACCTAATGCTTGTTACGATATTTGGGTGATATTCTATACTATAATTTAACACCGTAGTGATAATTTTTAAAATTAATTTATATTGTTTTAAAAGATTTATAGTTAATATTATATGCCATTTTAGAAATACCTCTGTCATGTTGAGTTATTTATTTAATAGTATATCAATCACGATTCGTGACAGAGGTATTTCATTTAGTTTAACTTGTGCTACTGAAGATGGGGGCATAGCAGTGGCGGTTCTTTCGAGGCCGCACGGCCGCACGCCCCTCCTGAATATTGAGCGCATCACCGTAGATATATAATTGTATTGTGATATTTTATCTCGACATAATTTTTCCGAAAAGATAAAGCTTGCGTCACGATAGCACTCAACACGGTGTGGCAGCGAGCAATACGAGTTAAATGCATATGCACTTATCCTATCTATTGCAAGCGGTAGTGAGAGCCACAGTATCCCAATAGAGAAGCCTAGACCAGTTACAGGAAAATTGATATAGAATAGCCAGATAAGACAGTTGCATTTTTCTATATAGTTAAGTATGTACGATTTTGCCACGTGTTTTCCAAGAATACATTTAATAGAAATAATTTAATAATAATGATTAGTGTTAGTTCCTTTTTAAAAATAGAGTTTTGTAGACTTTCTCTAGTGGACAAAGTAAAAATTAAAGAATTACGTAGGCCATTGCTTGATTTAAATTGATCGAAAACTTGTGCAAGGAGTGCGCAAAACAGGACATTTACAAAAAAATACATGGATATGTGGTTGTGAAGTTTCCAACTTATTTTACTGCTTTCCATGTATATTAAATTACAACCCTGCAGCAACTGGAATGGATCGGAATTGGGCCAAAATAGGTATGAAAGATATGCATCACCTTTCTGATAAAATAAGAAAGCATGAATCATCCCGAGGCCTTATCAGTTCATGCGCACATTTGGCTTTACTTGGCAAAGTAAACATCATGATTCAGCTTAGTTCTGCATATCGCAAACATGTAATAGAATATAACGAACAAGTGAGGAAGAATCGCTATATTTTAAAATGCATTATGTATTGCGTGAAAGTTTGCAGTTTTTTGAATTTTGTTTGAATTTTTTTGAATTAGCTCTCAGAGGTCACCCGCGCGGTGAAAATTAAAATCGGGAAATAGTGGAATATTTAGAGAATTGGTCGATTTTTCTGCAGAATTAGATTTTACACTGCGAGAACATCAGTAAGAAGCTACTGTTTTCAAGGGGACCACTAAAACAATACAAAATGATATTTTAGATAGTATGCTTGCGGTATGCAAACAGGAAATTTGTATTCAAATTAAAAATTCCGAATTTTTGGCTATTCAGTGCGACGAAACTACGGATGTTACGAATTGGTGCCAAACGGTATTGATATTTAGATATGTTTTTGATGCAACTGTTTGTGAGAATTTTTGAAGCTTTATGAGGATCCATGATAAATCAGTTGGAGGCATATAAAAATATATTGAAGCAGAAATTGATCCTCTAATTCTGAAAACACCACAAAAGTTAATCGCCCAAACGTACGATGGCGCGAAGTTTATGAGTGGTGCTACAGGTGGTGTTCAAAGTTACATAAAGAAAAATATCCTTGTGCTCATTATATACATTGCTATGCTCACCAACTAAATCTTATAATGCAGAAAGTAGCATCACAACATGTTAAAGTGAGGGTATTTTTTAATAATCTATCGGCAATTCCCGATTTTTTTTCACACTCCTCGAACAGATGCGATGTTTTAGAGGATATAGTCAACCACAGGTTACCGAAGTTGGCTACAACAAGATGGAATTATAACATCAGAACTGTCAATACTGTGTATGACAATCGAGAAAAGCTAATAGAAGTATTTGAAGAAATTGAAGAAAAATGCTTAAGAAGTGTAACTTCTAATGAAGCTACTGGTCTCCGGTGAGCTGTACAAGATCCATAATTTTTGTTTTGGTTGTCATTTTTCTACAAAATTATACCACATGTGAATATATTGTATAATCAAATCTGGTCAAGATACAAGGATAGTATCCAACTTTAAACTGATTACAAAATTTTGAAAAGTGTATTAAAAACATTAGATGTGAAACTGATGCTATTCAAAGTGACACTGAAGAAAATGTTCAGTCAACAAAGAGGAGAAGAAAAGAAGATAATTTACAAAGAACTGTATATGCCAAAGATGTGTGTGATGTAATTATAACACAGATGAAGCACAGATTCTCATATCATGGCCATTTACAAGCCGCTGAGTTATTTAACACGAAATCGATGCCAATATTTTCTAAACAATTTCCAGTGGACCTTTTCGAAACCCTGTGTCATCCATACCCATTTTTTAATAAAACCAGATTAAAAATATAATTAGAAGTCATTTACTCGCGATCGGATTTTTATCATATAATTGGAGCCACAAATTTTCTTTCATTTTTGCTACAAAATAATCTGAGTGAAACTTTCTCGGAAGCTATAAAAATACTTCAAATTATTTTAACAACCCCAATGACCTATGCTGATTCAGAGCGTTGTTTTTCAACACTTGAAAGAATCAAGACTTTTTTGCGAAATAATATGGATTATGATCGATTAAACGTGTTAGCGATGATGTGTATTAACAAAAATGTGGTGCAAGATATTGACAATTTTGACGAAAAAGTTTGGAATAGTTTATATCAATGAAAGATAAAAGAGCGGAATTCACTTTCAAGAAATGATTGAAATTAATCATTTTACATCCATTTTATGTAACATTTCTCACTATTATGTTATTTTTTAAGAAATGCCCCCCCTCGATTGAAATGTTAAGATCCGGGGCATAGAATAGCCTTAGTAATGTACATCTAACTACTCAATACTTTAAGTTACAGTATTTGGGTGATATTTTATACTCATATTTAACACCGTAGTGGTAATTTTTAAAATAAAATAGACTAATCATTGTAAATCATTTATCTCTGGTAGATAAATAGATTATAAATATTATTAAATTATAAATATAGTAGAATCACAAAAGATAATCGAAGCAAGGTAGATATAAAGTGTAGGATAGCACAGGGTAGGAAGGCATTCGTAGAAAAGGAACAGATTTTAAGATCAAATATTGACTTGGGTATTAGAAAAAGATTACTGAAGGTATATGTTTGGAGTGTAGCACTGTACGGGTGTGAGGCGTGGACTATAGGAAAGGAAGAGAAGCGTAGATTACAAGCATTCGAAATGTGGTGTTATAGGAGGATGATGAGGATTGGTTGGGAAGATAAAGTAACAAATGAAGATGTACTAGAGTTAGTAGGGGAGAAGAGAAGTATTTGGAGAGTGTTACAGCGTAGGAGAGACAGATTAGTAGGGCATATCCTTAGGCATGGGGGGATTATGCAATTGATTATAGAAGGTAGAGTGGAGGGAAAGAGAGGGGTAGGTAGGCCTAAATTGGAGTATGTGAGTCAGATAGTTGAAGACGTTGAGATGAATAGCTATAGGGAGATGAAGGGATTAGCTCAGGATAGATCGGCATGGCGTGCTGTTTACAACCAATCTTTAGGATTACGGACTCTTTAACTAACTAGATAAATAGACGATTACTATTTTAAAAATGATTTCAGACGATTATGTTATAATTTAAATAGATTTAGATTAAGGCAAACTATGCATTTAGAAACACACGATTATACAATTAAAAAATTTGATTAAACAAAACAAAAGTATTTTACAAATCTGCTAATACAAACCATAAATAAAAGTGCCAGCATAAATAAAAAGTGATGGCAATTTTAAGATCTTATAGTTTAACTTGAATACTGAACTGAAGTTCAAAATTTAGAAAATATTATTTAGTATAAAATAAAACTTAATCCGGTTGCAAACTTATTCAAATCGGAGACACCAATAAACCTCTTTGAAATCTGATACTATTACCTTCATATATAGTCGCAATTCTCTTATATCTAATAAAACCCATGAGTTTGTAACTTTTCACTTTACTTTCTACAAATTGTAGCCTGCTTCTTGCGTAACAAGGAAAAATATTTGCATTTTGTACGTCTTCTTTCGAAATCGTTAAAACCTAGAGTTGCTGAATATGGATGTAGTGAAATTCAAGAAAAGTTTAAAGCTCACACAATTTAGTGAGCGCAAGACAGCAACTCACATGCAAACTATGCTTTATTCTAAGCGTGGAAGATCGTGCTTTATGATCTGTGACAAATACGATAGCTGCTTCATGCCATTTATTTTGATATCTACGAACAGATACGTCTATGTTTGCTTTGCTGTTTCTACTAGTGCTGGGCACTCCCAACATTTTTACCAGTTTACCGGTAAAAGAGATTTTTACCGGCATCAGCATTTACCGGTAAAATTCCGCATTTCCCAAATTGCGCAACTATAATAAATATAAATGCATAATTTCAACGTACAATCAAATACAATAATAAGTACTATAAAAGATTCGCAAATATTTGAATACATCCATCATATCTAGCGGACGATCTGCACTACAGAGTTTTAACTTTCTGCTAATAGTGGTGTTCATTATACACCTCACCCTATATAATGTTGTACTGCATTCCATTTTTACTCAGAATTCCTATGCTTTAGTATTATTATCAGTGGCGGCTCGTGCCATTTCAATTTGGGGGGGCGCATTTCTTAAAAAATAAAATAATAGTGAGAATTCTTACCTAAAATGGATGCAAAATGATTAAATTCAATCATTTCTTGAAAGTGATTCCACTCTTCTATCTATCATTAATATAAACTTTTCCAAAACTATTTCGTTAAAATTGTAAATATCTCGCACCACATTTTTATTAATACACATCATCGCCAACACGTTTAAACGATCATTACCCATAGTATTTCGCAAAAAAGTCTTGATTAAGTGTTGAAAAACAACGCTCTGGTTCAGCAGTGGTCATCGGGGTTGTTAAAATAATTTAAAGTATTTTTATAGTTGCCGGAAAAGCTTCACTGAGATTATTTTGAAGCAATAATGAAAGAAAATTTGTGGCTCCAATTATTTGATAAAAATCCGGACGCGAGTACATGACTTCTAATTCTGTTTTTAATCTGGTTTTATTAAAAAAAGGATATGCATGACACACGGTTTCCAAAAGGTCCATTTTCTGGAACTTGTTTGGAAATTGTTTAGAAAATGTTGGCATCGATTTCGTGTTAAATAACTCAGCGGCTTGTAGAAGGCCACTATACGAGAATCTGTCCTTCATCTGTGTTATAATTTTTTTTGTAAATTTCTCTTGTAAAACGCCTCGTAAATGTTTGGTTTTGAGCACTCCTTGCACAAGTTTGCGATAAATTTAAATCAGGCAATGCTCTGCCTAATTCTTTAATTTTTACTTTGTCCACAAGAGAAAGTCTACAAAACTCTATTTTCAATAATGAACTAACACTATTCATTTTTATGAAATTATTTCTATTAAATATATTCTTGGAGAAACACGTGGTTAATCGTGCATACGTACATATCGTACACACACAGAACAAATGCTACTGTCTTATCTGGCTATTCTATATCAATTTATATACATATATACTAGACTACTCTCTTCTTTGAACTGTGGCTGTGGTTCTATGGCTGTTCGGCGCTAAAGTATTGTGGCATCAATATTTTAAAACAACTATATATTCTTAGCTTTGAAGCAGCGTAACATCACATTGCTATGACTCATCCGAAGCCGCTGGGATGTGTATTACATTAGTCGATATATGTATAGCGACACGCGAACTATAGAAACAGATGCTATACTGCATACGGTCGCTCTCACTCTAGCGCTTCCAACAGATAGGATGAGATTTGAATCGTACTTGCTAGCTGCCATATCGTGTTGAGGTATGAGTGTTAGGTATGTTCGCGGCGCAAGCTTTATCTTTTAGGAAAAATAATGCCGAGATAAATTATCGGAATATAATTATATATCTACGGTGATGTGCTCAATGTTCAGGAGGGTCGCGCGGCTTGCGTCCTGCATAAGGAACCGCCCCTGATTATTATCGGCTTTTATTATACATTTATAAATTTATAATATACTATTGATAATTAGCGGTGTGTATTGAAAAGTGATTTTGAAAAATAAATTGTTTGTACAAAAACCAGGAAATGTGTGATGGACAGCTCATTCATGATTATTTAAGTTTTTTTAATAAAAGTTTATTTAGTCCCGTAGATTAGAATGAAGGTAGTAGTTGTGAAGATATCAATATAATACCTAATATTTATTTAACTTTTAAACATAATTTTAATCTTATGTAAACTTATCTACGATTATTATTATTTTAGATATTATACATTCTAACATTATATTATTGTCATTCACAGGCTTCTTTCTTTATGTACTGTCGACTTTAAAATACAAAGATCTAAAGATCTTTATTAAATCTTTGTTAAAGAATTAAAATGACTGAATTTAAGCTCTATTTCAGAGTGCACAAAAGTCTTATGGAAATCTCTAAATTTAACGTGGTATTTTTTAACGGTAAAATATTACCGGGATTTTACCGGTATATTTTAATTAATTAATTGTTTTAACGGTAAAAAATCAAGTATTTTACCGGTAAACATTTTTACCGGTGAAACGGCACAGCACTACGTTCTACCTATATATAAAGACATAGGACGAAAATGCTCTTGTATATAGATATTTATATATATAAATGCTTTCATGTAGAACTAAGGAATTTTATGCAATTATTATGCCACATTATATTGAAGAGTTACTAAGTTTTTGTAATTAATTTAAATTCCCCACTAAAATATAATATACCATGCTTATTTTTTTTAAGTTTATCCCGTTTTTTTTTTATAATTATCTAATCAAATTATTAAAGTTCAACAACGAATTATACATTTGCCTCAGACATAGTTGACAATACGCTACATAACACTTTGGAAGTTAGAACTTTATTTTTTATTAGTTTATGATGGCTATTTAATTCACTACTGGTAACATGATGGTACTCGTACTGGTACCATGGTACCATCGACTGGTGGATAAATAAAATGTAGCAGCAAAATCTTTTTTTAAATAATTTTAAATATATTTCCAATATATGTATTTTAAACATTATCCCGGTCTATAGGAAAGATTCAGGCTAACCCACGGTATTAGGGGGATTAGGCTGAATCGGTGGGGCGACGGCTAAAATATGCACTCATTGGTCGGTGCAAGGCAAGGAGAAACCAGCACTGTACCCTACTCCAGATTACAGTATGAAAATGTCGATTATCTCAAATATAATACCCCAGGTGAGTAGAGCCAATGGCTCAGAATCTCACCCTGCTACTTCGGTAGCAGGCAAGCCCTCGGATTCTGGGGCGGGCAAGAGATCGATTGCGTCGAGAATTCTACGAGTCGGAGCGTGGAATATACGCAGTATGATAGGATAGGAAAGTTAGAGAATTTGAAATTAGAAATGGAGAGACTTAAACTGGATATTGTAGGGATTAGTGAAGTTAGGAGGAAAGATCAAGTAGATACGTGGTCAGGAGAATATAGATTAATAACCACAGCATCAGATAATGGGCATAACGGTGTAGGTTTTATAATGAATAGAAAGTTGGGATGTAGAATAAAGAGTTATTGCCAAGTTAGTGATAGAATTATAACTATTAGATTAGACACGAAGCCAACGGACACAGTTATAGTGCAAGTATATATGCCAACTTCAAGTCACGATGATGAGGAGGTAGAATCCATTTATGAGGAGATTGAATCTAGGTTAGCAAACGTTAAAGGACAGGATAATCTAATTGTAATCGGAGATTGGAATGCCGTAGTAGGTAAGGGAAAGGAAGTTTCAATAGTAGGTGAATATGGAATAGGAACACGTAATGATAGAGGGGATAGATTGGTAGAGTTTTGTATTAGGAATAAGCTAGTGGTAGCAAACACGCTTTTTCAGAATCACAAGCGCAGGATATATACGTGGAAAATGCCAGGAGATATAGGGAGGTATCAGATAGATTACATACTGGTTAAAGAGAGGTTTAGGAACCAGATTAAGAATTGTAAGAGTTACCCTGGAGCAGATATTGATAGTGACCATAATTTAGTAGTCCTGGACTCAGAGGTCAAATTCAAGAAATTACAGAAGTTTAAACAGGTCAGAGTAGATGTCGATAGGTTAAAATTAGCTGATGTATGTGAAAAGTACAAGCAGAAAGTAGAAATCATGGATAATGGAACATCTAGGAGCGACATAGATTGCGAATGGAGGGAAATCAGAAATGGGTTAACTACAGCAGCAAATGAAGTATTAGGCACAAAGAAAAGGGCAGGTAGGAGGGAATGGATCACGGAAGAAATAGTTGAAATGATAGAAGCAAGAAGGAAAATTAAAATAGGAAACACAGAAGCAGGACAGAAAAAATATAAGGAACTAAGGAACTTAATTAATAGGAAATGCAAGCTAGCGAAAGAAGAGTGGATAAAAGGAAACTGTGAGGATATTGAGGAGGATATGAGAAGAGGTAAAGTAGATTTGGGCTACAGGAAAATTAAGTCACATTTTTCTAAAGTAAAACCAAAGGGTAACATTATATGTGATAAATGATTTACGGAATAACAAAGCAGCGGGGATTGATATGATACCAGCCGAATTAATAAAACACGCAGGGGAAAAAATGCAGGAGCGATTATACAGGTTAGTTTGTAAAATATATGAGAAGGGAGAAGTACCACAGGATTTTCAGCGTAGTAGAATAGTAACAATGCCGAAGAAAATAGGAGCTAATTTGTGTGAGAACTATAGGACCATTAGCCTACTATCACATGCATCGAAGATATTGTTAAAGATTATTTATTGGAGATTAGAAAATAAAGTAGAGGAAAGGCTAGGAGAAGATCAGTTTGGTTTTAGGAAAAACAGAGGGACGAGAGAGGCGATTCTAGCACTAAGAACGGTAGTAGAAAAAAGAAAGAGGGTAGGAAAGGTAACTTGCATAGCTTTTGTAGATTTAGAAAAGGCATTTGATAATGTAGATTGGGACATAATGTTTAGAATTTTAAAAGAAACGGGTATAGATTATAAGGATAGGAGAATAATTTTTAATTTATATAAACACCAAACTGCCTTAGTTAGAATTGAGGGGGAAGAAGAGGTAGCAAAAATAGGGAAGGGAGTTCGGCAGGGATGTACACTCTCACCGTTATTATTTAATCTATATATAGAAGATGCAATAAACAAAGTAAAAGAAGAGTATAGTGTAGGTGTGAATGTACAGGGAGAGAAAATATATATGCTGAGATTCGCCGACGAAATAGCTATATTGGAAGAAAGCGAAAAGAATTTAGAAAGGGTATTGAATGGTATGCAGGCAGTATTGACTAGGGATTTTAACATGAAAATAAATATAGGTAAAACTAAAGTGATGAGGTGTGACAAAAAGGAATGTAGTAGAAAAATGAGGATCACAATAGGAGATAATAGAATCGAAGAAGTGTCACATTTTTGTTATTTAGGCAGTAGAATCACAAAAGATAATCGAAGCAAGGTAGATATAAAGTGTAGGATAGCACAGGGTAGGAAGGCATTCGTAGAAAAAGAACAGATTTTAAGATCAAATATTGACTTGGGTATTAGAAAAAGATTACTGAAGGTATATGTTTGGAGTGTAGCACTGTACGGGTGTGAGTCGTGGACTATAGGAAAGGAAGAGAAGCGTAGATTAGAAGCACTTGAAATGTGGTGTTATAGGAGGATGATGAGGATTGGTTGGGAAGATAAAGTAACAAATGAAGCTGTACTAGAGTTAGTAGGGGAGAAGAGAAGTATCTGGAGAGTGTTACAGCGTAGGAGAGACAGATTAGTAGGGCATATTCTTAGGCATGGGGGGATTATGCAATTGATCATAGAAGGTAGAGTGGACGGAAAGAGAGGGGTAGGTAGGCCTAGATTGGAGTATGTGAGTCAGATAGTTGAAGACGTTGAGATGAATAGCTATAGGGAAATGAAGGGATTAGCTCAGGATAGATCGGCATGGCGTGCTGTTTCCAACCAATCTTTAGGATTGCGGACTCTTTAACTAAAACATTATCACTACGGTGTTAAATTATAGTATAGAATATCACCCAAATATCGTAACAAGCATTAAGTAGCTAGATATACATTTCATGTGCTACTGAAGATGGGGGCATAGCCCTTGAAATGTACATCTAGCTACTTAATGGTTGTTACGGTATTTGGGTGATATTCTATACTATAATAATAAACATTGACTTATCAAACCTAAAATAACGAAAAATAAATTAAAAAGTAGTTCTTATTAAATAAATTAAATAGACAACATGAAATTGGGCCTGAATCTAAATTCATTAAATTTGATTTAGATTTATCCATGTATATACTTTCATAAGCATTTAACTCGGAATAATTCAAAACACTTTAAAGAAATTTAAGTGAACTAATTTGAATAGGATGACCTGATTCATAAATATGCTCGGCTACAGCACTTTTATCTATTCTATTTAATCTGAAATGAGCTAAATTATCCTTAAATCTAGTTTCAATTGGTCTACGTGTTTATCCTATATATACTTTAAGACAACTAGAACAAGATATTTCATAAATACCTGATTTTTTATTGAAATTAATCAAATATTTGGGATTTCCTAGAAAATTAGCAAGACTATTAGAACTATTATATGTTATATATAGAATATCACCCAAATACCGTAACAACCATTAAGTAACTAGATGTACAATTCAAGGGCTATGCCTCCATCTTCAGTAGCTATTTAAGTAGCACAAGATAAGAACTAAATAAAATAATTTGAAATGCGCATTTAGCTATTAAAAGCTTTGAGTTACGGTAGTTGAGTGATATTCTATAATCCATCTGAGTTGTTTTCTCAAAATTATCTCAGAAATATTACCATATTAAATAAATTTGAGGGCTAATATTTTCACTAATCGTAATTGCTATACAATTGAATTAAAGGTCAACATACATATTCATGCATAGCCTTGGAAATGCGCATGTAGCTACTTAATGCTTTAAGTTACGGTATTTGGGTGATATTCTATACAATTATTTAACACCGTAGTGACAATTTTTTAAATTATGAAACTGTTGGAATGAATTACTTGAAATATTTATATGTTGCAGGAAATGAAAACAGGGTAAACATTGCACCTTTGTATTTATAAATCAATATTTTATATTACGACACTACTACCATTTTGGTTAATTTTAATATATCATATAATAATTAATTATAATAATAATGACATAATAAAATATATATGTACTAGGTATTTACTAACGATCGTGAATATTGGTTTTCTTCGTAGCATTGACAATTCTACTAAAAAAATTGTAATAACGGGAATACAGAGGAATCTTCATTGAATTAAGTTTCTTCTGCTTATGAATGTGGAAAAGCAAAATATCGATTTACATCAAATTCCTACCCTTTGTATACACACTGTATATCATTTATACGGATTTATACGTCAGAGATTCATTTTACAACAGCGGGGACCATAAACTCTGAATTTATGTGCACGTGTGTGTACCTCTGAATCAGTAGCCACGTATTCTGACCCCTTTTTATGTTTCTGGGCAATTTTTTCTTCCTGGGAAGTAAAATACAATAGTGCTATTCAGAAGAGTATAACGGATTCACATACTGTATGATTTAGGATTAGTAATAATAAAATTTTGATGTTTAAAGTAATGTTTTTTGACGGTTCTTTTTCTTTTTATTCAACAATTTCTTAGCAAATTTACAGTGAAGTTAAGTATTAATATTGCCATGTCAAACATGTTAAATAATCCTTTTAATATAAATTTATTAACTTTGATAATTGTATTTGTCGATTTGATTTTCTTATTTGAGAAAAAACTAAAATCTTATAACAGGTGCTTAAAGATTTATTGGCTTCCGACAAGAAAAACATAAGTATGTGTTGCCAACACATTCAAAGAAAAATAATAACGCCAGTAAACTCGAATCCAGATAATCGAAATAATAGCCCACGCCACACTTCATTTAAATGGTAATAGTTTGATGACCATAGCCACAGGGTTATTTTGAATTTGATTGACCTATATGATTTTTTGTGAATCCTTTTCTTATGAATTGAGTTTTATAAATGATAGTTGTCAAATGGCAATACCAAAATTTTCTTTGAACAATTGCTTTAGCACATTTAATGTACTCCTTAGCGCAGTTTGAATTATACACTGGGATTCGATGTCGATCTTTCGATATGCGACAACTTTCTAAAGGACATAAATATAAATTAACTGCAAATCGGCCATAAAAATTTAAAAGTTCATTTAATGTGTCGAATTAAATCGACTTAAAATATCCATAATCTTAATATAATTATTTTTAAAATATGAGAAACTTAAATTACTAGTTCCAGGTTGTTTTTAAACACTAATGCTCTAATTTATATTTAAAAAATGATCACTACGGTGTTAAATAATAGTATAGAATATCACCCAAATACCGTAACTTAAAGCATTAAGTAGCTAGATGTAGATTTCGAATAATATTGAAATAAATAATTGACTTATTTATTTAATAGTATATCAATCATTTGACAGAGGTTCGTGACAGAGGTATTTTATTTAGTTCTTATCTTGTGTTACTGAAGATGGGGGCATAGCCTTCGAAATGTACATCTAGCTACTTAATGCTTTAAATTACGGTATTTGGGTGATATTCTATACTAATATTTAACAACGAAGTGATATTTAAAAAAAAAATGTTTATGTAAATGTAAATTTAAAGACAAAGACTGTATGTTTAACAATGTATATCTTAATTTAGCTATTACTTTTACTAAGTACTTATAGGACACACAGTATAATATTTCATCCTCTCTCAATCATAAGCGATGGTCTATTTTCGAGATACTGCAACGTAATCGATGCGGCCAATTTAAATTTTTATTCGAATTTACCACGAAAGTGATGTACTTCAATTCGAAATACAATGCTGTCAAATTTACTATAATTTTGTGATAGCCTTGGCTTTTTTTTTATAATTATTTTAGCAATATCAGCAGTATCTTCAGTATCTTCATGAAATCCCAAATTATCTCTATATTAATAGATCTTATATTAATAATAAAAATTCTTGGACTGCAAAATTTTTTGAAACATACATATATATATATATGTGTGTGTGAGTGTGTGTTTACTTAATATAAATATATAATGTATACTATACGAGTCCGCATTGTTTATATTTTATTTCTTCATACTTTGTCTTTCTTTTGTGATAGTATTCATAAAATATGATTATTATTATTATCATCATCGTTTTATATCCATTCTGAGCTGATCTAAACACGTAAAGTACGGTTTGCCTTTTATTCCTATCTGAAAATGATTCCCCACTAGCGATGTGTAGTTCACTCGCGAACCGTTGATTCTGAACGGTTCAATCAAATGACGGGCGTACTGTGACGATGTTCTGCAACGACCTATAGGTCACTATGACCTAGTTCGTGAACTATGAACTACATGGTGCACGGTGTACGTATTGATGTACTTGTACTAGGTCCTGAACCCGACGTGTACTAAACCGTTCATGAATCACAACGGCTCGTAAACGATGCAGTATAGTATAGATTACATATACAGTACCAATAGCAGTACTAGCATTTATGTGATAAATTGTGTTGGTGAACGGAACGAAATTATATTTCCTTATATATATGTTTTATATAAATTATAAACATTGTTGTTTTTTCTTCCTCATTCTTAATGCAAAACAAGTATTGTAATGTCTCCATTTATTTATTTTTTACTATTTAATATTTTTATATTGAGAAAATATGAGATTATTTTCAGTATGTGCATGTATTTCATATAGGTTGTGAACTAGTTCATTTAAAAAAGATGTTAGTAGTTCACGACCTATAGTTCGTGAACGGTACATTGAAATGAACTACGAACTACAATCTAGGTCCTCAAAGTGACCTACAGTTTGCCATCGCTATTCCCCACTGCGTTATGTTGCTTATATAAATAAGCATTATTAACCTCTAGAAATATATAGAACGACTTACGAGATATTTCTTTAGATGACTTAAATGATTAAAATGAAATGAAAACTGAAAATTGCGAATGTCATTACTATATTTCCCTTTTACGAAAACTATACAATAAATCAAAATAAACCTCAATTTTATTATAATATAGGAACAATAAGATATTATGAATATACTAAATCATCCTTCCTATGCAATGTTTCAGCTAATTTCGTACAGATTCTCTTCGAATTTTTTATGGGAAATACTGTACAAACTTAATTTGATCAGATTCAAATATGTAAGATTTTATCATGTTATTTACTTTAACAAGTACATATATAAATAAACATAATACAGTGTAATCAAAATATACATGTTGCTTTTATATTACTTTAACAAAATTTAAAGTCGCACAATACTACGAAATTATATTATAATGAAGTACAATAAAAGATCGGCCAGAAAAATATATACATTTAGAAGTTATATTTTGTTATTTTATTTTTCATAAACTCTGCAAAAGATTATTAGAGAGCTACTATCCTTCTGCAATAATGTAAAAAAAATAAATAAAGCCTCTTGTAAAAATAATATTTATCAATGTGTATATTTATTTCTAATTAACTCTCAATATAATGAAAACGATGTAAATATTAACAATCTATTGGCATTTTTTGTGTTATTTTAATCTTACTATTTGGACAAAATCTATGTTTAAATAATTGAACTAAGAAAAAGGTTCGGTCTGAAGAATTTCGTTATATTTTGCAGTTTTATATTAAGATTATATATAGCGCAAAAATATATGGTATTTATATATTGAAAACTAAATATTATGAAAAGAATTTCTTAAGAACGTTAAATGGCTACTTTAAGAAATCATCATTTACCTCAAATATATTAATTACAATTGGCTATGCATGGAAAGTATAGCCATTAGGTGACATTTATTTTCAATTAAATCTATGTTGATTAATTTTTGTTATTTAAATTTATTTATATATTTATGAACTTTACTTATTATACTATATTTTTTTAAACTGATTAATTATTGTATCAACCTTTTGCTTATAATATGGTTTTAATAAAATACCGTGACAAAGGTATTTTTTATATTATGCTACTGAATATGGGGCCATATCCTTCGAAATGTACATCTAGCTACTTAATGCTTTAAGTTACAGTATTTGGGTGATATTCTATACTATTATTTAACACCGTAGTGATAATTTTTAAAATATCAATATGATATTAAGGATATCAAGAAATGACGGAATATTTTCTACATCCTGTGCGTCTAATGGTATAGAGTGCAGTTTCGATTTTTCATAATTTTCATTCATTCATGCTGTCACATATTGCTGTACCAAAGCACAGTATATAGAAAAGAAACAACCAGGACATTGACAAATATCCACCTATTTTCCAACAATTGTCGTAATACATTTCCTTTCAACGCGTGCGACGATTGTATATTTTATTCGATCGGGACAGTAACGACGCCTCAGGGCCACCACAATATAGGCTTCCCCTTTATAAGGGTTAAGCACAAAGAGAGTTTACCTACTAAAGATCTACTACATCTATACATCCAGTACATCTATAGTTAGTAGATATTATTTTGCGTGAATTTCCAAAAGCTGGTTGCATCCCAATGACAAATTTATGTAAATTGATTTATCTACTTTCATTCAGTAAAGTAAATATTACAGTTTAAAAAAAGTTTTGTAATGATGACCATTACAGCACTAGTACTGTAATGGTCATCATTGCAGCACTAGTGCTGTAATGAGTTTTTGATTAATAGAGTAACATTTAAAAAATATATATTATATACATTTATAACACAGTTTTTGCAATTTGAAATTTGCAGACCAGAGTTGGACATCACTGAGTTATTCAGGTTGGCGTTTTAAACCGTCATGGTTTTTTTGGAACCCGTAATCTTGTTTGCTATTTCTTTCTTATTTCCTAAAGAATTCTCAATATACCCCTCTGCAGTAGCAGAGGATTTCCACCCTCCGTGACGTTTAAGCATTTGCATATGCGCCCCACCATCTACCAGCATCGAAGCAGAGACCTCCGAAAACAGTGCCCCGTATATTTTTCGGGTCTCTTCAAGCCCAACTGCTTTGCAATTAATTTTGATATATTTGCAAAGGTATTGATCCCAACAAGCTGCGAGCTACATTTTCATTGCTTTTAGAAGACAAAAAGTCTGTGAGTAGCACTAGGAGGACGAAGCTTAGCATATTTTCGAAAAATGCTTAAGCAGTTAATACATGGCAGGTTTCCCTCGGTAACTATAAATTCTCGTACAATTTTCATTTTTGTAGATGGGATCACGATTTTAACATATGCTGCTTTGTCTTCAATGTGACCTAACATTAACTTCGTCAGTTCGTCTCGTCGATAAGCCCCAAAAAGGCCAACGATCATCACAACTTTCATAAGCAAAAACAATTCATCCTCTGCTATACCCAAAAACTTACTTCTGCTAGACTTTTTTTGCGGTGTATCCGTCTGAACTTCTCTTGAGAAAAGCAACTAGCTGTATAAATTTGCTTATATCTTGATTTTTTCTTACGGAAATCATGGCTCTTAACATGGAATAGTGCGTCCAAAGCGTTGACGGCTTTTGTGATTGTTGCTTTTCGATGTATATTTGATGTATATCTTATTGGTTAGCATGGTCACTTTAATACTTTATTTTACTTTGTTAAGTTTTGTGTCCACGTAAATTTTTCCATTAAAGTATTTGTTATTTAAACTAATTTTTGTATTGCTCTTCAAAGTCTGCAATATAGGAAAAGGAAGAATTGTATACACTAGATTAGATTAGATTTCATAGATTTCATAAAGCTTGAGCTTGGGCTAAACGATACATTCATAGTCTCTTAAATGCGTAAATATTCAGATTCCTAATGTGGATTGCATTGTAAGGTCTACTGAGGTTATTTGAAGCATCCTTTTTCAGAGGAAGTAGTAGAAATCCAACGATCTACTCCATTTAATTCAATAAATCAGGAAGAGAAGCATTTTTTGTCTTCCATATTTTTTAAAAATATGGAAGTCGTTAAGATGCATCTATATATAGATATTGGTATTCATAATGAGTTAAAAAACGTCTTGATGAGTTGAACAAATTTTTAATCAATTCTGTAGCTGGAAATCAATACTAATACGACTAATCAAAAGACTAGACTTTTACTACTATTTAGACGAATTACATTATCCTCTATTTTATTTTAAGCCCGTTCTGAAAATCTAATATCTAATCTAATATCTAATTTACTTCTTAATACTAATAGTAATGCTGAGAGTTTCGATAAAATTACTTCAACAATGATTACATTTTGCTGCCCTTTCATCTTACCTCATATACATATATTAACTTATTGTTTAAGATTCAACATCTTTCCCTCATGTTGATGAAATACGTAAGCATAAGCATAAGAAACAAAGAAATACATAAGCTTTGTCACTCACCGGGATTGCTATACAATCGCATTGTTAGTGACAGAGGTATCTTTATTTGTTCTATTATTGTGCTACTGAATATGAGGACGTAGTCTTCGAAATGCGCATCTACTTATTTAATGCTTTGAGTTACGGTATTTGGGTTATGTTTTATACAATTATTTCACGCTGTAGTGGCGATTTTATAATTGAAAATCGTTGTTTTTAAATAAGAATTTTATCCCAATAAAAACAATTGAAGGTTTGGTGCAAAAACCGGTCAGCTCCATTTTTGGGCAAAATTGACTTTTCGTGTGGAATTTAATGTACTTAGCATTGGGCATCTTTTGGTGCAAAAAACGGGCAGCTCTGTGGCATATATTGGGAAATATTGCTAAGAATGGAGTGACCGATCTTTTTGCCATGTGACCGATCTTTGGGATTAATAGAAAAAGAGAAAAGGAACAAAGAAATAATGTATACGCCTAATGGTTGGATAGATTTGGTAAAGAAGACATATCGAAAATTTACAGTTGTTGTGGTGAATCAAGACATTCTACTAAAATTCGCCGAACATTTTAAAAGGATTTTTAAAAAGACGGTTACAAACAATGCAAAGGAAAAGTTTTCCATATTTAAATATCGTGTTTTCAAGTACGAAAAAATGAATGTAATAAAATGCAGTATTACCATAGGGATTATAATGTTTTCCGAATTTTCATTCAAGAAATCACCAGCTACATATTCAATGCCAACGGAAAAACTTTACAAGAACTAACCCATACCCATAAAGCAGAAAAAACTTGAAAACATCCGTTCATTAGCTGAAAAGTATGTGCCCAAAAATGATCAATGGTATTACGATCTTGTGTATAATGCTGTGGCACCAGAAATACCTCAAGAAGATCTGGATAGCGCCGACGAGGATGTTGAAGTAGAAATGTATTAACATTGTAAAAGTCATTTTGTATGTTTGATAGTTAATAAAACTGAGATTTGCTACATAATTATATTTATTTTTATTTTAGGGCAAAAAACAGACTAAATAATTTTCTTCAGATTTTTAGTGGTTAAACTTAGCGAAACAGTTTTTTGTCAATACTGTAAAATTGCTAAAAATGGAGCTGACCGGTTTTTGCACCAAGCCCTTCAATTATGAAAGCACTTCTTTATAACAAAAAGCATAAAAAAAAAAGTATGTACCAAAAAGATAACGCAAAGCTTAAAATTACAAATTTATCGTTATACAATAGCAAAAAAAGTTAAATTAATATTTACTATTTGATTGACAACGAAGAAAGTTAGACACCGTTCAGCTGGAACCGGTTATAAATATAGCGAGCGGAAATTACTAAAATCTATGCGTGCGTATATAGAATTATTTAATGTACATAATTTTCCAAACCAATATAAACTCAACAATATAAACGCTAACCGTAATGCATATTCAAATTTCACCAAATATTGACTTAAGCCTGCAATATATACTTCTTGTTACACTGAAATTTGATGCTGTCTGCTTTTCCAATGAATCCTCTGCATACATGAATAAAACACACATATGTTATATGCTTACATTTGCAATAAAATGCATTCCAGTCCTTCTATAGTTAGTAACGCTACAATAGGGTCGAGATTGCAGAAAATTTGAAAATCTAATTTTATGCACATTACGAGTATTATTCGGAATAATTCATTTACTTTATTTGAGGCGAACATTTGATTCTATCTTTGTATACTAATGACACAGACGAATAAATTTATTTCATTACTACGCACACATTTATTTCCTTGCAAACCATTGAAGCTACAAAACTGCAATAAATTCCATCAGATGTAATTTTCAATTCTGATTTGCTTTTATATTCATATATTTACTCTAAAAGAAATAGGAGAGCTAATAATCGCATTGATCAAATTTTACATGTAAAACGCCTATGTACCATAAAAAATCTACACCCGGTATATATGTATACACTTGTTTGGAAAATTATGATCTAAGTTTATGTAATGATACTTAATTGTTAATAAAATATTTACCCGCGTGTGTTCAGTATGTAAAAGAAATGTACCAAATATTTCAGATAAAATCACGTAACTTGGCCCATTTGACTAACTTCATAAGAATAATACAAATAATGGTCTGATCTGGCCTAGGCAGGGCCGGATCTAGGGACGGGCACGCCTAGGCCCGCGCCTAGGGGCGCCACACGAAGGGGGGCGCTTGTAGATTGGGATAAAATAAGAAGTCTGAGTACATTATCAAATTTGATATAAAATAAAGTTGGCTGTTTTTGTTTTGGTTATAAATCAGCTGTTTAAGCAGTTATGGCCTACATACGCGTGCATAGTGTTTTTTAACGTATGCGTATGAAAATGCCAATTGTTTGTATGAAATGTACAAGGAAGATTTAGATGATTGTTTTATGGCAGAACGTTGAAAAAAACTCGTTGTTACAGCTAAGCAAATTGATTGTTGATAAAGAATTACAAACAATGTTTCCAAATATTTTTATTATTTTACCAGTAATTTTGGCCACGCATTTGACCAATGCATCTGCGGAACGGAATTCTTCGTTACTAAAAAGATTAAAAATATATTTAACGACTACAATGAATCAGGAAAGATGTAACGCAATAGCAATATTAAGCATTGAATCTAGTCTCACAATGGAAATCAATTACAATGATGTGATAAGCGAATTCGCTATAAGAAAGGCGAGACGCAAGCTTAGATTACAACATGCATTCGAAGAGTAGAAATATATTATATATATATTTCGTTTTTTATTAATATAAGTTCAATTGTTTTATTTTATATATAAGTATTATTTGGGACCTGGCAATAAAGGGGCGCAAAAAAATATTTTGCCTTGGGGCGTAAATTAGTTTAATACGGCATTGTGCCTAGGTGAAATAATATAGGTCTACATACATAGATACACATTTTCTTCTAGTGATTATGACTCTTATACCTGGTTACATAATATCCCCTTGCCCAAGAATATGACACATTTGAATATCTGCACATATCTACCAAAAGAAATATCTTCTATTTTTCTGCACCAATTTTAATATGTCTTCACGTTTCACTCAATCTTTACATAATCCCGTATTTCATAAGCTCTTAAATTAGTTTTTTTCCCATGCAAGCCTCATATCCCTACGGGTGTATACATATTGCTATAATTTTCAGGTAGTCGAGTTAATGATGGTCAAATTCCTACAAAGGTTCATGTAAATTCCTATAAGGTTCGGTCTCCAAGAAAATAAGCTTCTTAATCCCTTGTTACTGATATTCAAAAGAAATATTTCCAATTGAAATCAAACATTGAAGAAGAAGACATAGATATAGGTTCAAATATATTTAACGATCGTGACAATTACCCAAATAACAATGACCCAGATGACCCCCAGATGACCCAGTTGGTGAAAGTATAGAAATTCAGAATGCAGAAGCCTGCATTTTATTGCATGATCACCCCGAGGAAACAAAGTTACATGTGCAAGAAATAAGTGCTTCGTGCAAGAGGAAGCCAATGGACAACAGGCGTTTATAGGAATTTGACCATACACATTTTCGGTTTCTTCTACCGGACCCCATATTTATAGGCATTTACCATCCTCAATCCCTACATGTATATTTCTAATAAAAATCTTTTCTTTTTTCTTAGATTCTGCAATATGAACGACTTTCTACCCGTCACTATCTTATTATTTAATTTACATTAATGATCCTTTGTAATTTTACTTAATAAAACATAGAATTTAAAATATAACTATTTGAAAAGTGTATTGGTACCATGTCATCAAATTGGAATATTTGTTTTCAAACGTCAAGTAGCCTCATTTATCTCCCACTAGTACCATATTTTACCAAAGGTAGAAAAAAACATAAAAATGAATGCTTAATTATATATTTCCAATTCAAATACATAAATTAAGAAATATTGCAAAAACAAAGAAAAAATTTCAAATGATTTTCACAAAAAAAAAAAATAGTGCGTACAATTGACAGAAACTATGATATATTTTTTATTTGTTATGATACTTCTGGAAACAGTCGGTATGAATATGAACATTACATTTCTTGCACAGAAATATCGTATGATTGTGGCAAACTTTACATCTTCGGGGTATTTTATTGTCGCTTTTTATTACTAAATGTACGAAGTTCTCCAAGCGTGATTTTGGAAATTTGAGGGCTTATGTTTATGGTGGTTCTTGAGTAATCTGACTGTTATATAAGACTTGAATTCTAGTTGAGACATTTTCTTTTTATTTGCCATGTTATAATGCTTCCAGCAATTGACAATTACGCTACCTATAGCATTTATTAATAACGACCACCACAATTTTTTTCCGGAGACGCCATTCTATAATTAGCCACTCCATTATCGTCTACACCTCCTATGAATTCATTATATATTTTCATAACATTAGGCTGGCCTATATTCACCTCTTTCCTTACTTTCCGGTCGTATCTTTTTGTAGTAGAAATTGGTTAAACTTTGAATTGATTACTAATTACTGTGACCACTGAATTATCGTTCCATCGAACTAAAGTGATGCCTGTGGTTTCATCGAAAGCTGAGTCATAAGATCCACGTTTTTTAAAGTTTTTTAAAGTTTTTTTCGAAAGACTGGTTCGAGAGGACAACGACTGGTTCTATTCTCTCTTATAGTTCCCGTGGTGCAAATTTTCTTAGAAGATAGTACGGAAAACAACTTGAAGGACGAAAAAAAAATTTGGTGTGTTTCAATATTATTCACCACAGACAAGAAAGCCAACACAACTTGACCGCCCATACCAATTACGTACTTTTCTCTATATGGGTTCGCTCCTGCGTAAGGAATGAACTGGTAAAGATATCCTTCTGAAGGGCACAAGCACCATAATTTGAAGCTGAACCTCACAGGCTTCCCCTTGATAAACATCTTACAAGAATGCCTCCCAAAGTAAGGCACCATTTGCTCATCAACTGATAAGTTATATGAAAATACTCCAAATTGTAGGTTTTTTTCGTTGATTTTATCGAAAAAAGAACGGAGTTTTGCAAATTTATCGCTTTTGTCTAAATTACTGTTATCTGCTGAATGGATATTTTTCTTTATATTTGTAAACATATTCCTGCTCGTGCATTTTTACACAATATTTAAACCTTTGTCTTCTTCTTTGGACCAATATAAATGTGTTTGAGGTAACATGTGATATCCCGACAATATCAGAATTGTGATGAAAATTAGTAGTGCAGTTGTATTGATTTCAAATTCATGGCGATTGTTATCCTCAGCATATCTTATTGATTGCTCAACAATAAAATCCAGAATCTCATGTATGAAATACAAGCGAAATATCTCTAGAGATGATTTCCCACCAATTTGATTTTTTAGATCTTCAATATTATTGTTTTCGTTTGAAGATTGTTGAAAATTGAACATATTTCCACCTCTCTTCCATTGGGGATCATTTTGAATAACAATACTATTACAATGTCCAGACACCTTTCTTCTTTTTTCTGCCAAAGTCTCTTCGTCAGATGAATCGAAAATATTATTATTACTTATACGCAATTCAAACGTGCCCGCTATGTCAGCATTTGGAAACTCATCAGTATTTGCCAATGACAAATCGTCATCCATTTCTTCTTCATCTGTGAGATCGTCAAGTTCGGAAGGAATATATATTGCTTCAACTTCTCCTAGAATATCGTACGTAATTTAGCAAAAAAAGAGAAATATATAATTCGGACAACAAAGTTGTATAATTGTGTTCACTTACCTCTTTCAATTTCTAAATCATTTACGACTTCTTCAAGAGCCGCTTCTAGTTCTTTTTGAGTAAGATATCTTGTCATTTTATTTCCTTTCACTTATAACACAATAGCGACTGTAAACAAACAAAACAACGAAACAAACAACGAAACAATGGACAAATCGTCATTTGTTTAAGACACATAACAAACATAGCAACCTTAGATAGGTAGGTATACCACCACTACCGGCATATTGCCAATGGTGCGAATACACACCATTAACATTTATAACATCATTCAAGTTTTTCAGATAGTTGTATAATACTTACCAATATAATCACTATTAGTATAGAATATCACCCAAATACCGTAACTCAAAGCATTAAGTAGCTAGATGCGCATTTCGAAGGCTACGTTCCCATCTTCAGTAGCACAAGATAAAAAGTATATAAAATACCTCTGTCACGAATCGTGATTGATATACTATTAAATAATTAAGTCAACATGACAGAAGCATTTCAAAAATGGCATATAATATGACCTATAAATCTTTTAAAACAATACGAATTAACAATTAACGAAACTAACAAGTAACAGCAAAAAAGATTGGTTTGTGCAATCATTTAATTCGGAATAATTTAAAACACTTTTAAGTAATTTAAGTGAACTAATTAGAATAGGATGACCTGATTCAAAAATATGCTCGGCTACAGCACTTTAATCTTTTCTATTTAATCTGAAATGAGATAAATGCCCCTTAAATCTAGTTTCAATTGGTATACGTGTTTGTCCTATATATACTTTAAAACAACTAGAACAAGATATTTCATAAATACCTGATTTTTTATTGAAATCAATCAAATTTTTGGGATTTCTTAGAAAATTAGCAAGACTATTAGATATAAATATAAATAATATAAATATATATAATATAAATTATTATACCATTTTTTTATAATATAATCACTATTCTGGATTTAGATAAACATTTTCACGAAATAAAATATTTCCATTTGTTATTATTGTTGTTTTAAAAGTGGGACTGAAAAGTTCGTTACACACTTGGCAATATTTAGTTCACTTATATACCCAAAAATACTGAAGAAAAATTTTTAATCTTCCATAATCCTTTTAGAAAGACATCACGTATTTAAAAGAGAGAAAATACAAATAATTTTAAATGTCTAATTAAAAATGTCTCAAAACTAATTAAAAATGTCTTAAAAAAAACAAGAACCTAGTGGTGCGTTCTCGCACCAGTGGTAAAAAATGATTTTAATTAAAGTGTTAGGCATTATCGAATCTTGTAGTAATTTATCGTATGATTACCTTAATTATAATAAGACTGATCCCTCGAGCAAGCGGGTTTAATTAATTAATCATCTTGTGACGTAACTGCCGCTTGCAATTAGCAAACCAAAATCTCATATAATATAATATTACAACCATCTGAAAATATGGCATATTCAAACGCGATGGAAATACTAAAAATAAATAGGTATTTTCATGGCGATAGAATTTTACACTTAGACCCAACGAAATATTTTAATGAAAATACCGTTTATTACGCCTAATTGGCTGTAGCTTCCATTCCTCTAAGCCAGTTGAAGTTTGTACTTGCAAGATTACAGTTAATTCGCGATGGCAGAATCTATATTTTTCTTAACTATGAGATCAAATTTAAGAAACTTCTGCACAAACACAAATGGGTTAGATTATTAAACATTGAATGGAAGTGGATGATGTAAGGAAATCGTAGCTAGGACAACTAGGGACAACATAGATAGCGAATGGATGAAAATTGGAGCTGGGTTGACTTCAGTCACAAAAGAAGTATTAGTCATGACGAAAGGGTTAGGAAGAAAATAATGGATATCAGAGGAATTTGTTAATATGATAGAGCACAGAAGAGTATTTAAAAATATAATCGAAACAGAACAGAAAAAGGTACGAGAAAATATAGGGAACTAAAAAACGACTTTACAGGAAATATAAATGAGCGAAAGAAGAATGAAATAAAAGGGAAATGTTAGGATATTGGGAAACATATGAAAACGGTTAAGATAGATATGATAATTTTCTTGCATCATATAATTTTCCTATATTTTCCTGAATTATTAGTTTATTTTGGATTTTGGAAGTAATTTAAGATTATTTTTAATTAACTGTGCTAAATGGTAGGGGACCATGCATTGCGATTTTGTTAAAATTAATATTTAATGGTTTAAGGGAAGGTAAATTTGAATTATTAGTTTATTTGGAATTTTGGAAGTTATTTAAGATTATTTTTAATTAACTGAGCTAAATGGTAGGGGACTATGCGTTGGGATTTTGTTTAAATTAAGATTTAATGGTTTACGGGAAGGTAATTTTGAATTATTAGTTTATTTGGGATTTTGGAAGTAATTTAAGATTATTTGTAATTAACTGCGCTAAATTTCTATAAAATAAGTCAATAAATATTCTGTATCACAAAGATATTTAAGACTTTGCTTGTATTGAATTCTATGCGGGAAATATCCACCTATGCAAAT
This sequence comes from Leptodirus hochenwartii, assembly GCA_947310635.1. Classification (NCBI taxonomy): domain Eukaryota; kingdom Metazoa; phylum Arthropoda; class Insecta; order Coleoptera; family Leiodidae; genus Leptodirus; species Leptodirus hochenwartii. Next base: position 7,584,044 of record OX371181.1, read on the forward strand.
GATGTTGAAAATTCTTTGTTTTAATCTGCTCGCTAAAAAGCAAAATATATTAATTGCATAAATAAACGTACAAATAAAACGATAACTAGAAATCAAATACATACTTTGGACTTGCAAATTGAACACTTATATATTTTTATTCTGAATGCCTGTATAACTAATTATATTTTTGTGAAATAAATCGTATCTTATTTCAATTTTCATTTAATTTTTTGATGTAATATGTATTTATGAATTATTTAGGAATATATAATTATATAACCATAAACAAGACATAGATTTACTCTTTTATGGACATATATATAACCTCACCACATAATAATTAAAATTATTGCATAGCATGATAAAAAATCATGTACAACGTAACTAACGGAAAATTAAAATGTCGAAATATTTAAATGATCATTAGAATTAAAAAAATAATAATTAAAAATCTAATATTGATGAATTTATTAAAATATTAAATTCTAAATATCCTTCAATTAAATTTACTTATCAAATCGAAAATAATAATCAGTTACCTTTCTTAGATGTGTTAGTTATTAAATAATATTATGTTAGAATTTGATATATATAAAGAAGCTACAAATACGGACTGCTATATACGGAACGATTCAAATCATTGTCGTCAACATAAAATGCAGCTTTTATTTTTTTAATTAACCGCTTATTAAATTTTCCTTTTTCTAATGATAAATATAACATTAAATTAAATAATGTCCGAAATATAGCAGTACAAAATGGCCATTCTTCTAAAATCATAAATAACATATTAAGAAATTTTAAAAGAACAAGGGATGTCGGAAATATTAGTAGTTTGGAGCAAAGTAATAATTCAACTCCGAAATTTGTTAATTTACCATTTGATCCTATAATTGTACGTGGTTTAGATAGTATTTTAAATATATATAATTTTAAAGTAACATATAATAGTTCTAATATTCTTGCTAATTTTTTTGGAAATCCAAAAGATTTCATTGATTTCAATAAAAAATCTGGTATTTATGAAATATCTTGTTCAAGTTGTCCTAAAGTATATATAGTACAAACATGTAGACCCATAGAAATTAGATTTAAGCTCATTTCAGATTAAATAGAAAAGATGAAAGTGCTGTGGCCGAGCATATTTTTGAATCAGGTCCTCCTATTCAAATTAGTTCACTTAAATTACTTAAAAGAGTTTTGAATTATTCCGAGTTAAATGCTTATGAAAGTATATACATGCATAGACCTAGATCAAATTTAATGAATTTAGATTCAGACCCAATTTCATCTTGTCCATTTAATTAATTTAATGAGAACTATTTTTAAATTTATTTTTATTTTATTTATTTTTGGTTATTTTAGATTTGACAAACCAAAGTTTATTGTTGTTACTTGTTAGTTTCATTAATTATTAATTTATATTGTTTTAAAAGATTTATAGGTCATATTATATGCCATTTTTGAAATACTTCTGTCATGTTGACTTATTTACTTATTGACAGAGGTATTTTAATTTGTTTTTATCTTGTGCTTATCTTTTTATCTTTTATCTTATCTAGTTTTTATCTATACGATCATTAGAACTTAGAAGATAAATTTCATGATTTTGCATCGCTTGTAGACCCACATGGCAACAATGCGAATGTGGATTTTGTTATGATTACGATAATAGTATAGAATATCACCCAAATACCGTAACTTAAAGCATTAAGTAGCTAGATGCGCATTTCGAAGACTATCCCCCCACCTTCAGTAGCACAGGATAATATATTTTACGGTATTTGGGTGATATTCTATATTATTTTTTTAAATGATTATGATAATTTTGAATGAACTCAGTCGCATTATTATCATTTATATCTAAGTATAAAATAATGTATAAAACTTTTCATTATGCTTCCACGTTTATTATCCTAGCATGGCGACAAATTGCATACTATATATGGTAAATTCAACCTTATTTTTATGTACAAGTAGCATGCATAGAAAAAATGCGATAAGAAAATTGCCTCTCTTGTACATGTACATACGTCATGTACATATAAATTTTATTTTGCAATCGTGTTCTTTCTATATTAGAACATGTACAATCATAGACAATAATAAAATCCAAGATGTATAGTTGCATATATAACTTCCCAAATGGGTCGTCCCTCTCCTCTTCCCTCTCCTCCTGAAGAGTAAAAGAAATTTGATGGAGGTTGATGGAATTCGTAAGATCGAATGAGATATCAGTGGATATGCTGGATACTTGTTGCGCAGTGTTTTCTAATATGCGATATTTTTAAAATATTACAATTAAAAATAAAATAAATAAAAATAAAAAATAAACCAACCGTTAAAAATTTATTTTTTATTCACGGGCAATAAAAGTTCAGGCTGAATTACGTAAGATTATTGGTAATTTAAAAATCAAAAAAGACAATTATACATATACTTAATTTTATTTTGTTTTATTTTATTTTGTTTTACTGAAAAAGGGCGCATAGGTTTGAAAATGCTCATCTAATTATTAAATGTTTCGCTTACAGTATTTGGGTGCTATTCGATATACCAATTCCTTTATATTGTAGATATAATACTACCACCCTAGAATTATCTGCTGTGAGTTTGCCCTCTTCCAAAATATGGAACAGTATCAGAATCCTACAACACATTCATATTTTCCATTGCTTTAACAGATATCTTTGGGTTAAGCAAATTGCTAATATATGGGATGCGAGGCATTCAACAATCTGATCCATGTAAAACAAAAGTAAACATGTTTATTAATACTTAAATTAATATAAAAATCGAGTCACTGATATTTTTCTTGTTTATATTATTTATAATTCTTAGAAGTATTTATAATATTTTTAGTCTGAAGATTATTGACTTATAAGTAGACCGGATTATAGGCACTAAAAAAATGCCAAAATAAGCGGCAAATAGGCACTAAAAGCTTTAAAAAGGCGCTAAAAAAGGCATTTCTTATATTGAAAAAAACTCAAAAAAGGCATGAAAAACACAGTAAAAAAAGCACAAAATATATTTTTTCATGTTTCACTTTTGTATCGCAAACCTTACAAAATAATATTATACCGTTACCATTAAAAATATTAGAGCCGAACTCCCGATTTATTTTTTGGATCTTGGATTCATGTGAACTGCTAATTTTAGGCATTTTGAATTTTTTTCGAATGTATTCGTGCGCTAACTAAACACAGACTGAAGAAATGAAAGGTGAATTATTTATTTGAAATAACAGTTGCTACAAAATAAGCACTATTCGTACTTACGGGTAGGTATTTAAGAGTACATTAAGAATGATTAAGTGTCGAAATAAGCGCTAAACTGAAAAATAGGCAAAATTTGATCAAAATTGTCGAAATAGGCAAAAAAAGCAATTTAAGGCATTTTGCCTAAAATCCGGTCTCTATTTATAAGTAACCCAATTCCCTACAAGACCATCTTTATATATTTAATTGTATTTAATATTCAACAGCAAAATATTTATTAATATATGCAATTTATAATTATTATTTATTAGTATATAATATTTATTTATTAGTATATAATTATTTATTAATATAATATGTAATTTTAATGCCACTGCACTTATTTCAAGAGTTGTAGATCATAGCGCCTATCACAGTTTTAATTTTCATTGTGCTGATATAATTATATTGCGTGATAGTAAGTTATTAATATTTTATCTTATTTCCACCATATTTCATCCAAGTATTCGCTTTACTTAAGCGGATGGAGTACCTTTATATGACATAAGAAAAATAGTGTACTTTATTCTGCAAATTACTGGTGTCTGGAGTCTGGGGAGAGACCTGTTTCTGGTCAACAAAAACAAAATATTTCAAGTGGTATTATAGCTATGTTATTTTCTTCCAAACCCATTTACTTTGAACTACACCAAGGTAACACTTGACTCTTTCAATTATTTCAATCATTTCTAGTAAAAAGCTCGTTAATGTTTTTTCTTTTCTTTTTGATGTATGCTACTTACAATTTTTTCTAGATGTTACACAAACTTAAATCTTGATTTTAAAAATTAACACTACGGTGTTAAATTATAATATAGAATATCACCCAAATACCGTAACAACCATTAGAATATCACCCAAATACCGTAACAAGCATATATCTGATATAATATAATATAAATTGATATAATAGTATATCAATCACGATTCGTGACACAGGTATTTTATTTAGTTTTAGCTTGTGCTACTGAAGATGGGCGCATAACGCTTGAAATGTACATCTAGCTACTTAATGCTTGTTACGGTATTTGGGTGATATTCTATATTATTAAATCTTGGTAATTATTGATAAAGTAGCTATTAGGAGGAACAAACAAAATTTGTTTCCAGCAAAACGCTGCAGACGTTTATTAGTATTATAATTAAGATTTATACTATACAAAATTTGAGATTCTAGTATATCTCGCCTGCTTTACTTAACCTAATTAATTTAACTTACTACTTTCTATGAATTATTTACATATATTATATTTTTATAGAGAGCTATAAAAGTAAATCTCTACTGTGTTAGAAAAGTGTTAAAAATTCAAAGTTCAAGACTATTTTTCAATAATATCATACTTGTTGAAATTTTGTACTAAAACATTAAATAAATGAAAAGAAAACTAAGTGACTAACTTTACCGTATTGAAAATCCTTTGCAATTTCCCTTGGAATAGTTGGTGCTGGTGGGTAGAGTCTCAAAGTTTCTCTAACAACCATATCCAAATAGTTCATTTTGTTTATACACTTTCAGTTATTTGTCCAAAATTATCTTTCTCTGTTCTTCATTGACTACGTTGAATGTGTGGATATTTTGCAATAGAAGACAAAGCAAAGCTTATAGCTTGAGAAGTCGTATCAAATCCCTTAAACGATAAAAATTGTAAAGTTTAATACAAGGTGTACAGAAAATTGGAAAAACAGCTTCATCGAAAAATAATTCGGCTATAATTTATTGAGCTTTAATACTAGGAACCAAGTAATATAAATTAATTTTACTAACATATTTTTTAAGAAATCTTTGATGCTATACTTACAATGCGTTGCAATTGAAGGTTGCAAAAAAAAAGACAAGACTGCAATTTTTTTTGTTCTACGTAGTCTAGTTTTAATTCTTTACGACCTTCTTTAGTTAAAATTTTAATTGAAATACTACAAGAATTTATTACATCATTTTATTATTTCAGAGACGTTTTATAAAAATAACTGCGATTATTTGGAGCAAAATGATTTAACTGTGATTTCGATTCATGCTGTAAATGCTCTTTATCAAAATATGTTATTCCAGAACCCTAGATATAAGATTCTAACCGTTTACATCTCCATTATCTTACCGCTTTAGAACTCCATATTATGGTGGTTATGTAAAATTATTATTAATTTCTTACGACTAAATTATTTCTTATGGTAATATTATTATAAATATTATAATTTTCAAGCGCTTTCCAAAGGTTCTGACTTATTCTTGGTATAATACTATGATTTCTATATTCAATTAATTATCCAGAAATAAGAAAAACATAATGAAATATTACTGCTTGAAATTTTAAATTTCTTTCAATTTCTAATAAAAATAAAGTATTTTCAATTAACTCTTTCGCAAATTTTATAAAACAAATAAATAATATAATCTTAGTTTCTCAAGGAAAAATTAAGTATTCCTCAGATCTATTAATCTATTCCTCAGATCAATTATTAATAATAATTTGAAAATACAATTTACTCCAGTGGCATCCATCCGTCTACGGTGCGGCCAGTTTAGAATAAAACGAGAGTTCTTCATATATTTTTACTTTTTGTAAAACAATGCGTCTCTATAGTATTTCACGTGATTCATTTTGTAGCAGTAATACTATTTTATAATAGTAATTTCAATATTTTTTTTATGGTTGCATATCGATAGTAATTTATTTAATATTTTAAAAATAATTTAGTTCATTTAAAAAATCATCACTACTGTTTTAAAAATTATAACTACGGTGTTAAATAATAGTATAGAATATCACCCAAATACCATAACTTAAAGTTACTTAAAGTAATTGTTACTTGTCAGTTACGTTAATTATTAATTCATATTGTTTTAAAAGATTTATAGGTCATATTATATGCCATTTTTGTAGTACTTCTGTCATGTTGACTTATTTATTTAATAGTATATCAATCACGATTCGTGACAGAGGTATTTTGTTTCGTTTTTATCTTGTGCTACTGAAGATGGGGGCATAGCCTTCGAAATGTACATCTAGCTACTTAATGCTTTAAGTTACCGTATTTGGGTGATATATATTTGATAGTATATCAATCACGATTAGTGACACAGGTATTTTATTTAGTTTTACTTGTGCTATTCAAGATGGGGGCATAGCATTCGAAATGTACATCTAGGGTCATATTCTATACTATCACTACTTTGTTAAATCATCTTTTTTTTTTATAAAGGATGGGCGCTGAAAGCTCTCCCAGCCCTAATAGCCTTACGATGTCGTAATCATTATGATCATCTCATACACTTTTTTTCATTAACTTTTTCATTAATTTTTTGCAAAGGCATCGAAACATGATTGGCGCAAGGCTGTAACTCAAAGTTTCGAATTAATTTTCCAATCACCAGCTTCATTTCCATGAATGCAAATTTTTGACCCAAAGATTCAATAACTCTTTAATCCAATGTTTTGTTTTCTGCTAGCTAAAGCTAGTACTAATCAAGTTTTTGATTACACTCTTATCAATACAGTTTATAGGTCCAGCAGAAAATGGAACATAAGTGAATGGGTGTAATCTTAAACAATTATCAACCTTTCAAATGGATCAAATTTGTCGGGGTCGGGAAAATATTTTGGATTTCTGTGAACACCATATATAAATAAATTAATATTTAATCCTTTTTAAAGAGCATGCCATGAAAATTTATAAATAAGTTTAACACTTGGTAAGTGCAATGTTTTTTTTCTACCTTTTTCTTTTTATTTTTCTAGTAAATAAATTCATAAAGTATTACTACCATATTCAAAATCTTCCGTAACTTCTCTTGCTATACTGGGAATAGATGGAGCATGTATTAAAGTCTCCTTTATGACCATTTCTAAATATTTCATACGGTGTATTTCTTCCATTATCGTGATCTTAAATTTATCCTCATTGTATATTGATATTTGTTCTTCAAGAATTTTAGCTTGAACTTCTGGATTTCTGGCAATTTCATAAAGTGCAAAGCAAATAGCTTCAGATGTCGTATCATGTCCCTAAAAGTGTTTTGTTTTATGAATTTAAAATCTATAACTTAAATTTTTCACTCATAAGTATTTGTAAATTTATAACTATATTAAAAATTATTATTAATAGTGAACAAGAGTAACTTTCTAATACTCTGTTTTTGCATCACATTTGATTTGTTCATTAAATTAAATTTTATAAAATAACAAAAATACTTTATTACTTACAGCAAACATGAATGTCTCAACTTCTTCTACAATATCTTCATCTGAAAGTGGTTTACCATCAACTCTAGCTTGCATTACTATATCGATAAATGCAATTTTCTTTTTCTTGCCAATAGCGTCGATAATATTCTCACTAGAATTTTGCAATTTAAGTTCTCTGCATTTCTTAATAACACAATCTGCATGTCCACGTAATATTTATAATAACTTCTTTTCCTTTCGACGTAATTATGAAAACTGGTACAGAAAATCGGAATGCTTGAGTGGATCAATACTTCTATCCATAGCAATATTTGTAAGCTCCACGACAGCATTCATATAGTCTCCTTCTTTTCTTCAAAATTAATTTTCGTTCTCATTGCAGTCACTAATGATAATGAAAACAACTAAGTTATTTTTAAATAATATAGAAATAATACTAAGGTATATTATAAATCCACTACTAATTTACGACAAAATATATAGAAAAAGTAATAAAACCACCACAAATAGCATACAATAACCATCCATAGAAGCACTGCCAGCTTCAATCTCATTTTGCAATTTCTGGACTAAAATATCACTACTTGAATCAAAGACCTCAATATACTGATGTAAGATTTCGAAATGAAATACAGGAGTTATGCATTTTCTTCCGTTTTTCCATTTGGCACCATCGCTTAGAATTATCGTCGAATAATAATGATTTCTTTGTAATTGCCTGCGAAGTGAATACAAATTCCATAAACTTATAATCCGTGACGAGAAGAACAAAATGAAATCCAGCTATGAATTTTGCAATACCATTATAGTAGTATAGCTAGGGGGTTCCTAGACCACGGCAACCAGTTCTCTGAACTCGATGACGATGTCCATCAGGAGCGGTGAAGAAGTAGGTGAAGAAGTGTCTCTAGGGCATTTCTTTCAAGGTCATAGCTGAAGAAGTGCCTTTTCGGCAATTGGTGATGTAGCTTCCTGTGTATCTTTCAAAGTCATAGCTGAAGAAATGCCTTTTTTGCCTCAAGGTCAAAGATGAAGAAGTGCCTTTTGATAATGGGTTAATTCTTCTGTATCTTACAAGGTCATAAGCTGAAGAAGTGCCTTTTTGAAACCATGGCGGAAGAAGTGCCTTTTGGGTTGAGGGCTGCTTAGGTCTTGCGCAATAGTTCTTGTGTATTGCGTAAGCTACCCTAGCAGGTGGGCTAGGCTAGGCTAGTTTCCAAAAGCAATACCGCTGAAGTAGTGCCTTATTGGCAATTGATGGTGTAGCTTCCTGTGTATCTTTCGAGGTCATAGCTGAAGAAGTGCCCTTTTAGCATTAGATGAAGAAGTGCCTTTTAACAATCGGTTATGAAGAAGTAACCCATTATCAAAAGGCACTTCTTCATCTTTGACCTAGAGGTCAAAAAGGCACTTCTTCAGCCATGACCTTGAAAGATACACAGAAAGCTACATCACAAATTGCCAAAAAGGCACTTCTTCAGATATGACCTTGAAAGAAGTGCCCTAGAGACACTTCTTCACCGCTCCTGATGGACATCGTCATCGAGTTCAGAGAACTGGATGGCCGTGGTCTAGGAACCGCCTAGCTATACTACTCATTATGTATCATACATTCATCGACAAGATATTTCATAGTCTCTAAAAGCGACAGAAAAAAAGTCACTTAGATTTCATGCTGGTTCTGTTAGCTTCAGTACAATAAATATATGTATGTCAAAAAGTGTTTCAGTATGTAAAAAAGTATTTCAGAGTAATATATATTTTTTCATCAATGAATGTGAGTTATGTTAATATAGCTTAACTAAAGATTGTGAAGCCTACTAAGCCATTCCCTGTTTAAATATAATTTTAAATGAAAAATATTACCTTTTCTAACTAATATCATTCTAGATCAAAATAAGTTTACAACCATAAATCACTGAATTACTATCAATTTCTAGTTTTCCAATAATTAATTATTTTCGGAAAATATGGGAAAATGCAAAGCTTTACGGAAAGTGCAATAGCTACAAAATTTCATGATATTTTAAAATGAAACTATTCCATTTCATCATTAAGCTTTATTGACTCTTATATTTAATTTTATATTTATAATTGTTTTCGCTAAGGCTTTGCAAAACATCTTTGTATAATTATGCTTTACCTGGGTTTTTTTCAGCTTTAGTGCATTTCCTGAGATCGGTATATAACTTTGTGCAAACCATTATAATATTTATATAATTGAAGATACCAAAATGCAAGTAGTAATAACAACGCGAACACATAAATTCCAATTGCACAAAAAAGTAATTCTCCAACATCAATCATTTTCCACAATATTTTTGGAACAATAACTATGCAAATAAAAATTACAAACACGTAGATTCATTGAAACTAGATTTAAGGAGCATTTGGCTCATTTCAATTAAATAGAAAAGATAAAAATGCTGTAGCCGAGCATATTTTTGATTAACTCACGTCATCCAATTCAAATTAGTTCACTTAAATTACTTAAAAGTGTTTTGAATTACTTCAAGTTAAATGCTTATGAAAGAACTATTTTTAAATTTATTTTTATTTTGTTTATTTATTTATTTTTGGTTATTTTAGATTGTACAAACCAATATTTTCGTTAATTATTAATTTGTATTGTTTTAAAAGATTTATAGGTGATATTATATGCCATTTTTGAAGTACTTCTGTTATGACTTATTTATTTAATAGTATATCAATCACGATTCGTGACAGAGGTATTTTATTTTGTTTTATCTTGTGCTACTGAAGATGGGGGCATAGCCCTTGAAATGTACATCTAGCTACTTAATGCTTATTACGGTATTTGGGTGCTATTCTGTATTAACTTATAGTAATTATTTATACTAGTGTATATCAAAACTTACAGAAAAGTATACTTAGAAATTTCCTAATATAAACCCAGAAATTGTAGAGAAATTGTTTACTTTCAGTTCCCGTTTCTTTCCAGGTCCGTTAGTTTGAAATTATCTTGTGGTAATTGCAAAAAATAAAACGATGCTACGTATATTACGGTCGTCAGTTTTACAAATTGATTTTGAATTTCGCTTTGATGTTTGCCACTTTCTTAAAACGTACATTAAAATATATATAAATACGGAAAATGACACGTAGTGTGTAGATCATATTTCCTGACTTTATTTCTAAAAAGCAATTACCTAGATGATTGAACAACAAAAAATAATGCTTATATATAAACGCGTTTAATACAGCTTATAACTTTTGGAAGCTAAAGACAAAATCTCTTCATTTCAAAGATACATTCTGGTTGTTCAATCGTTATCGATTTTAATGTTATATTTTAAAAGCTACTTTCTATTAAAAATTTCTATCTGATTTATATACTATCCAAAATTAAATTATGAAATATCTTTTGTTTTTAGTAGTGCTGCTTTCACTCGTTTAAATTAAATTTCTCTTTTACCTGTTTTTGTCTAATATTATCATGGAAGTAGTTTCGCAGGGCCAAGGAGAGTGATTTTATTGTGACCATTGTTTTGTTTTATACATTTCTAAACAAATTTATATTTGGACCTTATTTTCTTACATTTTGTATTCTAATGTATACATTTACTATTAAATTTTTTGTTAAACTTTAATTTTACTTAGCCACCATATACGAACTTGTTATGTAATGACATCCATGAATATGACTAAGGAATAAATAAGTAGCAACATTTTTTAACTTTTCTAGTTGACTTTAGTATACTGTATATTTGTAATCAATTTCTTGATAAGCTGTATTGAGCAAATGTTTATTAAAAATTACAGGTCATCTCCTTTATACTGATTAACTATTTGCCATAGTATAAATCAAACAAAAGAATATATTTCAAAATCGATCAATCTGAAATTGTACATTTACTGAAACATTACAATGAAGATTGCTCAGTTTTTAAATACACTCAACTGCTTAGAGATTCGATTATATTTTTTCCATAATGTAATTGTAAATTTTATCTATACAACTATTTTGAGGTATATTTACTAGGAAAAAATTAAAATTTTAATATTTAATATTTAATATTTAACATTTAATATCAGCTGTTCATAAATACATGGTTTACAATACAAATGTGGAAATATTGTTGAAATTAGAATTTTTAACAAATTCTAAATATTTTAAAAATTATCACTACGGTGTTAAATTATAATATAGACTATCACCCAAATACCGTAACAAGCATTAAGTAGCAAAATGTACATTTCGAAGGCTATGCCCCCATCTTCAGTACCACAAGTAAAACTAAATAAAATACATCTGTATTTATAAATACTATATAAAAAAGTATATCAATCATGATTCGTGACAGAGGTATTTTATTTAGTTTTACTTGTGCTACTGAAGATGGGCGCATAGCGCTTGAAATGTACATCTAGCTACTTAATGCTTGTTACGGTATTTGGGTGATATTCTATATTAAAATTCTAAATAGTAAAAAAATACTAATAAAATACAGTTGAACATAATAAAGATACCATCGGAAACAATTTATTATTATTAGGTAATAATAATAAAAGCCGTAATCCTTCCAGAGGCGGCAGACAATTAATAAATCGGAAGTGTTGGGCAGAGACAGAGAAAAGCATGTTTATTATATATAATGAAATAAATATATATAAGGATTTAAGTATTTACTCTGAAACTTAGTCTCAAATTGATTTAAGTTGTTTAAACTTCAATAATGGTTTTCGACAATATTTTATGTTTAATAGAAAATATTAATATAATATATACACAATAAAATATAAAATAAAATATAATATAAAATACACAAATGTGTATTTTACATTATGCTAACTTTTAAATGTATAACCAAAAAAAACACAGTTTACTAATATATAAGTATTTAAAAAAATATCACTTCGGTGTTAAATAATAGTATAGAATATCACCCAAACACTGTAATTTAAAGCATTAAGTAGCAAAATGTACATTTCAAAGGCTATGCCCCCATCTTCAGTAGCACAACATAAAAACTAAATAAAATACTTATTTGGGTGATATTCTATACTAATATATAAGTAGATTAATTTGGTTAATCACCAGATTCGCTTCTTCAGTTGAATTGGAATGCCCGTTATTGAATACAAAGTTACTTTTTGGATTGGCTTCAACACATGACCTACACAATGGTCTAGTCTAAAGTTACGGAGCACTTTCGATATCACCACTTTCATTTCCAAATACGCAAACTTTTGCCCTGCATAAACACAAGTCATAAAAGGTACGCCTTATTAATTTAAATCATAACATTAAATGGATGTTAGAATATATAACAGAAATGCTTGAAGTGTAGACTATAAAAGTATTTTCATTAATTTTTGTAGAACAATAGCAATGACATCTCTTCTATTTATATGAAATTGATATATCGGTGAGTTGCTAATATTTTTACATTTGTTTTGTAGACTTATTACTATATTGTTAGCATCATGCATTCTCATTGGAGCAACGCTACGAAAAAATTCTTAGCTTGCACTTTTGTAGCCAAACTAGCCAAAAAATCGTGTGTATACATATTCCTATAATTTTCAGGTAGTCGAGTTAATTATGGTCAAATGCCTACAAAGGTACATGTAAATTCATATAAGGTTCGGTCTCTAAGAAAATAAGCTCCTTAATCCCTCGTTACTGATATTCAAAAGAAATATTTCCAATTGAAATAAACATTGAAGAAGAACACATAGATATAGGTACCCATATATTTAACGATCGTGACAATTACCCAATTAACAATGACCCAGATGACCCCCAGATGACCCAGTTGGTGAAAGTACAGAAATTCAGAACGCAGAAGCCTGCATTTTATTGCATGATCACCCCATGAGGAAACAAAGTTACATGTGCAAGAAATAAGTGCTTCGTGCAAGAGGAAGGCGATGGACAACAGGCGTTTGTAGGAATTTGACCATACACATTTTCGGTTTATTCTACCTGACCCCATATTTATAGGAATTTACCATCCCCCAAAAAATCTACCTTCACAGTCTATAAATTTTGTGGCTACATATTATTTCTTCTATTAATCTATTTTGCTTTGTTCATTATAAGAAGCAATATTATTGAAACAAATTTGTAATTTATAAATGCGTATACTTAAATGTGTGCACAAATGTCTAACCATTTCAGCATTCATTATATATTTTAATATCATGTAGAACGTTTTTTAATTACCAATACAATTTCTTGGACCTGCCGAAAACGGTATATAACTATATGGACTATTTCCCAAGTAATTTTCAGGACTAAATCGTTCTGGATTAAAATTTTCAGGGTCGGGGAAATATTTCGGATTTCGGTGCATTCCATACAAAAATAGATTTATATTTAAGCCTTTCTTAAATGTCATACCATCTGAAATAAAAAAGAATATATAATTTTTTAATTAAGTATATAATTATTTTACTAATTTAATATATGTGATGATGATATCCTTACCGCCGAATCCTGGTCAACACAAATTAAAATATTTTAAGTGGTATTATAACCAAGTTCTTTTCCTTCAAACCCATTAAATATATTGGCATGACCCTTATAACAAATCTGAACTTTTATCCTACCTTAAGTTTACTGACTTAGTAAACATTGTTGGAAAAAGAAAATATTTATACATATTTTCAAAATAATGATTTGTCATAGGAATAT